>NW_019059656.1:601428-623808 GCF_000696155.1 Zootermopsis nevadensis | reverse complement strand
TTTCTGTGTAGAACTTCATACCAACCATTACGTAACCAGATACATTTATATTTGTAAATAATATCGTTGCAAACTGCGTTTCAACAAAGAAACTCTCACGTAAGGGAAACATTAGACACGGTTGGAAAAGAAACAAGGCGTGTGTTATTTCTGATAATTATTCATTACCATAACAGGATTTAATGCGTCCATGTTATTTCCCCTTTGTTGTGGCAGCTATACTATTGTCTGTATACCTACCCCATGGTGTAGGACCGCTAAGGAAAATATTTCTACTTTGAAGTTATGTTGTGTGATCAAAACTCTTTAAAGAATCATGTTTCTTTTTTTCTGGATTATAAATCATGTTATTTGTAGTTTGATACTTGGAATGCAAACACCAATGTCACTAAGATAAATTCTTTGTGCCATATTTTAAAGACTTTCTGTCAGGAATTCTCAGTTCATGAAGGCTATCAGACATGTTCGTTCTTTCTTCCAACAAGAGGTTTTGAATATAGAAAAAAATCAACCACTATTTTAGCACACAGTGATAATGGAGCGTGTTTGTGCCTCTGGACCCCAAAGGAATTTTATTAAGCTTCAATTTACGAGGTAAGAAATGGTTTTGTTTTCACTAGATATTATTATAGTAATATATAATATTCTGTACTATAGAATAAAGATGTATGTGTATATTTTTCATGTAAGATAATTTATCATTTATATGCAGTAATGGTAAATTTACAGAATGAATCTTGTCCTAAATATATTGGGCGTCTTAAAAAGATAAAGGTTTATATTTAAACATTTTAGGTACACTGTGGAAGAAAAGAAGAATTTAAAAATAAGAGAGACGTGGATAATTTCTGCTGAGGCAGAATCAGCTGATTTGTAGCAAATGTGTTAGAGGTAAGATTAATGTTGTTTAATAAAAAATGTGCGGAAAAATGTTTGATTAAATCGGGTTAAATTATAAGATGTTTGATTGAATTACACGTGGATGCTCTTGTGTTACTTGAACGTTGAAATTCATACCATATAAAGTACCAAGACCACTTCCTTCCAAATCCGAACGAACCCGTAATTATTTTAATAACTGTTCCAACTTTTCCAAACCGTGTGTAATTTGTAATGGGTATTGGATTAATATTTTATTTAGAAAAAACAATCCAGTTGATGGCTTTTCTGTTAGTTTTGTTTGCAGGTAATGTTAGTGAAAGTAAGAAAATGTTTGATAATTGTTAAGCACACTGGGATACTGGGACGACCCGTTCTTCAAGTGCTCGAGCACTGCGGGTCCCAACTTTTCGTTAGCTTGATTTATAGACATTTTGGTAGGACTCCTTGGACGAGGGATCGGCCCGTCGCAAGGCCTCTACCTGTACACAGGACAGCACAACACAGACATCCATGGCTTGAGTGGGATTTGAACCCACGGTCCCAGCGACCACGCGGCCACTGCGAACCCCCAATTGTTAAGCATTCTGCAGGTAGTAGAATTGGTGGAAAAAGTAACCTCTAATAAAATGCTTCATTGGAACGAACATGAATTAGTTGATGCCAATGTCTGACAAAGTGAAGTGTTGAGGCGTTATAGGATTCCGTATTTGGTTTTAATTCGTTGTGCTATGCCAAATGTATAGCAATATGAGTACTGTAAATTATAGTTTGGCATGACATTGCCGAGTATTGCTTCTAAACCACAATAAAAAGGTAATTAATAATAACATTGATATTAATTATGAAACTTGTTAAAAAAAATTCCGTGTCTGCCGTCTTGTGAAAGAAGCATGGACTCCAGTGTGTCTGAGTTTCCAACTGGCGTATGAATGCGGGAAGAACGTCGAACATGGAATCCTGTAATTTATTAATGATGACGTAACTAACTACGTCACCTAACTTCTTGGAATATAGAGTTTATGAGAAGCCAGACACAAATGAATTTATTTGTGCTTTGAGTTCGTTTAAAGGTCGGACGCACGTTGTCCGCGTGCTTGTAAGTTATGGAGTTGTATCGGCCGTCGCTTGGAGTGAAGCCAACAGGTGTCTTCGCGACCAAGGAAGAGTTCGACCTGACACATGAGGGTCACTGTTTGGGGCAGGGCATTGGCTTCTCCATTACGCTCAGTATATCTCCCCTTTCCTCTCAGTAATCTTCTGCAGTCCGTAAAATGAAATTTTGTTGAGTTTTCTTTCACATGCAAGAAATGTAGGCCTATGTGTTGAGAGGAGGAAAACCCATTTCACCTCACGAAATCCGCTACTGGGTTTATAGCCACCCTTCTGTTCGGCTGTGGTGTAGAATCATTTGTGGTAAAATTATTTTACAGTAGCGGATGGACTATCTTCGGATCTACAATTATTTTGCTTATGCACTTTTTACCCTAGGTTATTTGATTGGTCCTTCGGTGATCTTTCAGTTATAGAGGTTATATGACGCCATGATTATTGTATGACGAGAGGACAATTGTGTACACAAACACCAACCTCTTGGGGCTAACATGCCATTCGTTATTGGTGTCTCATCTCTATTCCGTCATTGAAACAAATAACACCCGTTTCTCTGAGAGGTCTCGGCCCTGAGAGCGGCTCTCATGACTCATTGTTTTCGTTTATTTATTTATTTCAGGAATGTTCCGAGTTAGAACCGTAAATTACGTCACCACATCCTTTACAGTTCAGAGTGAT
Organism: Zootermopsis nevadensis; assembly: GCF_000696155.1. The sequence continues at coordinate 621,138 of NW_019059656.1, read as the reverse complement.
CATGAGATTTTACGTTTTATAGTCTGAGCTTTTAACAGCGTATTTAAACCACAAATAAATAAATCGTTATTTTATGATATTATACTTGATACTGTACAGCAGGTATTACGTGACTGGGTAAACTCATAACGTCGTACTTTTATAGATTCCAAGCTTAAACTTATATATTTTTTCTTTCTCTGATTTTCTGTGATTTTCATTGAAAGAAATGTAAACTTTATTTAATTGAAATATAAAACAGTGGTACGCAAAAGGAGTTAAGAGTTGACTTGTCTGAGATCATATTTAGCGGTTTACCTTCAGTTTTTATGACCAAAACTTTGTACTAATTTATCTCTCTTATGCGTTTTACGTGCTGAAGCGAAAGGCGAACTCTGTACTGTAATACGACAGAATGATGGTTGGTAGACTACGTACATTTTCTCACGGTATCAAATTGACTTCAATGATACCGCTTGGAATTGATACGGACGTTTCAGTGCATTGGCCCGCACGTGTTATCAGTAATGTCAATTTTACGAGAGTGCAGAAGTCTTATCTGGATAGGATCACGTTGTCGATAATGAATATCGATCTGATCAGAACTTGTATTCATCCATATGTGAATAATACTGATCATAGCGATAAAACTGAAATATAAAATAAGCAAACAAACTATTAACAGATATCCGTCTTCTGGGTTATTGCGCTGTGTAGTCTGGTCGATGTTAACCAACGTTTCAGAGGTCATACTGCCTCCGTCATCAGGGCGATGAAGTCTTACAAACTATTAACACTATAAAAAGACGCTGGTGACTTTTTATAGTGTTATTTTATATTCTAATGCACTACACGGTATGCTCAGTTTTAAGATAAAGCTGAAAACTAATACTGCTCTTTCCGTGACGTCACGTGTGTAATAATCAAAGCTCAAACATCACCTGATGTTTGGCTTCTGAATTATTAAACTCCCATTTCTTGACGTCTCATCGTTTGCGTTGATTAACATGACCGATTCATCCTATTTAGGAGTGCAGTGTTCCTTAGCGTTTGCCACGTGGAGGTTCACGAAATGTAATTGTTTCGCTGCACACCGAATCAAATATTGTTGTGAGTGTGCATGTACTATATTATTATAATACTTCTTACTTCTATGTTGTTGTTTTTTTTAAAATTTCTGTGACTGACTGCATTATACACCTGTCATATTAAGATTCTTTCCAGCTTAGCGGTTTTAGGACACTGTCGTTGATTCTCAACTTTACAATGAATTTTCTGATATTTAGCTTGAATCCGAAGATGGAAAATCGAACCATCGCAAGGCAAAACAAAACATTATATATTCACATTGGCAGCGGGATTCAAATTTGAAATGAAATTCCGTAAACCATTACTTGTCATTATGGCCAGGTTACGTAAAAAAGTACATTGTGGGGAAAGCGTTGTGGGTAACAAATAACCTAGGCGCAGATGGAAGGATAATATCGTAATATATTTTAGAGAAATAGGTGATCCTGGGTGTGGCCTGGTTTCAAGCACAAAAGGATGGTGATTTCTTGAATAGTTAAGCTGCTTATACTTCTGAAGAACTCTGCTCCATCGACTTAGTAACGAAGATAATGAAGTAGCTTAGGATAAATATGGAGGTACCTGCATTTTAAAAACAATGGAATAGCACAGAAGCCGGTGAGATCACGAAACATATTCTCATTATCTATCTCTTTGCCTGCCACAGTTTGAATCTTTCAGCGTAGGAGTGTTATTAATTATTCAGGATTATTTTCAGCTTTATGAAGGGTTGTGTTGCGATATCGTGATTACTCGACGGCACACATCGTCAAAACAAATGCGGTAACATTTCGTGCGCAACCCTTGTTTTCCGTTAAATACACAGTGTTTTATGCAAGATGGGGCTACACCAAACACAGCAAATGTAGTCTTGGACTATGATTCCCCACCGATATCCTGTTTGCCATGGATGTGGACTGAAGTGGCTACTCAGTAGCCCGGACGTAACCCCTGCGACTTCTTCCTTTGGGATTACCTTAAGGAAAAACTGTTTCTAAAAAAGTCAGCCTCAGTAATGCAACTCAGGGCTTTTGATTGCTCAAATGTGTGGTGAAATTATGGAGGATATAATATACCGTAGGATGGTCACAAACGTAGCCGGAACTGTGATCATGTTGAGCATGTAATCCATATAGGACGAATCTTGATTAATTGTTCTTTGTGCCACACCATTTTGTGAATATGAGCTAGTAGCTCAGTCAGTATAGTGACTGGCTGCGGGCTTCACGATCGGGATTCGATCCCGACAGAGGTAGAGGATTTGTTTCTAACTTCTGCGTCCAGAACGGCTCTGGGGCCCACCCAGCCTTCTGTCCAGTGGGTACCGGGGTCCTCTCCCAGGGGTAAAGCACGGCCGGGGCGTGACGCTAACCACTCACGCCCATTCTATGTCGAGGTTAAGAATGAGTTGTACTCTCCCCCCAATCGCCTACATGGCGTATAATGGAGAAGCTTTACTTTATGAATATTAAAACCTTTATTTAAATTTTGATCGGGTTTCATTTCGTGCGTCCGAATATAAAATTTATCGAACAAATCTACCGTTTTGGTCGGTTTAAAATCATTTCATATCACTGTACGTTGTCATATATGTATGTATCTGGTAGATGTATAAAATTAAGATTCCAAATTGGAGGCACTTGAAAGTACTTTCTTTACGCTGTGTTGGGCTAAATGTTTGTTTCTCTGTTTCAGGTAAGTGTGCATACTTATGGTTAAGAAGGTCTCACACAGATAACTACGGTAAGATTCTGAAATGTACTATGGTCATAGTTCTCATTCTATTTCCATAAAATTTTTACATTGCGGTCATCATCCAAAGCCTAGGTGTGCTGGTGTAGAAGAGGTTTATTTGAATACATTTAGGAGAACGCTCTGTTGTGCGTGATTCCTCGTTTATTTTCTATAAGGCGAAATTAAAAATTACATTTCTCTCATCTTTATCCGACACTTATGATGCTTTCAGGGACCATGGAATTTTTAAGGGGCTGTCCGTCTGTCACGAGAAGGGAAAGGGTGAACTTTGAGGCAAAAATTTATGTTTTTATTCTCTCTCTTCCCCACTCAGAGTCTGGAAGTCTCTTTTTGTAAAGGTATTTTTCACACCATGTAGATAATGTATAGTTCCTTCCATCATCTTTGAGGAAATAAATTGAAGTAGTTTTGTTCTATTCCAGTTTCCTGACTTAAATTTTAGAATTTGTTTTGTATTTTTAGTGTCCTGTGTCTGATATTAAAGAACTCATATTTTTTAATGTCCTTTGATGTTAGAGATTCCGCATTGTGTTTACATTTCGTGGACATTCCCGAGGAGGATAACTTTTTTGTATTTTTCTCTCCGATTCTGCCATTTAGCGTATAATGTGAGGCTTTAGAATAGTTTCAAGAAAATGTTCAAACATTTTGATTAGGGCTACCTTTTTGGAATTTGTTTCATTCCAAACATTTTGAGTTTGTACTTGGTGTCAGGTATTAATTTCAATTGATGCGTCTTTAAAACTCTAGGCAGGTAGATTGTTTAATATTCTTGTATATAACCTAGATCTGTTTCCTGAAACACTAACATTTGTGGCAAAGAACAAAATATTAACTGATACAGCAGTGTTGAAATTTCGATGTACGCCTGTACTTACAAGAAACTCGTTAATTATGGGGGGAATTGCTTCTTTATGATTGTATTCTGACTGATTTAGTAAAACACGCACCTTAGTCCTTTATGATTGTATTCTGACTGATTTAGCAAAACACGCACCTTAGTCGTATTATCTATGACGCACCGTTCTCAGCTAAACCTTAAAGGAGAACATTAGTCAGGAATATAGCATCACGTCAGTAGACCAGAACAATTGGGTAGCAGCCCATTATTATGACCTCCAAAATACTTATTTTCTCGTGCTCTTTTTGGGCGTAACTCGCTCCGAGTTGATGTAAGCAATAAAGTAAACTTTTCTCTTTACTCTGTCCTGTACAATTTTCGCACTAAACCGGATTTTTATTAAAAGGAACTTCATTTAATACAGAATTGTTTACAATAACATTTTACGAATGTTTATTCCTAAGATGGCTGTCTTCTGGGTTGTAGCGCCGTGAAGTACTCAAATCCTACGTGGTCATTGTTGACACAAAACTGGGAAGTGGTTAAGGAGGAGGTGTTACATATTTTCTATCTTTGTGCTTGTATGAATACTTTTTGTTCAAAACAAACTGGTTAAGAAACGTTTTAACACATATCTTGAGCTCTGCATTACATTTATTGATTACTTTGTATTGCATATAGAAGTGAACTAAGGCCCTCTGTTTGAAACTAGGCTAGTCAGTTTCCGATAAAGAAAGTACTCCATAAGGAAAAAATAAAGCTATATTTAAAACATTTATTAATGCGTCATTTTATTTTGTAAGAAGTAAAGTAGGTGAGAATTGATGGACGGATGTTATGTTGAAAATAGACGCTTATATCGTGTTTTTGCATTGTCCGCGTCCTGTTTCTACGCTTTTGCGTAAGATACGTACGTATTGTAACGCTTGCGTAATGCGTTTAATTTATCTGTGGTGGAACGCCATAAGCTGGTGGCCCTGTATGAACGTTTTACCAGTTTTGAAATAAAATTTTAGTTGTGTCTTTTTCCCACGCAAAATATGACACGTGCAAACGGAAACAATACAAAATGAAAATTTTATCTTGATAGCCAGAAAACGTGATATTATATTAGCTGCATATCAGCTTATTGCTTTTCTCCACATATATGATACGGAATATTTATACCAGCTAGAAGCATTTAGAACGCATGTGTGAATTTTGTGTATTGCGGTACGGGTTACAATTTTCCAGTCTTGATTACTTCTGTGGCGCCTTAAAGTGATCGCTTTATGCATAAAGAAGTTTCCATCTACGATGTAGCGGTGAAGATGTTGGTGTTCTGGATTGCGATGAAGAAAAAGACAGTATGTTTCTTCTAAACGTATCTGCTAATATGTCCGCGGGGCGCTGCAGCCCAGAAGACTTAATATCGACATTTGATGTCGCCTATTAACCAAATAAGAGTTTGAGATGCGACAAAGCTGGAGAAACGGAATTTTTTTCATGTCACGTCGGGAGTAGTTGATATTTTGATTATCTCTGCCATTTATCTGCAGCAAACACTTACGTGTTATCTACATCCTTTCCGAATAAAACATGATTACAAAATTTTGGAAACAATGGCTGGCTTAACGTTTATTATCTGTACAAGTTGTCGGTAAATGTGCATATTATATGCTAGTGTTGGTAACACTGTTTCGCACTTTGAGAAAATTTATCATGTTGGTATTCTTGTATTTTATCTACGTAAATTAACTTCTCAGTCTGTATAGTGACTGACTTCAGATTGGACGATCGAGGTTCGATCCCCGACGGAGGATTTTCCTCCAGCCTCTGCGTCCTATCCAGTGGGTGCCGGGGTCCTTTCTCGGAGGTAAAGCGCGGCCGGGGCGTGACGCTGACCACTCACCCCATCTAGTGCCGAAGTTAAGAATGACTAGGAACTATAAAATGTCTCTCCCCCCCCAAGCGCCTACATGGCGTATAGTGGGGAAGCTTTACTTTACTTTACCTTACCTTAATTTCTCAACAGGTACGTGAGAAAAAATCTCCGAATGGATTGTTTTGTCGCCGGGTGTATGGATGCGTAGCATAGCCAAGTATAAAATAATTTACTCTCAACTAATAAATGTTAAGAGCCTATTAATTTTTACGTTGTATCTTACGTGAAGTTTCGGAAATTGTATCGTAGGATATTGGTGAGGGGGGCGTTTATGGTATGTGTTGTTATCTGGAGCGTGCTGCATTATCCAACAGCATTTCGAAGTCAGAAATGAGGGTGTAGATTTGTTTCTCTCACTGCAAAGTGTCAGTGGAGATAGATCTTTTAGGAAACATTGAACTTAAATTACAGCGTGATATATTTGTGTGATGTAATGCAGCAGTTTTACTGTTGCTTCACTGCAGGCCTGCTTTTTATTGGTCACTACATTACCTTGTTTGGCTGCACACAGTTTTCGCTCTTTGCATGTAACTAGGCAGGGATCACAACAATAAATTCCTGGCATTCTCACTCTCGTATACTTTTGTCAACAAATTTATCCACACACTTCTCATTACACTTAAAAATGTGAAACTGGAATTAACCAAGCTGATTGTTTGTCATCAGTCTTTCGACTGGTTTGATGTGGTCCTCCATTTTCGCCTATCTTGCGCCAATCTCTTCATTTTCACGTATTTTTTACAGCCCAAATCCTCAAAAATCTGCGTCACATGTTCCAATCTTTGTCTCCCCCTACAATTTTTCCCTTCAACTGTTCCTTCCATTACCAAATTAACCAATCCTGGGTGCCTCAGAATGTGTACCACCGTCCTATCTCTTCTTCTCCTAAGAATTTTCCATAGACTTCTTCCTTCGCCTATCCTATCTAAGACCAGCTCATTTCGTACTTTATCAGTCCACTTAATTTTACGCAGTAGAAAATAGGGCACCTTGGACGTTGATTTTAGAGTGGAACTATTGTCCAAGGAATTCGAATAGGTTGCTGAAGATTCAGGTTAACTACTCTCACTTAACGTGTGAGTTTAGTACGGTTTATGAGAGTAAATTCCAAGTACTGGAGTTTCAGGAATAATCCAGATCAAGGAGTTGAGGTTTTCACGGCGGAATCTGAAGATTTCTGTCTTTTGGGCATAAAGACTTTCGTGGGACGCTTTCGTAACCTCGGTTATAAATGGAAGTAAATGGTTTGTTAGCTTTGCGTCTCGACCGCTGTAGTGGATAGGAAGTCGGTGGGCCCCATAGCCAGAAATTCTTCACCCTTGACTCAGAACCCTGTAGCCTGTTCAGAATGCATCAAAATGTACAGACCAACCACGCTCCTGTAACAAAGGAACGGTAAGAGGGCCCTTCGTGCTGGCTGCATGGGCTGAATCGATCGCTCGCTCGCCCTGCGCTGCAACAGCTGACTGGCCTGACACACTGTGGTCGGTCGTTTGTGCTTGCGGGGGGGCTGCAGATACGAGGTATTTGGAGTCGTCTCCAAATAAATTGGGCACCGGAAATTGTTTTCATCGCCTGTAATTTTTTTTTTAAGTTTCGCGAATTTTGCGTAAGATGCGTTTTCAAATTTGGTAATGGTTATCGAAGTGCTATGATTTGTACTTTTCGCCAGATATAATCTGGTGATCAAATTAGGGAACGTGAAATAGTAGGGGCATGGTAGCGCGTATAAGATAGAAAGTGAATTTGTTCAAAATTTTAGACAGAAAACCTGGAGGCCACTTTGAAGTCTTGCCCTCAGATTGAAGGTTGTTTTTTAGTGGATTTTAAAGATGAGGGGTGTGAGAACGTGTTTCAGATTTATCTGATTCGTGATAGGGTCCGGTGGCGGGCTTTAAACACAGGAATAAACGTTCTAATTCCATAAAAGAAGCCAAACGTCGTGGTATAGTACCTTAAATTAGCTCACAACCGCTTCCTTCCAGATCCTTTCCAATTCAAAATCCTCTCATTCAGCGGTTTACAGTCCGATTTTTTGAAAAGGCTTCGTTAAATAGACTACAAACATACAAACCCATAAAAGCCAGAGATTCGATTGACTAGCCCCTGCCTACGGGAACTCCGGGTTCCCCTTGACCTGAGGGGTAGCAACCTGCAAGGGCCCCTCTACCAGGGTCACGGTAGATGGCATAGGGCAGCAACTATGTCATTACTGGGGCGAGGCTATTGAAGAATGACTTCCCTAAAGGTCAGTCACCAGATATTCACAGGCGACAATCACATACTAATTGTACCGGTTGTGATACTGCGATGGAGAAGGCAACGGGAAACCACTCCATTATAATTCCCTAGTACAATCAAGCATGAGCTGTGCTGATCGCCAACATCCGGAACGGATAGGCCCTTTAAGAGGTACAAGCTGAGAAGGTGTTAGCATTTCCAAGGACTGTGAGTTGGTATCAGTTGCTGAAGATTGTGTTAAATGCGCGGGTGCCTCGTGCAGATGTGTTCCTGGTATTGTTTGTAACCCGGGAGGGGGGGATTTAATGAAATGCAATGGAGTGTAATTTATGTCCATGCTGTATGTGCCTTTTGTCAGAAATAGAATTTATGACTATTCAGCGGAGTGCCTCCATTCCTGGTTTGTGACGAATGACTGAGTCCTCTGTTATTCGTGTGGTCTGTGAAACTCGATGATACGTTACTAATGGTTTTATTGAACTGAGACGTGGGAGCCCAAATCCTCAAAAATCTGCGTCACATGTTCCAATCTTTGTCTCCCCCTACAATTTTTCCCTTCAACTGTTCCTTCCATTACCAAATTAACCAATCCTGGGTGCCTCAGAATGTGTACCACCGTCCTATCTCTTCTTCTCCTAAGAATTTTCCATAGACTTCTTCCTTCGCCTATCCTATCTAAGACCAGCTCATTTCGTACTTTATCAGTCCACTTAATTTTACGCAGTAGAAAATAGGGCACCTTGGACGTTGATTTTAGAGTGGAACTATTGTCCAAGGAATTCGAATAGGTTGCTGAAGATTCAGGTTAACTACTCTCACTTAACGTGTGAGTTTAGTACGGTTTATGAGAGTAAATTCCAAGTACTGGAGTTTCAGGAATAATCCAGATCAAGGAGTTGAGGTTTTCACGGCGGAATCTGAAGATTTCTGTCTTTTGGGCATAAAGACTTTCGTGGGACGCTTTCGTAACCTCGGTTATAAATGGAAGTAAATGGTTTGTTAGCTTTGCGTCTCGACCGCTGTAGTGGATAGGAAGTCGGTGGGCCCCATAGCCAGAAATTCTTCACCCTTGACTCAGAACCCTGTAGCCTGTTCAGAATGCATCAAAATGTACAGACCAACCACGCTCCTGTAACAAAGGAACGGTAAGAGGGCCCTTCGTGCTGGCTGCATGGGCTGAATCGATCGCTCGCTCGCCCTGCGCTGCAACAGCTGACTGGCCTGACACACTGTGGTCGGTCGTTTGTGCTTGCGGGGGGGCTGCAGATACGAGGTATTTGGAGTCGTCTCCAAATAAATTGGGCACCGGAAATTGTTTTCATCGCCTGTAATTTTTTTTTTAAGTTTCGCGAATTTTGCGTAAGATGCGTTTTCAAATTTGGTAATGGTTATCGAAGTGCTATGATTTGTACTTTTCGCCAGATATAATCTGGTGATCAAATTAGGGAACGTGAAATAGTAGGGGCATGGTAGCGCGTATAAGATAGAAAGTGAATTTGTTCAAAATTTTAGACAGAAAACCTGGAGGCCACTTTGAAGTCTTGCCCTCAGATTGAAGGTTGTTTTTTAGTGGATTTTAAAGATGAGGGGTGTGAGAACGTGTTTCAGATTTATCTGATTCGTGATAGGGTCCGGTGGCGGGCTTTAAACACAGGAATAAACGTTCTAATTCCATAAAAGAAGCCAAACGTCGTGGTATAGTACCTTAAATTAGCTCACAACCGCTTCCTTCCAGATCCTTTCCAATTCAAAATCCTCTCATTCAGCGGTTTACAGTCCGATTTTTTGAAAAGGCTTCGTTAAATAGACTACAAACATACAAACCCATAAAAGCCAGAGATTCGATTGACTAGCCCCTGCCTACGGGAACTCCGGGTTCCCCTTGACCTGAGGGGTAGCAACCTGCAAGGGCCCCTCTACCAGGGTCACGGTAGATGGCATAGGGCAGCAACTATGTCATTACTGGGGCGAGGCTATTGAAGAATGACTTCCCTAAAGGTCAGTCACCAGATATTCACAGGCGACAATCACATACTAATTGTACCGGTTGTGATACTGCGATGGAGAAGGCAACGGGAAACCACTCCATTATAATTCCCTAGTACAATCAAGCATGAGCTGTGCTGATCGCCAACATCCGGAACGGATAGGCCCTTTAAGAGGTACAAGCTGAGAAGGTGTTAGCATTTCCAAGGACTGTGAGTTGGTATCAGTTGCTGAAGATTGTGTTAAATGCGCGGGTGCCTCGTGCAGATGTGTTCCTGGTATTGTTTGTAACCCGGGAGGGGGGGGATTTAATGAAATGCAATGGAGTGTAATTTATGTCCATGCTGTATGTGCCTTTTGTCAGAAATAGAATTTATGACTATTCAGCGGAGTGCCTCCATTCCTGGTTTGTGACGAATGACTGAGTCCTCTGTTATTCGTGTGGTCTGTGAAACTCGATGATACGTTACTAATGGTTTTATTGAACTGAGACGTGGGTTAATACCACGTGAGGGGTATCTTTTCTTCAGGAAGTACCGGAACAATGTACGCGAATAATTATATTTATTCCTTTATACGAGAATAATTAGTTTTTGTTTTAAAATGCCTGGATTTTTTAACTCTGTAAGAAATGTAAAATTTCAGAACAGGCGATAAGCATATACATATTGGTTGATACAGCGTGGTAGTTATCATAATCTGAACTACAGAGTGACCAGGTAGGATTTGAGGTTGGGTTGTAGCGCCGTGTGTAGTCTGGTAGAATTTTACCAACGTTTCAGTGGTCCATGCTGCCTCCTTTATCAGGGCGATGGTGAACGTCTACGAGACTACACGGAGCTGCAAACCAGAAGACAGAGTTATAAATTTATAATTGCTCCCAGATAGATAATTTTGTATTTTATATCTTAGTGAACATAAAACTTAAATTGGTGTTCACAGAACATGTTCGAAGCCGGAAAGCGGCGTCAGAAGTGGGTCAGTTATTAAAATGCGTTTTAGTCAAATATGTTGCGCATGGATTCATCTGGCTTAGTATAGTGTTTAATGTTTAGGTACTGTGAACATGGTATTTAATTTTCTGGTTCCATAAAAAACACAGAATTGCTTGCCTAGTTGAGCGATTAGGTTCTGAAGACGAGTTCTGCTGTGTGTAGTTATTTAAGATTGTATATTTCTGTCCATGTTGCAGAATGTGTTATCGCACGCAAAGTTTTTTTACTTGTTACATATTCTGAATATTGGTCTGCTAAGGACAGAAGTGTAACGCATTGTCCACAGAACCGCAGTTAGATATTGACATGCCTTGTCGTGGTTACAGAAAAACAAGAAACATAATTCAAACAACTTGCAGTTCCTACGCCAATTATGTTCCTCGTAATTTGGAAGCGAGAGTAAACATGGTGGAATTGTTATATTAATGAAACCATCTGGTTTGTAAATGTTAAATAACGTGTTATCGTATGATCTGAGGCTTTCACGGCGACTGTAATAAATTCTTCTCGGGCTACCAGCCGTGTAAGGTAGATGGTTTTAGAAACGTTGGTGTTTTGTTCATTAAGCCATTTTACACGGATGGTAGCCCAAGAATAATTTTTTAAACGTGTTATCGGCTGTAATAAAACTGTAATAAACACCATGGTTTTGAATGTAGGTATGCTGGTGTTCCTGGAACTTTCATAGGCACCTCGCCGTCATATTCCGAAGTGATGTGCTCTTTTTTTTTGAGGCCTTCCGTTTATCTTTTATTCCTCCAACGCCATGTAATCTGAGCTGCTAAAACTGACGTTAAATATGTTAAATAAGTAGATAAAACCCTCTTTTGTTTCTTACGTCGCATTGTGTATTCGTACGCCGCTGTGGTATTTATTGTTTACGTAAACGTGTTTGTCCACAATTTTTTCTTCGTCGCACGTTGGACATGAACGTAATCTGACCTTTCTTTCGACCTCCGCAGTTCGGACCCTGGGGGCACGTGCGGAAATCAACATTCTTTTTCTCGGACTGTCGCTTGTGAGATGATAATTTTAGTTGTTTGCAGCTCTGTGATGGGCGTGCTGTTAAAAGTACGGGGACACTGCTTGATTGATTTGGCTTATGCAACAGCGCTGTTTCAGTTGGACGCTTCGTGTAATTTAGAAAAAGATGGGCATAAGCAGATTGTTGAATAGGACTTGGAAGATGGTCGTAACCTTTTTCGAATTACTTTTCTGTAATGACGATGGAGATACTGAGACAAAACCACGAAATAACGCCACTACAATCTGTAACCTCGCGAATACAAGTTGAAGCTACTGAACACAACAATAGACTCCCTAAGTATTGTTATCATCCTGCACATAACTTCTGGCCCATGATTATTGGACAGTTTTCAGTTTTATGTTCTGCATTTGCTCGATCAATCAGAAAACACAATTCGAGCAGTTTCTCTAGACCGCTTGTTACCGGGGAAAGTTGTGGATTTTTTGTAGAGCACTAACTTATTGAACAAAACCGAGCGTCTTGGTGAAGTGGTTAACACTCCTACTTCGTATTTGGGAGTTCTCGAGTTCAAATCTCTGATCGGAGACCGGCTATCATGATTGGGGTTTTCGTGGGTTTTTTCAGTCCCTCCAGACAAATGCCGGGATAGAACATCGAATTAGATCACGACCGTTTCCTTCCAAATCCTTTCCAGTTCAGTATTCAGAATAACTCTCTCATTTGACGCTGTGTTAGCCTGAGGTACTGAAAAAGCCATAAATAGATGTTGGATAAAATATATGCGTAGGTAACATGAAATGTAGCTGTGGTGATCTCAGACTTTTGTTTGAACTGATTTTAGTTTGGTGCGAATCTAATGAAATTCAAGAAAGAATCGTTGATTTTTGCATAGTAGTTCTGAAGTGTCATCTGCGCACACCTGGTGTATGCGCATTTACTATTCTTGAACTAATTTTATAATTAATTTCATGTGTGGCAACTGATAAAGAATGTTTTGTATTCTTTTTAATGTATCAGTAAGAAATATTTGTAAAGATGGTTTCGAATGTCGCCATTTTCCCACCACCCATATTATTATAGAAACGTTTTGGACATGAGAACATAGGCTGGATGCCCTGAGACCAGTCACGCTTTAAAATTCGTGAAAGGCAGGTGGTACGTAGTGAAAGGTCTGCTTGCATTACGTAACGTTACTGCAGCTCAACAAGTCTCTGGGTTTACTCTGATTTCTGGGACTCTCACATTCGTCCAGAGGACTTTAAATAGCCTAGTTGTGACATCCAGGGCGTCCCTAGGGAATGCAAGGCCCATAGAGAATCTGTCTTCAGGAGGCTTAATATTTTAGACAAGTAAAAAAACAAAACAACTATAATGACTATATGTGGTTTGGTTTAATTTTAATAGACCCCCTTATGCGAACATTTTTTTGTTATGTTTTTTACTACAATGATTTCAAACTTCGCGACCCACAGTATAAAATTAAAAAAAACTATTTTTAATTCCAGTGAGACTTGTATGCCTTCTTGTATTTAATAATTTCTGTCCATTTCGGAACGTAACGTTGACAGTGCCACACGCTTTTCAGATTTGCTGTGACGTCCTATCCTTTAATTTGTTTTTAGTCTTGTCACCTTCCGTAATCTCCACTTTTAGAGGCTGTTGTAACCGACAGTAGTAACAAGACCTGCTGTTCTTACTTAGCGATGGAGATTCCTTTTGAATCTTATTCCAACATGATGACAAGCTTGTCATTGAGAATGGAGAACTAAGTTGTAAAAGTTTATTATTATCTTCGTCAGCCGTCAAGTTAATTCTGGTTAGTGATTTGGGACTTTAAAACCAAGAGGATATATTATATATTTTTTCATATACGTATTTTGGAATGCAATTATTACAATCTTAAGACGAAACAATGAAATGGAACTGTATCATGTCGAAAATATTTTTCACAGTGGGAAAACTTTAATAGTGACAATAATTATGCAGTGAGTTTATTGTTGCAGTTGAGTTTCACCTAACTGTACTATAATTCCCTTACGCGACCTGTGTTATTGGGGGGGAGGGGGGCGTAGATATCATAATCCGCTAAACAGACTCAACATTATGGCCCCACATTTCTTTCGTCAGTACTTGAAGACTGTTAATTCAGCGTTATGGATACTTACTCATTAAATGTGTTGATTAACATTTGTTTGTTTTATTGACAGCTGTTGCGTAATCTTTGTGAATGAAACCTGTTTTTAATTTTAGGTTTTATTAGTCTTTGCGCACTGAAGGACAAGCACTTGTATCGCCTTGTTTCAGTTAATCGTAATTTGTGTGTAAACAGATGTTGCTTACTCATGGATATATATGTTTAATTATTTAATAACGACTGTATTTCACCTGAAGGTTGCTGTGTGCTTGGATGATGCGTAGTATAGTCACGTAGAAATGGACCGAAGTTTTAGAGGTCCCTCATTATCAGTGCGAATTTTGTATCAGATTACACTGCTTGTCTTCGTACTCGCTGCCATGAGAACCTGAAATGCAATATTATCTTTATTCGTTCTCTTCTTGTCAGGATGTATTGGTTAGTATTTCTGTCGCGTATTCTGGAGGTCCATATGTTCGCCGTCAGTCCATAGATCGTCTGTACTACAATCAGATGGCCATTACCAGTTTATACCACGTGGTTTGGGATTTATAATTCGAAATAATTCTATATCTGTGGTGTAAATCACCGTTAAACAATTAGAGTAACTAACTAACTAGCTAGCTTTATGGCTTACGGAACCCGAACGTTCATCACCGAATTAACCAAAGCCCTCCACCGGACCCTGTCCTGGGCCAACATAATCCGGTCTCCTTTAACTCCTATCTCCCATAGATCCCGCCTGAGATTATCCTCCCATCTACGTCTAGGTCTCCCCAGCGGTCTCTTCCCTTCAGGCTTCCCAACCAATACCCGGTGCACACCCCTTGTCCCATCCATGCGCGCTACATGGCCCTCCCATCTCATTCTTCTCGACTTAATCGCCCTGACAATACTGGGGGACGAGTACAGATTAGAGTAACACTTATTTTAATTCTGTATTTCGTGGTCTTATTAATTGTGACACTGTGAAGTCTTTTTGTGGGTCGTTGTAGATGTTTCGGGGCAGGAAATGGGAGATGTTAAACACATACGACTTTGTTTCCGTGAGGTTGCCTATACTGGACACGACGAACCTGCAGACCATCGCCGAATACACAGAGGATAATCTGGTGGTCTGGGCAAATTGGTTAATACCTTAAATTAGGCAACGACTGCTCCTTCCACATCCTTTCCAATTCACATCTTTCTTCTACGCAACCTGTGAATTTGGATACGGCGTCTTTATATAACCGAAGAATTAATTAGTAGGTCGTAATATTTTCCGATTAGATCTATCACTGCGGGACGGCTTTACTTTTACGGAAGTTGTGTAATGATTCAGGCGCTGCGTTGTTTGGTGTTTGGTAAAGGGGCTTCGTGTTTCAAGGGCCCCGCCCTTTTATTCCGTGACCTTCCTTGGCTCTTGTATTGATGACGTTCTCTTGTTCAGTGTAATATTGCTGAACTTCTGCTCTTCTGTTTGGTAGTGAATCTCGGTAGCCGATACCGTGTTCAGAACTTTGTTAGAGGCATGGACGTCGAATTTTACGAATTTCAGGAGATGCCGTATTTTGCGTTATAAATTATTCCGGTAATGAAATTTCTGGATCCATTAAAAAGCGGAGAATCTCTTGAGTGGTTATTTTACCTGTAATTCATCAAAACACTAGAACATGGAATTTAACATGAACCTTTGGGTTGTCTTCGGCAGGCGTTTGAATATGTAATTTTTTGTAATGTGATTAATTTCGGGGAATGTTTGACAAATATTTAGAAAATGCACGTCCAGCGTTCTGCCTAAACACATAGGCGTTAATGCCTGTTTATTGTACCTACGGTTGATTTTTCAGCGCACACTGTTGCACAACCGATGAGGACATTTTGTGACATCCATTCTTCCTGTAACTTTTTGCCTTTTCAATAAAAATACTTTCATCTTATGATATTTCAGTGTTGACGTTTTCTGTTCGTTTATTTATTTTTTAGTTTATTTAACTACGCTTTTTAGTAGCTCAGACTGTATAACGTCGAATGAGAGGATTATAGTGAATAATGAATTGGAAAGGATATGGAAGGAAGCGGTCGTGACCTAGTTTAAGGTACTTTCTCGGCATTTGCCTGGAGGTACTGAGGAAAACCATAAAAACAGTCAACGTTGCCGATCTCCGGACCTAGATTTGAACCCGGGACCTCCCGAATACTCGACCATAACGTTCGGTTCTGTTCGTTTATGGAGCTGGTATATTTCTTTCTCTATATTATCTTTATTATTTGCAGTGATTACGTGATCATCCGGTGAAGAGAAGTGTCATTTTTCATTATTTCTGTTTAGGATTATGAATGAATGTCGACATTTAAAATCGATTGCCTCACAATTTTGTCCAAATATACATTGTAGCGGACTTAGGGCAGTGGCATTATTTAATATTCATTGACACTGTTTGATTGAGTGTGACGGAGGTCCGCCTGAGAATGCTGAAAGGGTTCATGACCGCCTTCCTCCCCCTACTTCATTATATGTGGTAGGGCAGGTGTTGATGTGCACGTCCGGTTGTTGCCTTGTTTCGTTGACTAACGTGGAACCCTAGTCTAGTTGCCTCCCCTCCATCCCACGAAAGGAGGGGTGGAATTATCTACAAGGATGTTTATCGACACTCCAACAAGAAGTCGCTCTCTTATTTTAAACATAACTGCCGTTTTGGTTCAGTAATATATTTTAATATCCAGAAGGTTTACGAATCAGCTAAGAAATGGACCCTGTCCTGGGCCAACATAATCCGGTCTCCTTTAACTCCTATCTCCCATAGATCCCGCCTGAGATTATCCTCCCATCTACGTCTAGGTCTCCCCAGCGGTCTCTTCCCTTCAGGCTTCCCAACCAATACCCGGTGCACACCCCTTGTCCCATCCATGCGCGCTACATGGCCCTCCCATCTCATTCTTCTCGACTTAATCGCCCTGACAATACTGGGGGACGAGTACAGATTAGAGTAACACTTATTTTAATTCTGTATTTCGTGGTCTTATTAATTGTGACACTGTGAAGTCTTTTTGTGGGTCGTTGTAGATGTTTCGGGGCAGGAAATGGGAGATGTTAAACACATACGACTTTGTTTCCGTGAGGTTGCCTATACTGGACACGACGAACCTGCAGACCATCGCCGAATACACAGAGGATAATCTGGTGGTCTGGGCAAATTGGTTAATACCTTAAATTAGGCAACGACTGCTCCTTCCACATCCTTTCCAATTCACATCTTTCTTCTACGCAACCTGTGAATTTGGATACGGCGTCTTTATATAACCGAAGAATTAATTAGTAGGTCGTAATATTTTCCGATTAGATCTATCACTGCGGGACGGCTTTACTTTTACGGAAGTTGTGTAATGATTCAGGCGCTGCGTTGTTTGGTGTTTGGTAAAGGGGCTTCGTGTTTCAAGGGCCCCGCCCTTTTATTCCGTGACCTTCCTTGGCTCTTGTATTGATGACGTTCTCTTGTTCAGTGTAATATTGCTGAACTTCTGCTCTTCTGTTTGGTAGTGAATCTCGGTAGCCGATACCGTGTTCAGAACTTTGTTAGAGGCATGGACGTCGAATTTTACGAATTTCAGGAGATGCCGTATTTTGCGTTATAAATTATTCCGGTAATGAAATTTCTGGATCCATTAAAAAGCGGAGAATCTCTTGAGTGGTTATTTTACCTGTAATTCATCAAAACACTAGAACATGGAATTTAACATGAACCTTTGGGTTGTCTTCGGCAGGCGTTTGAATATGTAATTTTTTGTAATGTGATTAATTTCGGGGAATGTTTGACAAATATTTAGAAAATGCACGTCCAGCGTTCTGC
Organism: Zootermopsis nevadensis; assembly: GCF_000696155.1. The sequence goes on along the minus strand of NW_019059656.1, from coordinate 603,394 downwards.
CTAAACACATAGGCGTTAATGCCTGTTTATTGTACCTACGGTTGATTTTTCAGCGCACACTGTTGCACAACCGATGAGGACATTTTGTGACATCCATTCTTCCTGTAACTTTTTGCCTTTTCAATAAAAATACTTTCATCTTATGATATTTCAGTGTTGACGTTTTCTGTTCGTTTATTTATTTTTTAGTTTATTTAACTACGCTTTTTAGTAGCTCAGACTGTATAACGTCGAATGAGAGGATTATAGTGAATAATGAATTGGAAAGGATATGGAAGGAAGCGGTCGTGACCTAGTTTAAGGTACTTTCTCGGCATTTGCCTGGAGGTACTGAGGAAAACCATAAAAACAGTCAACGTTGCCGATCTCCGGACCTAGATTTGAACCCGGGACCTCCCGAATACTCGACCATAACGTTCGGTTCTGTTCGTTTATGGAGCTGGTATATTTCTTTCTCTATATTATCTTTATTATTTGCAGTGATTACGTGATCATCCGGTGAAGAGAAGTGTCATTTTTCATTATTTCTGTTTAGGATTATGAATGAATGTCGACATTTAAAATCGATTGCCTCACAATTTTGTCCAAATATACATTGTAGCGGACTTAGGGCAGTGGCATTATTTAATATTCATTGACACTGTTTGATTGAGTGTGACGGAGGTCCGCCTGAGAATGCTGAAAGGGTTCATGACCGCCTTCCTCCCCCTACTTCATTATATGTGGTAGGGCAGGTGTTGATGTGCACGTCCGGTTGTTGCCTTGTTTCGTTGACTAACGTGGAACCCTAGTCTAGTTGCCTCCCCTCCATCCCACGAAAGGAGGGGTGGAATTATCTACAAGGATGTTTATCGACACTCCAACAAGAAGTCGCTCTCTTATTTTAAACATAACTGCCGTTTTGGTTCAGTAATATATTTTAATATCCAGAAGGTTTACGAATCAGCTAAGAAATGTTACAAGATGAACTAACATGCCATTGTTTCTATTATGCATAATGTTATTTTATTTTTATTTAATTTATATTCGATTATATTAAGTTTTCGATATGTTTCGGTTATTTTAGATTATATTTAACTGAGCTCTTGGTAACGTCAGGCAAATATCACATCGATTTCATATTTTATTATAGAAGAACGAATTTGAAACGAGTAGGCAATTTTGTTCGTGATTGTTCACAGAGCCATCTTCCTAATAACTCCACAAACACGCGTGGCCAAGTGTGTCTGTTTTCGCTACAGTTATTCATGTTGCCGTGAGATTTATGTCGGAGTGCGTTGAATTTGTTATCGATTTCTTTCGTTTTTTTGATGACACGTGCGCATGCGTTTCTGCCAGTATGGCGGCCTCATAGTCCTCACAATATATGACATCATTGTCCTGTTCCACCAACTGCGGCGTTTACGTATGTCTTTTATTCTGGATCCGGAGTCCTCAACTGATTCTGAAGGAAAAATGCTGAAATATTCCAAGATGGTGAAACTTCCCTAAAGGAAACTTGCGTGCATGCACATATGCCTGTCCTATCCCCGTCTTATTCTTGGTCTACATGGGATTCATTTATGTGAGTTATGTAAGGACACTCTGCGATTCGACCTCAGAACCCGTTTTCACCCAATGGGAATCGAATTCTGGGCGTCAGACCTCGTATCCTTCACAAAAGGTAACTTCAGCGCGTATTAACTGTGTTAGTGATATTTAAGCCCCGTCCGTTCGCCTCGCGTTTTGTGAATTGATTTCAGTGGCGCATCGTCCCATATGTGTAGACAGTGAATTTGGGCCTCGCATCATTGAATATGTTTATATTATTTATCTCTCAAATTGCTTTATTAACCATTGCATGTTTTGTTTTGTAACAACGAATGTGGGTTTATTGTTTTGTTGAAAAGAATATCCGTTAAGATGGCTGTCTTCTGGTTGTAGCGCCGTGTTGTCTGGTAGGTGAACTTCTACGAGACTACACGAC
>NW_019059656.1:576434-586786 GCF_000696155.1 Zootermopsis nevadensis | reverse complement strand
AGTTTCAGGCCTATGCATAAGAAAGATCTTTTTGCTATTCTCTTCTGCTAGTATGGCCGTGGCGATTGTGAAGAATATTCTCATCCCGAGGGCAAGACATCCATTTTCATATGGGCCTGATACTTATTATTACACCAAATCACAAAGTGAGTGACGTGGCCGAAGGTGGTGGCTCGCAGAGAAAGAAAGAGATAGATATACAAATGGCGACGTTTCCCTCTCCAATAATTCTTTGAGCACTTGCATTCCCTGTACAACACAGTCCAGCAGGCAGTTTCATGAACTGGCATGTTGACATCTGTTTCACGTTTGAAGTAAGTGAATGCTTTATACACCAGCTCTTTGGCCTGCCTGTGTAGAAAGTGGCGCCACCGACATTTATACCTCGTATCTGATGCTGAAAATCAACAATTTCCTTCGCTCAAACGTGTGACATTCACCCGATATGCCACAAACACAACATTACCGCGTAACATCAACAGCATTACTGCACGAGTGGGCGTACAGCAAGTGACTAAAACTGATTGGCTCGCGAGGGCACGTGACAGTGGACGATCAGAAACATCTACAACTCAGCCGCCATTTTTTTTGTTTAAAAATATGGTAAGTTAGAACCTGGTGACCTCGCGAAATATTTCGGTATGTTGTTTTTCTTGTCTGGTGCAGAGTCCTTTATAAGCTGTGGTTGCTCAGATAGTCCAGCAATTTCTCGTCAAAGAATCGGCCTATTATGTGGCTTTTTTGTAATATTTAGTAACTTCATGGTTGTTTGTTGGTGAAAAGACAGCCTTTCCCCCGCCAAGTCCTTTAGCTGGTGTGATGGTGAATTATCATTCTTCATTATATTTTTATGTGGTTACGTTTTAACACACCTGCGAGAGGTACAATTACCCAAAACTTTTTAACTGGTTGATTAAATCCATGTAGCGAATTTCTAATTATAATTTAATAGCCGCTTAGCTCATGAAGAAATTCGTTGCTTTCATGGAACCCAAATGTTCATTACCGTGTTTACGTTCTCAGGGCGATGAACATGTGATCATGGTGTCGATCTGGGCTGAAACACCGTGTGGTCTTGTAGGTAGATACCTACGTTTCGGAGGTGTAAACTGTTTTCGTTCTTCAGGACGACGTGCAGATTTTGTGTTACTCCGAAACGTTGGTAGGCTTGTCTATCCGCAGGTCACGCAGCGTTAGAGCCCAGAGGACGAAGTGTAAAAAAAAGAATACAGGAAGATGGTTTTTTTCTGGGCTGTAGCGCTGTGTTGTCTGGTAGAAGTTTGCCAACGTTTCAGAGCGCCCTGATAATGAAAGCACCGAGTACCTTAGAAGACAGCCGTCTTCGGACTCACAGCCCTGAGAACCTAAAATCCTACCGAGATACAGTTTTATTTTTGACATCCAGCTCTGATCTAGTGCGAATAAGGAAGGTGACAAAATGGGGTGATGGAGAAGTTTATTTGACCATAAGTGTTTGAAGTCGAGTATTCTGTTGATAATAACTCCTTCACAATATTTAATTAAATGTAAAGTACATAAGAGACACTTCGGGAAAAAGGAGGGAAATGTAAATGTACTTGATAGCTTGTATTATAAAACTGTTAAACGCAAAGTGTACGTATTCCCGGTTAACGGGTTACTGTTCGATGTTTGTTTCTCCAATTGAATTATGGGAATGATGTGTTTCAGGCGAGCTCATCTACGGAACTGTTTGGAGAAGTTGAAGGAGATGGTACCGCTGGGACCAGAAGCTTCGAGACACACTACCCTGGGCCTCCTCACGAAAGCGAAGCGGTTTATCAAGGTATTTGCTGGCCCTCTGATCTCTGATCGCTTACGTCATTGCCGTATTGATGGGCCATAACCAGCCGACGCGAATTCCCACCAAGATCATTGAAATATGATAGAAACTATTTGACCCCAGCTCTGTATAAGTGGTCGTGATAGTTCGTCTGCACTCACGCACGCTGAGTATAGCAGCTAATTTATTTATCGGGTGATAGCAGTTGACATTTGTCTATATATTTATTTCTTATTCAGAATGGTATAAAACAAGGAGATGCTTTATTGCCATTTTAAACTTTGCTCCAATACAAAGACCCAAGGTAGTGAGTTGTGTTGCTAGGCTCCAAATGTAAAATTTTGTTTAGTGGTTTCGGAGATGTTGCATTCAGACAGTCGATTGTGGCCTCGACGTAACGGATTTGTTCTATGAATTTCTTGCAAAGAATTCGCCATGAGGTCTGAGTCTTATGGAATTTTTTCTATTGATCTGAACGGAATAAATATTGTAAAAGCGTCTAATATGTGTATGGTCTTTGCTCGAAGTACATAGAATGGACTCTTATTTTTATACTTGTCTCTTGCTCTCCTGCCACCATTTTATATAAACTGCGAGCCCTTAAAGAATCGAGAAGATTTGGTTCTGAAGTTTGTACTTACTGTTGATCGTGATAATGAATGGATGACGTGAACCAGGGGATTTATTTCCAGAGATTTCGAATTTAAGGCATGTGACAGATAAAAGTGCAAACAGTTGAAGGCTGGAGAGAATATACGCAAATAAAGAAAATTAAGAAATTAAGTCTACTTATTGGAGTTTTGAACTTTTTGCGACGGTGGAAATTTGGATTGGTCTTCTACCATGAAGATGGAAGTGATACTTTTTCTTTCGAAATATTTATTACTGCGTACAAGACTATGACGTTACAACCCCGAGGACAGGAAATATACATTTTCACCGCTGTGAGGATGTCAAATCATATTTCTCTGAGATGATGTCGGGCGAAATTAATTTTGGTTCCAGTAAGTTTTGGTCAGATAGAGGTCAAACAAAACTTGTAAACTTTTAGAAGAGAAACAACCTGTACTAATCATTAGTACGTGACGTAATTAGGTCGTATTAAGAAGTACAAATATTATTTAAAAACACGTATCGATGTCGTGTGTCTTTCTTTTATTTTAAGCGTTTGAAATTGTATGTTGTTATGTTACGTGTAGGGGTTTATGTAATTTCTGAACAATCTTTATTCTGAAGTACTAATGTACAGAGTGGGCGAGAAGTATATAAATAGGCATTAAATAATTGTTTTGCGTTGGAAATAGAGGTTATAACCATTTCTCAATGAGTACTTACTTCCCACCCATCCTGTAGTTATGAAGTGACATGAAAGTCGACAAGAAGACCAGTTTAAAAATATTTTTTAAAAACTTCGCATACCGTGTAGTGTATTAGAATATAAAATAAGCAAACAAAATAATAACACTGTCTTTTTTATAGTGTTAATAGTTTGTTTGTTTGCTTATTTTATATTTTAAAAATATTTGCAAAGTTCTACAAAATTACAAGAGGAATAATGTGGAACAAAGGAATACCAAAACATTGCAAAACAATTTAGAAGCAGGCTCTATTTTAAACCAGTTCTAATATTTAATGCCGACCCCTACAGAGAGAAATGAAAGCAAAATCCAAGCCATTAATGTTTTATTTACTGAATACTGAGGGGCACAGAACAGGAATTACGTCTGTTGAGAAGTCGGAGTGTGGAATATAAAGGAAACAGGCACGTGGGACGACCCCGTACAAGGTGGATCGGCCAGTGGAAGGGGTTGACAATAAATTTAAAAGGAGATTGTCGGAAGATGGAAGGCATTGGGGACTTTTCAGCCATATTTTCGCACAATGTAAGAAGTTTATCAAAAATCTATCTTTGAAGAAGTGCGCGTTATTTATATCTTTTCAGAGATCTCACGTATTGTTAAACATAAACGTCAGTTAATTGATACAACACTTGGTAGTGGTCATATCTGAGTTATAAATAGGAAGGGATATTGTGGTCGTTTGCATTGTGTTATTCCAGTATTTATATCAGTTATAGCACTTTTCTGGTTAGAGGTTAAAACTTAAACTTTCGATTACGAAGTAAGTGTTCTAGAAACTCGAGTGCCATGTTTAAAAAAATTCCTTTTCTTATCGAAACATAGTTTGTCGTGTATTTCCAGACATTCAGTTGGTTAACACCCCTTTTTAAATAAGTACTCGGTATATGAACTTTATTATATTCTGTCTGTGATAATAGGCCGAATTTACGTGTTCAATGCACTGTCTATATTAACGTTGAATCATGCATGGTTTTTATGCATTATTCCTATAACTCTGCATTTGACCTTTATATTATTTAATCACAAAACCGAAAGCATGCGTTGAAGCGTATAATGTACTGTCCGTGTGCTTGATTCCGCTCGGTTCACTGTCTCCCAGCTATTTTAAACGTAACGAGCGCCCCGTGTAGTTTCGAGCGATGATGTTTTGCTTTGTATCAGGCACGCCTTGTCAGGGGTAGATGTAGAATTTTCGTCACAAGCCCATGTATTTCTACCAGACGTCACGGATAACGAAATATACATGCCAGACTAGTTTTTCCAGGTAGCTTGAAATTCTTAGACAACAAATTTTAATTTATTTCTTTTGTTTAAACTGGGCTGTATCGGGCACGTTTTTTTAAACTCTCGCTTATCAGATTTGTTGTAAATCCATTCAGCGATTTATGAGTTACGTGTGGATATAAATGCGGACGGACATACGCCTAAGCTGATAGGAACACTTTTCTAGTTTTTGTTGTGAATGTGTATCAAACACAGAATATCAACGCTTCGTTGTATCAACTTGTTATTGTTAAGATTGGTATGAAGAAGACTTAGTAATTAGTGGATTATTTAAGTTCGTGATTTTTCCATTATCAATTTACATTATTTCTTTGTTTTGGAAATACGTCTGCTTGAATCCATCCCTAGTATAGGCGTAATACCTGTTGGCATGACAATAATTGGTGTCTGATATAAGCTGAAATTGTAATTTGGATGATTTTACTAGCGACATGCAGTCATGCAATATGATAACAGTTTTTGACTCCTGAATTATTTTTTCCTTACCAATGGTGAATAATTCCATGTCTTAGAATGTAAAACAAGTGCACAGAATTACAATACGCATTCCCGTTTGATGGAAGTACAAATTTAATTCATGCCCATGTTGGTGAAAGGCGTTTGTAACAGTGTTGCGTGTAACTTGGTATTCAAGAAGTTTTGTGTTCCACCCCAATTGTAGCCACTAATCTTAAAATAAAATTCTTATGACAGTTTATTAATATAATGACAACCAGACGAGAATGAAGTCAAATTCATGATCGCCGTGCGTATGAATTACACCTAAGACAGTGGACGACTTGGTTCTAATACAAGAACTTCGACCCTGACTTGGTAATTGACGAGTCTCTGACTAAAGGTAATTAACCACTGTCACCGATTTTAGATAGTCAAGCCGTAATGTTGAAACATATTTAAATCTCGTATGATTTGGGGCCAACATTGCATATATTGCACAAGTTGATCCAGAATGTTGAAGTTGCTAGTATTCTTCAGCATGCTTTATCTGTAAGTACTTACAGGATTTCGGAAAATTTTAGTGTTGGGGTTCGTGTGAATTTTATTTTAGCCCGCGCTGGTGCACTCTTACCCCACTTTGCATTTAGTGCAAATCAAACTTCACGATTTTTTCCCCTAACATGACTAATAGCACAACAATTTTGCTCTCAAACTGTGTAAAATGCAAATGAATTGTAAGGGGCCGTGGTTGGTTCTTTGACCAGAATGTCGTCAGGCTTTTCCGGGCCATAATATGCACATTCATTATTTTACCAGTGCAAATTTGCATTTTTGTGCCTTAAATCTGAACTAATGAAGATTATTATCTGTTGTACCGGTCGTTTAACGTAACCGCTTGATACAAGAATCGCGTGTAGCTGTACGCAGATATTGCATGGAGTATTAAGGCTAGTAATTACAGTGCTTTTCGTGTTCAGAAACTTTCTTTGCCAACCGAGAACCCGTGGAAAGATATCTGCGTAGTCATCTTAGGATTTCTTTTTAACTCGTGTGATTTCTGCCCATTCATCTGAACTGTTTGGACTATGGTAATTCCAGGGGTGCTAGATAACGCGTTTTCCTGGTTCGTGTGGTGGCGATATTAAAAGTGTACGTTTCACGCTTCTCAGATGTAAGGTCAGCTCAAGGAACTTTGAAGTACAGGGAAGTGTTGTCATATTACTTTCTAGTGGACCACAGCTGGCCCGAAAGGGATTAGGATTTAAAGAGGAAAGTAGCTTAATGAAATGTAGTTAATACCATTGAAAAATATTTACTGGGAATTGTTAACTTTCAGTAGCAGTGGGATTTATCGAGCTTTTTGTACAGGATTTTTTCTGTGACTACTTTTTTTATTACCTACCACTTTTCTTGTTTTGTTGTTCATAATGCACTGTTTGGTTGATTTTGATCGAGGCCGCTAGGTTTCATGAAAGTGTTGGCAAAATACACTGTCGGCTTGTTGGGTCTGAGACAGAATGGTGGAGAATAAAATCAACAAATATGGGGAAAAAATTAAACAAAAAAATAAGATCTGTTAAATGATCAGATTTGTTGAGGAGTCACGGAAAATATTTCTCGATGAAAAAGAAGAGAGTTGTAAAAGACTAATTTATAGGCAGTATAAAAGCGGGGAAATAATTCAGAATAATGGCGTTGAATAAGTACTGCTGAGAAGCAAGGAAATGGATTTTTAGAATGACCGGGTTTTCTCCTCGTGTTATCGGTTCGCCGTCGTCAACGCTCGGAGTCACGTTGCGGTCAGTTCATATTATGTTCGGCTCTGGTTCATTTTATAGTGGCCAAGAGGTTCAATCCAAGGAGCGCCCTTCGCGAACGAGGAGATTTAGGTCAAGGAACAACCGTGCTCTACCTCTGCTCCCTCCAGCATGGAAGCACTTCACAGACGATAGAGGTCGCGCGAGAAGTGCTGGCACTTGCGCAAAGGACTGATTTTTGTCGTATGAGATGGACCCGTCCGTAGCACGCGCTAGAGGGGTGTCAGCTTCAGTTGGTTTGTAGCTCTAGCTGTGTGTAGATCGGTGCGTCACCGCAGCTGAGGCTGTGCGACCCCCTCTACTACTGAACTCCCCTCTCTCGGCTTACACATCGCGCATTTAGGTGCCACGAGTACTCGCGCGACCTATACGTGCTTGGTTTATAGCCGGGTTTGTATGCTGCGTGTGGCCTCGCCCTACAAAGTTGACGATTCGTATCAGTTTCCGCTTCTACACCTTACAAGTGGACACGTTCAGATTTCGGAGAAACTGTTCATTATAAAACGGAGTTTGGACTTGTCTCATCAGTTCAAAATTATTGTTACACGTTTTGTTCATACGCGCGCCGGGGAAGCTCAGCCAATTTTGACCAACTGCGGACTAAAAGTGCTCACTAAAATAACCAGAGTATTCTGTTGAATAAATAATTAGTAACATTTTTTGATTTATGACGTTCAGTTACTTAGATTTTTCAGTTACTGCCAAGAGTTTACATGCGTCCAGTATATTTTCAAATGTAGTTTTGTTTAAAATATAAAGTGAGGTGTTCTAGAGATTAAAGTATGATTTTGTATTTTCTTCACACACGATTACTATTAAACTACATTACCGACCTCCTTCCGTCGGCGAAAAATACACATTCCATAGACTCCTCGTCCAATCTGTCACCCCACGTGCCAGCCGATACCTGTCAAACGATCATGAAAATGCACAGTACCCCAGACTCATTATAATATCAATAGAAATTGTCAAATCTTGGAGAATCCGAGGGTTATCACTGGCCTGCTAAGATATATGTGGAAGAAACGGTGCCTAAGGACTGGACAAACCATCCAGTCGTACCAATATTTAAGAAGGAAAACATTGGACATCTCAATGGACAGCTGTAGAAAGATTACATTACTTTGCCACTGAAAAAAGTCGTAAATCTGAAACTGAGAAAACGGGTGGAAAATGAATCAGGTTCATTGAAAGCATTACACAGGACAGATGTGTCCAGAGGACAAATGGAGAAAACAAAGAACATTTGAAAAAGTGTGAAAACAGTGAGATCATAAAGCAAGAAAGGATAGCTATCTTCTGGTTTGTAGAGGTCCTTGCTTTCTTCATTTTCAGGGCGATTGCCCTGATGATGGAGGCAGCAAGGTCCTCTGAAACGTCGATAAACTTATACCAGACTACACGATGCAACAACCCAGAAGAAGCCATCTTCAATCTAAAGCTAAACGCATTGGAAGGAAAGTAAGAAAAAGGGATGTGATGGCTAGGTTTAAGAATGAGCACAAAGATAATTTAAGATAATGTTTTGAACGTGAAAGTCGATGGAAAACGTCAAAGAGGTCAAGGTCGGAAGAATATGTTGGGGAAAAATGTCATACACTAGGACACCATGGAAATTAATTGACCAGGACTTCACGTTGGAAGTGTTTGATAGAGTTGTTTATTTATCATACGGCCCACTTAAAGTGGAAACGTCTTCTGAAGACGACGTTGAGGCCGCAGAAGGAAATCTCATAGGTTGTGTGAATGACGTTGGCCTCTGTGGGCATTTAATAGCATCCTCTGACCTGTGTCACCAGCCCGGCACCGTTCTCGCATGTAAAGGTTGTCGCTATCAGCATTCCTGAGAGTAGAATAGCTGGGCAGACGATAATATAGCCGAGTACGCTGGATTGGGAAGAGGCGCATGTTTCATAATCTCTAACTCTTGCTTCATGCCAGATTTTAACAAAATATTACCAAGTAATTGATTACCTTCATCAGTAATCTGCTGTGACTGGTGTACTGCGAGATATCGAGTCGATTCTCAGCTGCAGTATACTATGTTCTTTACCTCGTCAGAATTTGTAAGGAATATATCGATTGTCGTTGTTCGAGTTTTTTTGGTATCGGTGTCAGTGCTTGGGACAGACGTTCGTCGTCGTCAGTGCATGTCTCGTCATCACTAACGTGTTTGTTTATCGGTAAATAACACTATCACCGAGACCATCCAGCCCCTATGTCTTTATTTCCGTTCTTGTGACGTGTCCGACTGCAATTTTCCAGTAGTCAGAAGCTGCCTCTTTGTAATGCCGTGTCAACTAGTTGACGCACTTCACGGCATTTGAAGGTCGATCCTCTGGAAATCAATTTGCGACTCGTACCACATATTTGCAGTGTTAATCAGCTATACAAGCAGACTGTTCGGGGAAAAATGGTAGGGTATGTTGTTTCCATTTATTTGTAAACTCTACGACAATTATTGATACTTTTCGCGTGTTTTACTGATCATTCATGGGAGAAATGTGCATTTAAAAAGTGAGACTATTTCATGGCTCGCATTAGTGTTTCTCGGCCAGGAGCCGGCACGTGGTTTTGTTTTCACGGTTTTAAGCAAACGTGAATGGAAATTAGTGTCACAACGCTAAACCCTGCAGACTCGACGAAGGGACCATCGCGATGTTACCCAAGTTCGCGCAAATAAAAGTTATTCAAAGAAGTCACTTCGTTCACGAGTCTCGGCGCTCGGGCGAGCGAGAGGTCAGCTGTCTCGATTCTCATTCGGCTCAGTGTTACTGGAGGTAGTTGCCCCTCCATTTCATTCCAAACTGTCAGTTCTAGAGTAAAAGCCATTAGTTATTAACAGATGACAAGGAAGACGACTGTCTTATGGGATGTTGCGCCGAGTAGATTCGTAGATATTTACCAACGTTTCAGACTTTCTTACTACCTGTATCATCAGGGCAATGCTAGCTCGTTTTAGGCGAATAAACTCAATGTTAGCTGTTCGTATAGGAATTGTGTCAGTGCGGGAGGCTTCATGAAGTACAGGTGCACTTAGACGTGTTCTTGGTCAGGTGAACCGTCTGTTTATTTTTTAACTAGCCGGGGCTAAAGGAACTGTGGAACGTTTTAGTTCGTAATTAATTTTGCAAAAAAATTGTTTTTTAATCAATCTCCTAGCTCCTAAATGTAATAAAAAGTGACTAGGCAACGGGCTGGACAATCAGGGTTTGAATCCCGGTAGGGGAACGATATTTTTATCTTAGCTACAGCATCCGAGCCAGCAATGGGATACACCTAGCCTAGGATCTAGTCGGTACCGGGGTTAAACATGACGGAGCGTGAAGCTGATAATTGACCTCCATCTTGTGCGGAGTTCTGCAAAATGTGAGGCTTTGCTTCCGTATGTCTTCATCGCGAGGGAAAACTCGTGTGTGTGACACGAAATGATGAGGGAATAAGTGTCTATGGTCTTTTTAAACACTAACAGTGCATTAGGCTGAAGTAAAAGTAAAGTAAAGTAAAGTTTGTCCCACTATACGCCATGTAGGCGTTTGGGGTGAGTGGAGGTATAGCTCCTCTCTTCCTTGACCTCGGCACTAGATGGGAGGTGAGTGGTCAGCATCACGCCCCGGCCGGCTTTACCCCCGGGAAAGGACCCCGGTACCC
>NW_019059656.1:560691-576108 GCF_000696155.1 Zootermopsis nevadensis | reverse complement strand
CCCATCGTAGAGGAGGCTGGGTGGGCCCCAGAGTCGGGCTGGACGCAGAGGCTAAAGGAAAAATCCTCTGCCCCCGCCGGGGATCGAACCCCGGCCGTCCAGCCCGTAGCTAGTCACTATACTGACTGAGCTATCCCGGCTCATGCATTAGGCTGAAGTGGACTGGGAAAATTATGAGAAATGTGGGATTAGTATATTCCTGCGGAATTTCAGCCTTGTGTCTTGCAAAATTGTATTGCCTCTTAACCAAGAATCCTCATATCCCCCTCCCCCACCCATTTTTAACTTGGTTTGGACACGTAATTAAATATTATGTGGCTAAAACAGTATTGTGTTAGTAAAAGTAAATAGTCTTACCAGGTGTCGCCATTGTACGGACTAGAGCTCAGCAAAATTCTACACAGTTTCTATTTTTGCTTCAAGGTTTTCGCTCATTTTTAGACTGATGTGCGTTGCTCTGAGTTACGTGGTGTAGGGACTTGTTGTTAGTGGATCTGTCAGATTAATTACAGCTGGCAGCGGGTTTGAGTGCACGCATCTACTCTCAGTACTTGCACTGGGAATGCGTGTTTATACCTTCCGGTATCTTTAACGTGATTGCAAAAGTGTCCTCCGGTTTTAAGTTCCAACTGTTTTATACCATATTTTTCTCAGCGTCTGTTTATTGCAGATGCACGTTCTTGTAAAGATGGTCGCTTTAGAGGTACAATAACGCCCATGACCAGAACTTTTTGTTTCGTTGCTTAATGTTCGTAATGTAGACATTCGGTTTATTTTTGTTGATTTTAATCAGAGTATTTTATACGATGAGCCATCTTTTCAGAAAGTCGACTAATCTCGATTTGAACTTTCTGAAAAGTAGCACCAATGTGAACCGATGTTAAATTGATATTTGAGGTTCTTACGGTCGTGAAGTTATCGATCATGAACCTGAATTTGGATACAGATAAGACGGTTAATGCTGTTTCTTGTTCTATTTTTCTAACATTTTGATTGTAGCAACACAACTTTAAATTGTATACTTACTTGGATTAACACGCAAGAATACAGTAGGCGTTGATTTCCGATGTATGATTAAAAGATTCTGCAAGTCTTTCAAAACGCATTTGACCTTAGGGAGTGAACCATTAGAATAGAAGTTCGATACTGTTTGTCATTGTAAACAGAAATATAGCGTTCATGCACTGTAGTCGGGGCGAATCTGCTTTTCGCCTACGTCAGAAGATTGCGGGTAGAAGGTAAACAAACGCATTGGTGTATAAACCAAAGAACCAGCGAACTACTGGGTACTATCGTTGGGAAAGAATGTTAACTGTGCTGCTTCTAACTGATTTCGAGCGTAAATATTCGCCCCGACTACAGTACTGCCCGTTCAACATCTCCTTGGCGGTGGCGATGCATTTAAAAATTCCAGTCGGGTGACGTTGGCTGACTAAGTTGTGGGTGGGAGATACAATGTCATCAGTAAAATACTTCATGTGTAATTGCGCAGGCTGTCGCATTGGCGTCAGTCGACGGTTCTGTTATCAGACAGTACAAAGAAAGAACACGAGTCTCTTCGTCTCTCTCCCCACTCAGCAGGCGATAAACTGATGACTACAAACAGTGACTCCCTCACCTGCAAACGACACAGCTGTGTTGAACGGGGTGTGACTCACACAGTTAACTCGACTGCAAGACGTAAATTGCTGTCCATGACTGAAACTTTAAGTAAATGTTTTAGGCTTTGTGTGGCCGGCCATACGTGGGCAAGACTTTCGTTGCTAGCAGCTTGTAACCGTCGCTCATAGGCCAGGTTGTTTGCTCTAATCTCTACCAGCATGTTCGCTTTGGTCCTGTGTTGGTGCGCGTGAGAATAAAGAATATGCTTGTAACTTTAAGAACGAAATTTGGACTTTTCCATTATGCAGTGAACTTTCTTTGAATATTTGAGTGGAATGTTTTACGGTACAAGGCTCTTGAGTGCATGGTGCAGAGTCTTTGTTTAGAAGATAATATTCGCTTAGCTGGTCAGGACATTTCCTTGTCTACTGTGGAATTTGAAGGTTCATTACTTCGTTCACAAGAGTTGGCCAGTTTTTCCTATCCTGACCCAGATGGATTCAGTACACACCCTCACACACCATATTTCTACAAAATCCATTTTGTTGTCATCCCATCTGCGTCTGGTTTTCTAGCTGATATCCCTTCCACGTGTTTGTCGGACGTCCCTGCCCCATTCTACCCTTCACTTTCTATTCATAGAGCTGCTTCGTGAGGTTAAGGTATTGTTTGTCTGAGCGGAGAATTAACTCGACCAATTAGAAGTACCCATCTGCGCAGGCTCACAGCCGTTCTACTACGCGGTGTAGAAACATCGGTTGACTCTCAGTTCTCCGTTAGTTTCTTAGTGTTACGTCTGATTATTTTGTTTTTAGTATTTCATACTTTGTACATAATTTAGTTTTGATTGGGTCATTGGTAACGTGCCCATACCTTCAAATGTCATACAGGTTGATTCAGCAGTCAACACTTTTCGTCGAGGAGCAATGACGTCACGGCTACAAGGTCGAGTAACTTCTTCGCTCAAAAACAGTAGTCGCTTTTATCCAGACTTGATGTCGCTTGTTTTGTGATTACAGAACTTGGAGGACCGAGAACGTAAACACGCAGTGCACAAAGAACACCTGCATCGAGAACATCGCTACCTGAGGCGGCGACTGGAACAGTTGAACGCGCACAACGCGCTCTCCAAGCGACGTTCAGTCTCTGAATGCAGCACCTCCACTGTGTCCAGTACAAACTCTTCTTCATCGGGGTCATCTTCGTCCATTTCAGAATCAGGTACGTGTATTTCGTTCATTATGTAGATAGAAACTTGAAGTTAAAAGCTTCGTGCACGTAGAGCCGACTGCTGAACGAAGTTTTGTGACTGTTGTTGACTCACACAATTACGACGTGCATTGTCCATTGCGTAAGAGTTGATACGCGTGAAGTTTCAGATGTTGGCTGTACTTCTTTGTCATTAACTGATAGTAATCAGTATATGAGAACTGTGTCGAAATTGTTAACTTTTCAATCTCGAAAATCGACATTACTATCGAAAATAAACCAGCAGATTGTGTCAGTATATAATGACAGCCAGTAATTTGAAAACAAGAATGTCGTAGGTGTATGAACTTTTCCTCAGACAATAGACAATGCCAGGTTTTTTACAGAGGATTTTTACAGATTACTTGCGAACTTCAAAGTCCATCTCGTACAACCAGTCAGCAAAAACTTTCTTAATGATATCAGTTGTATCATCACAAGGTTATTTTATCAGGCTACTTTACTGATTGCTAGACTTCTTTGTAGTTCTGCTGTTAATGCCATTCATCAGCGTTCTTCTTGAGAACAACTGTTAAGGAAACTGAAGGTTTATTGCCAGGAAAGAGTCCGCCACGGATCCCTGTATTGAACTAGGTGAATCCAATCCACAGCCTCTCACCCTATTTGTGTATTGCCTTTCATCTGAGTCTAGTTATTCTTAGTGATCTCTTCCCGCTAGGATTTCCACCAATAATTTTGTATTCATTTATCATCTCGATTCGTGCTACATTCCCCGCCTATCTCCTCGTAGATTTGGTGATCGGTGAAGAGTACAAAAATGGAGCCTGTCATTATGAAACTTTCTCCTGCATCCTGTCGGTTCATTTCTCTTTTGTCAGCACATTTTGCTCACGTATCCCCAATCTCTGTTCGTCTGTACATGAGGGACCGAGTGTAATAACCAGACAAACAAATGCTGGAGCTAGTGTCTAGCAGGCAAGAGCGTTGGACGAACGACAGTAGAGAGTAACTGGAAGCGAACGTGTTGCTACCAAATGACTGTTAAATCGCTGCTTGCGGTGATATTTCATTCGGCGTGCCTCATCTGTCGCCTGCATTCGTATCCGAGCCGAAGTGATTCCAGTAGCAGCACTGGTCAGCGGAAAGAGCGCGCGCCGGTCGTCTCTTGTCATGCTTTGCTGTGATAGGTGGAAATTTTAAACTGAATATTTTTATAAATGTGCAGAGTATTAATGGAACTTGCATTTGGTACAAAACAGGAATTATGTATTTTCTTATTTGTTCCTCTTTTTCTTTTCTTTTTTATAAATAATCGTTTTGCTGAAAAGCTTTGAATTTGTATCCTTCCGCATGGATTTGTTCAGTAAATTTCTCAGATGTCCTGGCACAGAGAATAATAATTGAACCCGGAGAGTGTGACGTCGCTCCAGTGTGGGACCACGTTTAGGTTGTGGATTCTATTTGGGAGTTGGCATGTTGAAATTTCCGTGACATTGCCTGTTACATAACTCTGTCACTGGCTGCGTGCCAGATATTTACGAAGGCCACGGAAGGCGTGTTTCGCTCCGCTGCGTAAGTCGGTTCCTGCATCTATTTTCATGGGTCCTCTTGGTTCAAATCTGCACGATAATAAAAGTCAGCCTTACCCGCCTCAACAAAGAACAAGATGGTAATTTTTTCTGAAGTTCTGCGACTAGTCTCACAAGTGTCAGTTTTTCTGCAAAGATGCTTCTAGAATAAGTCTGCACCACGCAGCTACGCAGTTTTAATTTTTATTTCAAGGACGTCTGCAGTTGAATTGGATTTACAGCTTACGTTCGTTTCCGTCCAGAATTACTTATCTTATTTGTGCATTACTGTAAGCTCGGCATGTGCTTAAAACGTAATCTCAAGTCAGTACTGATTCTCTGAGTGTTTGTGACAGTATTTATTTGCCTTAGGTAAATTTGTTACACACGATGATTCGGGAGTTGATTTCTCCCATTTTTAGCTGACACACTTTTTCACTCTTGAAAGTCAAGTTCTTTTAGTTACAGGCTAGTATGTTATCAACTACGCTAGTATTCTAGATGAAAGATTCATAGAAATGTCAGTATAACAAATGTTCACCTGAAGACGGGAGCCTATATCCGAAACGTCTTGTTTATCAAATGTTTCTCAGACAGTGGATAAAACCCAACATAATATCAGTGCAATAATCTCATTAAGTCCACTGTTTCCTGTACACGTAAACATATAACAAGTACGCCCTAACCATTTAATTGAAGTGCGAAGGATTTAAATTTTGAAGATTTCTGACAGTGGCAGACCGTGACGGTTACAGTTGGGCGTTGCCAGTTTTTGTGGTTCAGAAGGTAACAACGACTTTTCTGGCGAGTGTGGGGGAGGAAGGAGTACCTGTCTAACCAGAAAACTGAAGCTAGCAGATTTATATCACTGGTACAGAACGGGCTATCTGCTGTTCATCCTCTGATGTTCCTAGCCCTCTACCGTTCTTAATATTATTTGTTTCCTCGTTTATTTAACAGAGGATTATTTGAAGGAAACACTTTTTCATAGTTTTGTCCCGGTGTGGACACCCATTCCTGATGGCCCACTTTGCAGCTCCTTTCGGGGTGCCGCAGACATTTTCAGGTCCTTTATACTCAAATTGACTGACTGGCTGCCCCCCCCCCCCCAATTTGAAACTGGGTTCTCGGATCAGGCCTCCCTCAGGACGACAAAAATGTGAATGATAGCTTTTACGTAAACTGGCTTGGGTTGAAGCTACAACCAACTTCTTATGATTGTCCTCACGCGTGACTGCATAATCATTTATATGTGGACTATGGAATATTTTTGACATGCCGTAACTCAGGTCGAGGGCGTATCCGCCCCCAAGGACTGTCTATAGTCAGTCCACGCAAGGTAACCAACCAATCTCTTCACTGCCATTTTCAAAAGGTAACGGAATTCTCATGGTGATGCCGTATTATTTCTTCTGTTGCGATAAAGTGGTCAGATGACATTTATCAGAGAGGGGGATGCTGTGACATTTCGCTGGATAAATTGTTGCTTCGCGTTTCTAGCTCCCCTCTGTCTGTCGTCTTCTGAATCATATCATAGCATTTTTATACGAGCTCCATATATTTTCTTTTCAACGCTCTGCCTGACCTCTTCAGTCGATGGAGAAGAAGCATTAGATTGAAAATCAGAATTTACTTGACATTTAATAAAAAAAATTCTGGTTCCTATAGCAATAAACGGCTCGATTTACGAAATTAAAAATTTGGGAAGAAAGAGTTGTTATAAGATAATTTTATTTTCGAATCGAGCAGGGATAGACTGGATAATTATAGTTATAATTCTTGAGCTCTACGCTAGGTGGAGTGTGCCCTAAAGCTGATTTGACGTCAACCAACCCACAGACCTGAAAGCTAAATAAGACAAAGTTTTTCAAGATCGTAAGACATCGTCCCTTGGTAGGTTTAATGATACACCAGTTACCTTACCAAATGATCTATCTCTTCAGATTTTCACACGAATGTTGTATGCGTTTATCATTACCCCATGTGTGTTTTGTGCTCCTTCCACGAACCTCCTTGATTTGATAATTCTTGTATTTTGCGTGAATTGTAACCTTCAAATTATTTAGCTTCTAATTAACTTATACAATTTTCTCAGACTCTCTGAAACTATGAATGTTTTCCGCCGGAGGGAGAGATAAGTTTTACGTACATACAGAATAACAAATTAAATTACATTGCACGGAACTATAACTTTTAGGTAGGAGACGGAAATGCAGAATATTCTGAATTGATTGACAGAAATATGTAATGAAATATACATGTTTGTGCTTGGAAAGTTGATTTGTAGCTGATGAAAGTGAAAATGAGATGTTTAAAACATATTCGCGAACAAGGAATTTTAAAAATGGGTGTCCTCCAAATTAGAATCAGTCATTCAATGCCTACTAAATACCAGATTTAATCAGAATCAGCTTATTAACAGCAAACGAACATTCTGACTGTCTTTAGGGTGGACACTCTTGTTATATCCACACGAAAGATGATGCCTTTGCTGTTCTAATCACGTGAGAATTTCAGGGATCGCAGTCGAGGGAGTGTTGGATAGGTGGTGGTTGGATGCCATTGATTGAATGTAGAAGGGTAGACGTTGATGTTGATTTCGTAAGTACATAGTGTTCACGCAACGGGTGTTACGGGATCCCCGCAGGCTTCAGAAAGCGCTTGCCAGTTTTCGCAAATTACGCAGGCTACGGTTATTGGCGAAGAGGGATGTTTGATGTCATCTCTCGGGGGAGGCGGGGGATTATTGATTTGCTATGCGTGCCACCATACGTACAGATATGCTGGAAACACCTGATTTGACTGTTCTTGAGATTACAGCCACACGGATAGATAAACTGTCCTTCAGGAAGGTCTGTGTTCGATCCTACCCATCAGTCTTGAAAAAGGGTTAATAAAATGTTTTCAGTATAATATTGTACTACTCTAGTACACAAAAGGTCGTAGGTTCTAGCCCAACTTTCTTTACTGGGGCTAATAGGTGTGAGAAGCTGATCACTCCATCTTCTTATAAAACTGATAGTTTCTCATTTAGTCAAGTCACTTCTGGCCGCTTATAAACCGAAATGTTTATCGTTTTCACAACATTTCCACCACTGCTGCATATTGTGAGCCACTTTAATCCAATTTCACACCCTGTTTTTCGTGATAAATTTTGTATATATTCTTTCGCATAGTGTAGGATTAATTTTATCTGCAGAAATAGTCCGCAAGGAATATGCTATAGTTCATGGACAGTGTAGTCTTTCCTGATGTAAAGTAGCATTAACAGGTTTTTACGATTTCGTTCATCAGAAATGATGAAGCCATGGAGGAAGGCGCATCCCTTCCTTGAGATACAGACGGGGAGGAAATACAAGACAGTAGAATTTATTCCGCGATGCTCATGATTGGAAATCTGTGCCAAAAAAATTCGCGTAATATTACAGGGTTTTTTTAAATTGTGCTTTTCTGTTCAACAAAATTGGCATGCTTGTCAAAGAACATAAAAGGAAAAATGAATCTTCTTTACGGTCGTCTTTCCGTAATTCCCGCCAACTCTTCCCTCCCCCTCCCCCCTATGACGCGATGGTGGAATTCGCCGTCTGCTAGCAAGGCCGTTACGAAGAGACAGACGTATCTGGTCTGTCCATTCAACAGAAAATATGCCATTTTTGCTGGTAGGTTTTACGAGGCTGATAAATTATACTAATATTGTAGGCTGTAGAATTGAGGAACATTGGAAAATATTTGTATGAAGTTAGATCTAAATGTGAGAAAACAACCAGTAAGCTGTAAGTTGCGATGAGTAGGGGGTCTAGTTTTATAGTTATAAGAATAACTCTTACGGAAATGGAGTAACGTCACTAGAACTAGTTATAATATTAGGCTCTGAACCGAAATAACTTAGAATGATCGTGTAATATTTTGGTTAATTGGTAAATATGTGAAAGAAACGTTCATGGTCTGTTTTTAGTATCACAGTATTTTATTTGTGAACTGAAACTTGTCAGGTTATCCGGTCTTCAGACTGAGATTCTATTACGAGACCAGCAGAATACGAAACAAAAGTTCCAACCTCTCTAACTCAATGTTTAGTACAGAGGCAACCTAACCTCCTTTAGAGTAGGGGGTGGCATGAGAAAAAGAGACTGAAGTTGGTTTGCTCCTTGGTCTTGACCTGTTTAGGCGATGTAACGTTGAGTGATTATGGGCGGTGTATGAGGAAGGCTGTGGAAGTTATCGTGACCTGTTTATGAACAGAGGCATTGTATCGTATTTCTTTGTGAGTGCTGGCCTTTGTATGTTCCGCGTGACTGAGCTGCAGTAGTTTTAACTTTTTCTGTAATAAAACGTCTAACATGTCACCTCTTATTGTGTTGTTCGTCCCATGATGTTTGAAAGATGAAGCAAACAGCTCGAAGAGAGATGATAGGTCGGTTACAACAGATGCGGTAGCCTATACCCCTAAAAATGAAAAATTCAAAAAAGTTTTTCAGGGTAACGGCTGTTTACAAAAATGGATAACAAATAAATACTTTTTTTTCTTGTTTATTGTTAATAAATAAAATATAAGTTCTGTTTATACTTTTCACATTTACAACGAAACTTTATAAAACATCCGTTTAATATGGGGGAGCTCGGGATTTGTTGGAACAGCCTGCTTCTTTCGGTTGTTCACCGCTGCCGATTCAATGTCGCTAGATCAGGAGAAGGGTATATAACAGATTTTGACCATATCCTGAAACAATTGCTACACTTTAACTTCTTTCTACTTCATTTCCGTGTTCTGTTTGTTTATTGTCATTTAATTCCGTTACGTAAATCTAAGAATGCTACCGCTACACTGGTTTGCTTGGTTTGAAAACAAAGTAACGAAATGTGAGCTGCTCAAATTGAAGTAGGACCCCCCTTCCCCTATACTGAACTCAGAAATAAAAATTACTGCAATTTTAGTTTCATGAAAATGTAGATAATCCCAGGTTATGTTCGTTATCCGCTTGGCTTTGTACTAAAAGAGCAGTCATTTAGCGTCAGTGCCACCGGATGGGGAGTCAAGGTTTTCCGTCAGTTTCGGAAAATTATGGCTCGTCGGAAGACCGGTCTGGGCGATGACACGGCCATGTCAGGAAGCCGAATGCCTCAAATAATAAATGCGAAGTTTCATATTGGCTGCTGTCTGCAGAGTGGAATCCAAGAGGCAAATTACAAAGTCTTGTCTTCGTAAACGTTTCTGAACGTACAACTCTTATGGAGGGTAGACAGTAAATTTGTCCAATAGGAAATGTCATAAAATTCTACGCATACATACAATTTGAGTGTGTTATTTGAGAAATTATATTGCAGATTGGAAACTTTTGTCAGAAGGAATATACAGAGTGGTTGGAAAGTCACGCAATCCGTATAAAAATATGTATTGATGGTTATGATTTAATAAATATAGACTGTTTTAATGAGCGTACAATATCGCTGTGACTATGCAAGAGACCACGTAGGTCGCGCCATGTTGTAACCTGCACGTGCTAGTCCGTCAGTTGTCTTTCAGCAGTCGAAGTGTGAGGATGTCTTTTTCACAGGTGCAACGAATGTCCGTTGCCGAACACTGACTAGCGTCGCGTTCTTACTTAACTTGCCAGAGTGAGTTGAGGATACATTTCTCGAAACAAACAAATCGGCAGTATCTCGTCTGGTGAATTGTTCCCATGAGAAAGGTATCAAAGAGTATTGTTTATTTGAAGGAAGAGCAGACAGTTTATCTAGTTACCAAAGTAAAAGTAAGGCATGCCATTTAAACAGCACTAACAATAAGGGTGCTATATTCAAACGCTTACATTTTATGAAGATATTTATAAGACAAGTTGCTTAGTCACTGTGACAAAAGCTCGAATGTATTATACGTAGAGTAAGGGAATAAGAATAATGTGACGGTTTAGGCCATTTTAATGGAGGTTCTGTATCGTAAGTTACACACAAATGTACTCACTCCACTTTTTTGTCTTATCTCTGTTGAGATTGAGTCGTTTGACAGAAAATGCTGAATATATCATAACGTACAGCATTGAACTGAAGTTTTGTTGACGAAGTTATTGTTCTTTGGAACGAAGCGGATGCATTGATTTCAGGCATTGATAAATATTTGGCACCTAACGCATTTAGAATACTTTTGTATTTTTTTTCTTACCTAATGCCTCTTGGTAGAATCTTAGTTCATTGCAGATGAGGATGTATTGAAGAAGAAACTAATAAGGTATATAAATAGACGTTCTTCCTTGTGGGTATATTTACTTATCCTCTACAGAATTAAATAAAGAGCGGTAGGTATTAATGTTTTTCTTCCCCGTGTACTGAACTCTTGTCAGAAGTCAGTGAATTTCGTAATGTAGAACAGCAAGCCTGTTAAGGACAGGTATACGTAATCTTTCCGTTACATATGTAATTTGTTAAAATGTTTGAAAGCAAGTTTAGTGATCGTAATAAGATGTATAACGTTTTGAAAGTTATCGGATTAATAATGGGTTTTGAGCAGAATCTGATGACACGCAGTAGATTGAAGCAACTTGGTTGCCGAGTGAAAGTCAGTACCCCATCTTCATCTCCCGTTCCCCCATCATAAATTAATTTAGGTCGCTCCATTCGAAGGAATTACCAATAAGTTCTTGTTTCTCTATCTTTGGATACTTGTAATTTGATTATAAATGGAAAAGACAAAAGGCCTTGATAGGCGAATTAAATTTCTAAAAAATAATCCAAATAAAGTCTTATAAATAAAGAGGTCTTTTAAAGTATAAGTAGTGTCCTCGAAAATGCAGACTATATTTGGTAAGAGCCAGCGCTGTTTTGACGTCATCGCGTATAGCAGGAGATAGAAATACAAGATAAACATGGGAACCTCCCTACAGCAGCACCCCAGTTCACCATGACGACGGAATACAATAAATATTTGCCGTAACGTCATTTGTACGGTCCGCAGGTGAGTTGAAGAGACGCGTTTGGTAACAGCAGTTTGCTGCCATTATGTAGACGCTTAACGACTCTTTCGCCCGCAGTTTTAAGCAGTTCATCGAAGTGTTATAATGTAACTGCAAAGTTCTGTTAACGCACCAAGCTACGAAAGCGTATGGAGTAGTGGACGTAAAGCTCCACGCATTCTTAACCTTGGCACTAGATGGAGGTGAGTGTTCAGTTTCATGCCTTTTAGCTTCATCTCCAGCGAAACAGCCCCTGTTATCCATCGTATGATTTTAATCAATCAATCATACGATGTCGTTATGGATCCGGTGGCGAAAAGGACAGTTTGATTATTTGAGAATTTGTCTTTACAAAATAAGCGCTGAGTGTTATTTGCCCCTTGTAAATATTGACCCACAGGAAGGACCACATCCCTCTGTCAGGCATTATCTTCTTGCGAACATTTGCGGTTAACCATTTTAGCATTGCAAGCGCTGATAATTTTGTTTGCGTCTCTGACGGCGCAACGCTTTTCGTAATTCTGTTGTTCAGAGAAACTTTCATTTTTTTATATAGATAAGCCATTATGACAGCTGAGGATGGTGATGCGTCCTCGGATCTTTTTTTTTTCTAATACATTCTGCTAGCTGAATATGGAAAGGTGAAATAGAATTGTTTTGGTGTCAGAATTTGTGGATGAAGATTTATCTTGCGGTACTAGTAAAGGCATAAGAGGAAATGTTTCTGTTTAATGGGTGCACGAAATCCATTCTCCACAATTTTATAGTACACTTTTAGAGGAAGCGTGGAGTATTTATCGAGTGGCTTCTACTTACGAATGATGTGTCGGGGGACAGAGGTTGGTATTTTCTCTGGCCAGCTTTATGATGTCTACGTTCCTGGTGTGACTAATACCCATCGAATGTAAACAAGACAGGAGATTTTGCTGAGGGTTTCACATGCGCCAAAAAATGTTGACATCACCGAGTAAATTAATTCACGGGGACTCACACACTAGAATGAGGAATCTCATCAGTTGCATGTTCTTCCTTGGGTGCTTGACGTAGACGGCACGAAATGTCCACTTTCACACAGTCGAGTGAGCCCATAAAATTTTTGCCTTAATTATTAAAATGTTTGACTACAATTTATTTCCGACAATAGTTTTTCGTTACATCACCGGTGGAAGTTGCTGTTTGGGGTTCCAAATCTCTTTTGTTTGCCAAAGGAAGTAACGCGTGGAGGCACATTAATAGCGTCGACCGCTTAAAGGGTAAGCCATTTTATTTTTCCGAACAGCTGTTGGGAATTTTCCATGTTGTCTTGATTCCACTGCTTTCTCTTACCATAACAAAGCCTTTTTTATTGGCATTTTGAAATCAAATGTTGAATGTTCTATTCATATGGGTCAGTAAAACGCGAAGGTATCTCGTTGTTAACGTGACTTTAACCCTTTCGCCTTACAAGATTCACAGCAACGAGAATTTAGACGATCGTGTAGTAGCTTTCAGAATCCAGTTATATTTCTTACCATTGGGCACAAACAAAATTCTTCCAAACCTGCTTTTTCCAGAGTAGTAACAAAAAGTACACACCTTAAAACATTTTCACAGTGGTGAAACGAACCCCCATCCCTCCACCCCTCTATACTTCGATGCCACTGGAAAAAGGCACAACATGAGAGCTAGCAGTTCCAGTGTTTCCCGATAGAGTACTACACTCGCTGGCGAGAAAGGTCGGTCGGTATCTCGTATTATCGCAGACCATGTAGAAACATTGGCCTGTTTTCAACGTAATTTATACCCATTTCACGTCTTTTTCACGATTAACTTATCACTGTAAAAAATAGATGAAATGTTTTCTTTATTTTCTACTGATTCATAATCGAAACTTACAGTCGATATTACAACATAATTTCAAATAGAGGACTCTGACTTTTTTCAGTGTTGCAAAGTATTCAATACATACAGTGTGCACAGTTTATGGAGATATTTATCTTAACCTGTTGGGTTTATAAAAAATGTATTTGTCATACATAACGTGTTATCAAACGAAATCAACTTTAATTTCTAGATTTCATATAATGTGTTGATAATGTAACGCAAATTCATAAAAAATATAATAGACTGTGAGTTTGTTCTGTGGTAGCGTACTGAACTCGTACTCAAATGGTCATGAGATCGAATCCTGGTCGAGTCAGAATGTTCTATTGTTTAATGCAACTGCTATGTTCTTGTAAATTATTTTGAGGTTCCCTGAAACGAAAGTTATATATTTTTGATCGGTTATGACATAGTTTTAGGACCCAGTATTAAGTTACGCTAAAGGAGCTCCGCATTGTTGGTATTACCGAGAGAAAACGGATTTGGGTAGCTTCTAATGGCGCAATGTTGATACCAAATTTCGTCAAAATCCGTCCAGTGGTTCTTGATTTGAAACGTGGATAGACGGACAGAAACACGGGCAGCCCACTTTACGTTAATTTTCTACAAATCTAGCAAGATAAAGCATAATAATGGACACGCATTTAACACTGAACAAGAAACTGTAGCATTTGGCAGTATTTAAGCTTCTGAAACAAACATGGAACTCCTACGGTACTTTGTGATAAATTGTGGGACCATTGTTAGAGTTGCTGCATTGGACTGATTTCGGCTGTAAATTTTCGTTTTCCGGCGTTGTGGGTGTAGCAGTGGTAAACCCTCACAATAACAAGAATAACTCAAGCAGCGCACAATCAGATACGGCGTTTACGTGACGGACTCCGTCGGCATCGGTTCGGGGGTTGTTTCAGAAGGGAGACAGACATTCACCTGCATCCACAGTTTTTTTTGTGAGTTTGTAGTAGGGGGATATGTGAAATTCATTACGAAGTGAAAGTGGGGGGGAAAAAGAAAGAAAGCCTGTTTTCATTAGACTGCCTTTTTCGAAGTCTCGTAGCAAGTAAAGAAATTTCCCACCACGAAGGCTGGAAATTTATGACTGTCCATAAGAGCCTTCTTTAAAATTAAATGTGATATTACCTTCTTATCTACTTCTGAATCTCCTAAGTGGTCTTTTTCCTTCAAATTTCTGAGTAAAGTGTATAAATTTTTCTTTCTCGTGCGTATTATATGCCGTGACCATCTCATCTGCTGGATTTGATAACATAAAGATATAGAGTGCAAAAAACAGATATTGAACCTAATTATGCAGTTTTCCTCAGTCTCGTGTTACTTCCCTCTAATTGCGACCAATATATCTCTTCAACAACCAGTTTTTCGACCCCCCCCCCCCCCCCCCACAACCGTAGAGATCAGGTTTTACTCCCATAGAAAACAACAATAAATAATAGTTTGTTTAATTTAAATAAATGTAAGCATATAGAAGACATAAATTTTCCACCAGAGTGAACAAACAAACTGGTTATGTCGTAGTAGTAGATTGGGGTTTGATTCCTGGCAGGTAAAGATAATTTAGGGTATTGTATTTCTTTTACAGTACGAGCCAAAAATTTATTTCGGAACAGTACTGACATTTCAGGAAAACTGTGAACTCGTAGTGTAATTTTTTTCGATATAATCCGGACGTAATTTGATACATACGAGTAGCTAATTGTCTTTATATAGCTTATAAAGCAAATGACATGAAACTGGTGAAAACTATCGTGTTTCTTCAAAGTACGTTTCGATGGCGACAGTTCGGCAAATAACCGAAAGACTCCGATCCTACTGTAACGAAGCCTCTCCAATAGAGTTGCCATAAAAATGGACACTCCAGATGATGGATGATCCAGCACCGGAGGTCAAGGTCAGACTTCGCAGACTAATTCGAAATCGCTTCTCTGTGCGTTGTTTCCAGGTCTCGCCACTTTTTGTAGGGTATTTTCAAATAAACGCCATTTATCAGTGACACTGTTAAGTCCATGCCAAGTTGAACGCGACAGTGGTCACTTACCCAGTAATACTTCTTTACGGCGTTAGTGCGTTACTTTATGTTTCCAAGACCCGCATTTTAGCGTTATAATATTTGTCAATAAGTCCAGTGATAGTAGAGAGTTCAGTGATGTGACTGAAAGGGTTGTTTTGGGTGAGACAGAGCCAGACATGCTCCTCCCCGATACAGCTCAGTA
>NW_019059656.1:544481-560489 GCF_000696155.1 Zootermopsis nevadensis | reverse complement strand
CCCCCCCCCCCCCCCCCCCCACAAACGCAACCGATGTTGTGAATTTTTACCTGTGTGTAATAATAATTCCATTAAGACGTATTTTCCCTGGCCCTAACTATTTTAAATAGGCTGAGGGGAGGGAAACCGAAGTCTGTGTGCACGTTGTAACAACGAAAGAATCTTTCTTACATCAGGGCATGACATATTTTTCTTTGATTTTGGAATCGGCCCAAAAAACTTAGCAGCCAGGCAGTTTTTTGCTCTCAGGACTTTGTACTATAATGACAAAAAGTAGGGTGCCACCAATGAATGGAATGAGTCGTTTTTTTTAAATATCTGCAAGAAATTACAAGACATTAAGTCATATATACAAAGCAACATTCTGATATGAAATTACGAATGGATACGTAAAGTCGTGGCCGAGTGCTCAGTGTAGAGACCGGCTATCCTGAGGTTTCATGGTTTCTTCAGTCTCTCCTGACAAATACCGGGATGCTAGACTACAATTGATTATGATTATTCATTAAGCATTTTATCATTCAGCGCCATGTTGTCTCATCTGCCAATAGCGTTGTCGAATAAATCACGTGTTGAACATTCTTCTTCTAATGGAACAGCGAATAAATTCGTCTGACTCATTTGCTTCGAGTTTTAGTGTCTCTTGCTGTTGTTGTACATTCCAAAGTTGCTGTATCTGGTAATAAATATTAAGACCTGGACAAAGAAAAATGTTTTAAACGATGTTATGTTAGTAAACATGCATATAAACCTCAATACTGCGTAGTGTTGTTCGTCGATGCCATTCTTTGTACGTTTACTGCGTGACACTGTCTGCACATTATAATCAGCACACAAACTTCTTGCCACTCAACGGCTGACGAAACATTCACCAACTGTGCAAATCGTATAATCGCAGATGACCGATAGACAAACAAGCATTTTCGTGTTAAGGTAGTTCACTGTCCGAGATAAGCAGTTCTGTGGAACGAATATTACTTACTGAGCTTGTACTTTCAAAGAAGCAAACATGGAACTCCTACGGTACTGGACTAAAAATACTTTTGAAAACACTAGGCTCCATGACATTTCTAGCCAACATTGTGACCTCTAGATTATTTACTGACAAATCTCATGCTTGTTGAAATAACTGCTTTTCTCTTTGTACCCTAGCATTATTCGTAATTATTGACTGCTGTTTTCAGAAACCTGAGACCACTTTGTTTATTCCACTAATTCAAGATCCCTAAGTGTTAACACCACTTAGCATAAGTCTGGTGCCAAAATCGACAGCTGCAGTATGATTCCTGTTTCATTGATCTATTTAGTGAATACAGGACCTGACATTCAACTCATTTTAATAGACCACCAGTAAACAGAAAGGGAAGATTCGAGAAATCCCTGTAGTGCCCCAGAATTCTCAGTATAGTACGGTAGATTACAATAGGCTTCAAGTTTTCTTCATAAGCATTGCCACCCTTCACTTGATCGGTTGCCTCGAATTTCAAGGTCATTTACTTTTCCTTCGAGATATATGATTTTCATTGTTCTGATGGGCATTCTTATCTATGTTGTACACCTGCATGTTTGACATATTTCTTACGTGCCAGGTCAGTAGTCAAGGCGTCAGAAACAGCTGCTTCTCAGTAGACTTTCCTCGTCCTTTTCAGAACTTACTAGAATGTACCACCCCCATGCAAAAATAATGAATAGTGAGCCGTCCTTTTAAAATCTCACTAAAATGAAACTGTGTTAGTCAGGAGCTACACAAAGTTTAATTTTATAAGTCCAGAATCATGTTAAGTGACAAAACAGTGCACCATAAGTACAACAGTAATTAACAGTATTCTTACATTATCCATCTCTCCCATTATAAAGCCTACAGCGGCCCATCCACGTACGAGTTTGACTTGCGAGTCTGGCTCGGCGAGCTTGACTCGTGAGCCGGACTCGGATATATTTCGCCACACATGCATAGCAGACTCGGCTCGTGACACCCCGCCCACAAACGAGTTTGGCTCAATGGAACCCGAGCCGAGCCGGACTGGGGTGTGGGGGGGGGGGGGAGAGGAGGTATAACTCCTCGGTACTGGATGGGGGTGAGTGGTCAGCATCACGCCCCAGTGGCGCTTAACCCCCGGGGAAGGACCCCGGTACCCGATGGATAGGAGGCTGGGTGGCCCCCAGAGCCGGTCCGGACACTGAGGCTAGAGGAAAAATTCTGTTAAGAACATTGTAGTAATTATTAGAAAGTCACAGTCAGAATCTTATATATTTGTGATTTTTGCTTCTCAGATGAAGTTGACGTCATTGGGTACACCAGCAACCAGTCTGACACAGATGACCACAGCAGCGTGCAGTCAACCTCAAGTGACAGCGGAGTGGCCATGAGCACCAGCCGCCTCACGCTTTCTGAGATGGAGATTATCTAGGTGAAGTGTTATTGGAATATCTTTTGTCAGCCCTTCTCGCTCTCAAACTTTGAATTCAGTTCTTGGCATCTGAAGTGGTAAATACAACTGGAGATGAGTGATATATTGGGATGTGGTGTACTTTCATGGACTAGTAGCTGCAGTAGAACAGGACGCAAAAGTATCAGCTACGGTGCAGAAACCGTCTTCTGATTCTTGTGTTGTCACTCGCTCTTACCACTGTTTTACGCGGTACTGATCGTTTAAGTGTAATGAACAATATTCTGCAGTGTTTTATACGCTTTGTATGGGAAACTGACAACAGTAGTAAACTATGACTGGGTGTAATTCCATATTGTATTATCACATTATGGAAGGAGGAAACTATTTTTTTCTATGCTGAAGATATGTTGGTAGGCTGTCATTTCAGAAAAATACTACACTCTGTTATTACACCCATGAACTTAGTTAAAGATATGTAATAGCAACAAAATTAATTATATGGAGGCAGTTCAGTACATTAAAACACATTTTAACAGCAGTAAAAATGTAAGATTTAGGATGTTTAAATTTCTGTGGTACCCTTGGAATGTGTCAGCGACACCCCATTTGGGAATCACGAGGTTAACTGATCGAGAGAAGATTTTTGTCTTCTGGGTTGTTCCGCTGTGTAGTCTGGTCGATATTAACCAACGTTTCAGAGGTCATACTGCCTCCGTCATCAGGGCGATGAATATTCAGAATATTCACAGCGCAACAACCCAGAAGACAGAAATCTTCATACTTACTGCTGTGAAAACCTCAAATCTTACATGTGAGAGAAGTAAATAATTGATTAATAACTTAAGTGATCAATGCCACGTGTAGATGTATGAAGGTCTGCCGTCTTTGGTTAATAGGTTGAAAGGCACGATTGATGTCGGGAG
The DNA here is from genome assembly GCF_000696155.1 of Zootermopsis nevadensis. The sequence goes on along the minus strand of NW_019059656.1, from coordinate 557,173 downwards.
CAGTCGGGGGACAAGACGCTGCCTGTCGGAGATCTGCCCGGCCCAAGCAGTGCCACCATCATAACTACCAGAGCCAGTAACATTGTGGAGCCCACCTCTAGTCATCAGCAAGGAATCCTCTGTATTATAAATAAGAGCTTGGGGAGTCGTAGCACATTGCAGTTCACTGCATGTGTAAATTATTTATGTAAATTGTACATATTTTTGTTTTAAAAAGAAAAGATTATTAAACAAAGTACTTGCAGGTCATGACTCTAAACCATTGGCCAGAAATAATTATTTTGCTGTGTTTTTTTATATGAGATTACAGTGGAAAGTGGTTTTAAAATATGTTTTATGTGTTGTTAGAGAGTCATGAAATGATGATGGATTTTTAATTTTTTAAAGCAACCATATAAAATATTCCAGCAGGCAGATCTCTGGGCGGACAGTATTCTCGTCTGTCGAATACTTTTAAAAAGTGTATAAAAATGATAAAAAAAGACTATGCTGTGACCTTGGGTTACGTTAGTTTTCAACTCTTCAAGAGCTGATTTCAGTTTCTTCTGCAAATAGTGCTTGGAGATAGCACATCAAAAATCAATTCTCCATAACTATTATGGAACAAAAAGATATGAAAGAACAAAGTATGCTATAACGAGTTTTGGTAGGGTGATATGTAAAAAAGGAAAAAAATAATAATTTTCTAAAAAATATTGTTAGACAAAGGTGGCACTTGTAATAAGAGTTCTGAAAATTCTGTCAACCATTGTAGAAGAATGTGAACCGGTGAGTTGAGAGACATTGCCGGCTGCGAGTGCAAAGTGAACGTGATGCGGCGCGTCTGCGGGCCCAGATCTCTCCAACCAAAACATGGTGTGTCCCTTCGTTCTCCCGCAGTGCTTGGGAAACAACACGGAGAAAGATTATTATTGAAGGAACATCGCAAAGCATTCAAAGAGTACAAATTCTGTAAGTCCCCATTGATAATGGGGACTTTTAATGTTTAATTTTTTCCTGTGGACTTGAGTTTCAGCAGATAGCAGCCAGGTGTTTGAGCTCTTTATTTTATTATACTAATAAATTGCGAGATGAACTGATATCAGGCACCTGATGAACGCCTGCCCACCAGGCGTGCTAAGTGCTGAAACGCTGTGTTCCAGCAGTAGAACTGAGCCTCTTTAAGTATAGCAGTGGTGAAATGGTACGTGTGACAGCGAGTGAGTGGGTGAATGTGTGATTATGTGTGTGAGAATCAGGCAAGGTAATGTAATGTACATTAAGTTTGGATGTTGATGGAGTAGGACCTGCCTTTAGTCACCAGCTTGGCGTCGACTGGCTACCTCTCTTTGAAATATCTCCATCACACTGTCTTACTACATGCCTTAAGGTTTAAATATTCCACAAAGATGAGTCTCAATTTGTGATCAGGTCATTCAGCAAGCTGGAAACTAAGCTGTAAATGAGACGTCGTGTGCAATAGTGGGTCCTGCCATGCATTGTGAGATAAGAGTAACATGAACTAGTAATGTATGTCATGTATCGGTGAAAGGTTTCATTGTAGCGTAGATTTTATTCATGTACAATAGCAAGGAGTAGTGAATATTATTTGTAAGAATATGCAGTGCCCACTGTTGCATGTGCCCTGGATACAGTCCCCAGTCAATGGTGACTGATAATAAGAGCCATGTGAACACCCAGAAGGCAGAAAAGAGGCTGTAGATTGTCAGCTCTTCAGTGTCTGCTTCTCTTAGCCGCAAAAATTTAAAAAAAAAATACCAAAAATACAAAAACAAAATAAAAACTTACCTAACTACTTTTCTGTGTCAAAAAGGAGCTTCAAAGATTATTCACAAACTAAAAAATAATAAAACAAAAAAATACATAGAAATATATGTTACTGGAAGCACTACCAATTTGGTCCGAAGGTATCTAAAATGTGATACAACTGGAAAACAAAATACAACTTTTGTGTAGATTAATTTTTTCAAGCAAGATTCTGTGTAGCAGCAATATGAATTGATACCAGTATTGTGAAATCTTTTCACCTCATATTCTTAAGATAATGATAACCATTCATAGTGGTCTTGTTTAAATTTTTTAGTTGAACAGAAATTGTGGCCATTATCAAAAGATCTTGCTCCTTTTCGAAGTTTAGACTGGCCTTACCACCAGTTGTAACTGTTTCTGGATGCTTTCTGTGATTTGATTGGTTCTCATGTCTGTATCCCTGCTGCTGGACGAAATTGAATGATGTCCAAGGTTGAGGGCAATCCTCTCTGGCACAGACCTGTCCTGGCAGTCGTCTGTCCCAGTTTCATGGCTGTATGAGAAAACTTATTGTACATATTACTTGTAACTATTCATATTGCATCATTGTTTTGTTCTTAATAATTTTCTTGATTCTACAGAAAATAAATTTGTGTATTATTATAAAATATACTCCTTATTTGTTGTGCTCAGTTAATAATGACTCCCATTTCCCAGTGTATATAGGTGAAAATTTAGAATTAGAAGCTATGGGTGTAATTATAAACTTTCCGACTGCACAGACTTATAATCCCACAAATCTTCTGTTATTGATGTCTTATTTTGGTAGTAAATTTATTCTATGGGAAATAGGAGTTGAAGGGGATTTGATTTTGTTGGTCCAGTGGAGGGCTTTGGGTAAGCCCTCTAGTTGGTTCACTTATCTTTACATTAGTTCATGTCTTTGCTAACACAAGGCGAAGCAGGTCACTGGGTCAGAAAATGTTCGCGGGCCTATTAGTTTATACCTTCCCAACAGATGGCAAGGCAATTCATTTATCTTTCCATTAGTTCATGCCCTCGCCAACACATGGCGCGGCAGTTCACCGGGTCAGAAAATGTTCGCGGGTCCATTAGTTTATACCTTCCCAACAGATGGCAAGGCATTTCATTTAATCTTTACATTAGTTCATGCCCTCGCCAATACATGGCGCGGCAGTTCACTTATATGGATAATCTATGTAACGCGAGATGTGAAGCTAGTAGAGAACCTTTAGGAATAAGAAAAGGGAATACCTGAAGGGCAAAATTGTTGAACTTGAGACAAATAATAAGGAAAAATATCAGAGACCTGTACAGAGGCACTAATAACTTTAAGAAAGGATCTCAACCTCAGACTAATTTGGTATAGGGCGATAATGGCAATTTGCTTGCAGCTCCAATAAAAACCGTGAATAGATGGAAAAATTTCTTTAGCAAACTCTTAAATGTTCGTGAGACTGATGATGTTAGACAGATTAAAATATATACAGCTGAACTGTTAGTGCCAGAACCTAGTTTAGATGAAGATGAAGTAGCCATTGAGAAGTTGAAAAGTTATAAATCTCCAGGTACTGATCAGATTCCAGCAGAATTAATTAAAGCAGGCGGCAAAGGGTTGCATATGAAGATCTATAAGCTTATTCAATTAATCCCACTAGAATAAATATCGTAAGTATTAATTTGTAACTAAAACGGGTTTGATTGGAAATAATGCCATCAGATAAAGAATACAGCCGGTGGCCAGTGAAGTTTTTATCATTGAGACAGCTTGTATAATAATTTTATAATGAACATGACAGTATTTTGTCTTTGCAACAAGTATTTTGCACGATATTGTAAGAAATTCCAGTGTTATTTTAATATAGCATTATATATAATTAATAATTTTGTTCTTATCTTGTTCTCTTCAGTCTGTGGTGGACAGAAAAAAATAATTTTGGTATGCGACATCTGAAGTTTCAGAATGACAGTTCAATTTCTCTTGTTATCTGTTTCAGTATTGTTGTAAACAAAAATAATAAGGTAATTCATATTAAAAGTAAGTATTTATTATGACGCTTAGTTTTTAAATTCTCCGTGCATCACATCTACCATTTTCGTGAAGTATAAACCCAATGTTTCAATTTCCCACTGATATGAAACTGGAAGTACGTTAAAACGGAACCTAGAAAATGTTTAATGACGACATAATGAACTACGACATTCAATGTATTAACGACATACCTTCGAGGTGCAGGTATCCAATTTTGTACCTTAGACAGAGTTTAGGAACCAAAATATGAAGGATTGTGACAATGGTGTATTTTTAAAGAAAGAAACCCTGGACAGTATCCATCGTCTTGACGTTTGTTTACAAAACAAGTTTAGTGCCACTATCTGTAAAATTTGATACTAAATGTTGAAAGTGATGGCTACGCTGGCTTAACGGCAGCCCCTTAGAGTACCCTGAAGCATTCTTTTTATTCTCGTTTCGCATACGTATCTTGTTTAGAATGGCGTATAAACTATACATAACGTTCCTTACAAATTAAAACTGTATTTATTGAATTACATGAGTAGTACTCTTGCATATAAACTATATTTTAACCTAATGGTATAAGTCACAGTTTTCCACATCAGCAATTATGTCAATAAATATATATTTCCTTAGTGTTTGTTATCGTTGAAGTGCTTGCAACAGAGCTCTCTCACGGCACAGACTGAAAACATTCACAAAACCAAGATGGGTGAGGAAGAAGGTGTGGGTTGTCGAAGTGTTCCGATGACTGCGTTTCCACCAACTCCCTTAGGACTAGAAGCTTTATATTCTTTATGTCGAAGAATATATCCGGACCAAGTGAATCCACTTCAGGTGACTGCTTTAGTAAAATATTGGTAAGTGTTTATATTGAGGGCTTATGAACATGATTTGTCAGAAGGTCCATTTATGTATCTACATGTTCATGGTATTGGTGTTTATATTAAGGGCTTGTGAACATGATTACCAGAATTTCTATTAGTCTGTATATGTATTCTTGGACTTCTTGCGCTCAGTGAACGCATACGAGTGTCCGTGAGGGTCCCAGTATAGGGTTGAACAAAATGAAAAGAATTAGTGGGTTACTGAAATTTGTTACCTTGTTTTCATTTAATGTATTATCCATATTATTGCATAATATGACGTCATTAATATAAATAACAGCATAACCCTATTAAACATCTTGTCCATCAAGTATGTCTTAACTTTGCGGATGAAGAGGATCTACCTCGGCTAATGCAATGAAGACGAATACTTGTACATAGAACATGCTGGTTTCTGACATTTAAATCTGTTTGTTTCTACTGTTGTATCAGTTGAATGAGGGGACAAATGACACCTTCCTTTTCTCAAAAGTTTTGCTCTTAGTACAAGTTCATCAGAAGATTCTCCCCCTCTTTTGTAGAAGTGGATGACTTCAAGTTTCATTTGGTTATGTACTACTTTGTTGATGCTTTCTAAGCATCATGACAGTTTTCCCTTTCTTGGGCTTGGAGGACACCAAAGGCTGGTTCTTGAACCCAAACTGTGTTGAAAGTGTTTCCTTGTTTATAATTTTGTGATTTAGTAGAGTAAAATATACAGAACTATAATTTTGTCTGTAGTTTTGTATGGGTGTGAAACTTGTTCTCTGACATTAAGGGAGGAATGTAAACTGGGGGTGTTTGAGAACAGTGCTGAGGAGAATATTTGGACTCAAGAAGGAAAAAATACTAGGAGGCTGGAGGAAGTTGCACAGTGAGGAGCTACGTGAGTTGTACTCCTCACCAAATATAATTTGACTGATCAAGTCAAGGAGGATGAGGTGAGTGGAGCCTGTAGCAGGCATGGGAAAGAAGAGGAATGCATACAGGGTTTTGGTGGGCAAACCAGAAGTAAAAATCCACTAGGAAGACCTAGATGTAGGTGGGAGGATACCATTAAAATGGATCATAGAGAAATAGGATGGGGTTGTATGGGCTGGATTCATCCAGCTCTGGATAAGGACCGGTTGAGGGCTCTTGTCAAAACGGTAATGAACCTTTGGGTTTCATAAAATTTTAGGAAGTTTTGTAGTGGCTGAGTGACTGTTGTCTTCTCAGAAAGGACTCTGCTCCATGGAGTAAGTATGATTATTACCAGTATATGATATTGTTAGGCCTGCACATCGCTTTTTTCCTGTGGTTGTGGTTGTCTGTAATATAACAGGTAACAGAACAGTCTGTGCACTTCTAATTGTAATATTGTACTGTAGAGTCCTGATTATCCAATCTAAATGGGACCAAGGACATTCAGTTAATCAAAAATTTTGGATAACACAGAAGACTAATGAAAAAATCAGGGGTAAATATCAACTCAGTTTATAACTTGTTTTATGATATTGAATTGTGAAGAAAATATGATGAAAATTTATAAATGAGAGAGTTTATTTTTTTTAAGAATTAGTAATTGGTAATTGCTTCCTATACTTTGGACATAGGTCACGCCATGATGTATTGGTAGTTGATTTTGGATTGTAAATGGTATGTCCTTTGGTACATTTATGAAGATGCTTTAAAGCTGCATGTCAAGTGGATTGCTTCACAGCTTCTGTTTTGCCCTGTACAATGTTGGAGAAGGCTACAGTCTAATTGCTGTATTCATGTATGGTAAATGATGGCTTTATCAAGAAATACTGTAACCAATATTTAACTCCAGTTAGCAGTGGAGGATGGACTTGTATCTTGATTATCTGAGGGCAGAAGCAAGTTTTGGATTTATGTAGTTAATAGAAAATTTCTTTCAAGTTTATGAATATAGTCAGTACATTCAGAACAATGTGAAAATTACTTCTATGAAATAATCAGATTTGCTTTTTATAATTTGTTCTTTTCTATGAATTAAAAGTAGTTATTTTTGGCAGCTGTTTGAAATATATTCTTTACGTAATTGGTGTTCCAGGCTGGGAGGCCCGGATCCCTTGGATTACATCAGCATGTATACCAACTCTGGAGATCCTGAACAGAATATACCACCACATTGGCATTATATTAGGTATTCCTTGTGTATGTTTCAGTTAAGAAGGTCACTACAGTGTCACAAAAACACAGAGGTTATTTTTAATTGATGTCTTTCCCATTAATGCTCAGTCTGATTAGAGATTTTTGTTAAATTTTATTTTAAAACACAATTATTGTTGATATTTGTTAACGTGTGATTTTGCTGACACGAAATTAAATGCACATTTACGTTTAAAATTTATCTCATTTGACTGAAGTTCTTTTTATTTTTTTCATTTTGATAGGGGTTATTTTAAGGAATATTAAATGGTTGCAAGTATGGAGATGTCTGTCTCCTGGGATGTTGCACCTTGTAGTCTCATAGAAATTCGCTGACGTTTCAGAGGCGTGTACTGCAATGATGATTTAGGCAGTAAACCCCTCTGAAACATTGGTCAGTTTTTACAAGACAACATGGCAGAACATCCCAGAATGCAGTCATCTTTAGTATGAAATGGATTTAACTAAACTGACAAAGCTAGACCTGCAATACTCTCTTTGAACATGTCTTATTGTCTGCTATTCATTGAGCAGGATGCGTTGCTGTAACGTCTGAAGGGGTTCTGAGAGACAGACTTCTTTAGTCAGTATATTTTGTTAATGCATCGTTGTTTCTCTTGGTAGTCCATTGTTAATGTATGTGTGAATTGCAGTTTTGGCCTGTCAGATTTACATGGTGATGGGAGGGTGCATGACGTATCAGGGCCAGAGACGCCAAGTGGTTTTGGTTTTGAGTTGACATTCCGACTGAAACGTGAACCTGGGGAAACAGCTCCGCCAACATGGCCAGCTGCAGTTATGCAGGCACTCGCCAAGTATGTGTTCCAGTCAGGTATGCTTGAACCACTAAGGATCTTGTTTTTTTTAACTAATATACTATATTTGTGATAAGTACATTTTGTGAATTCACTTTATTTTGTGTTTCTTTAAAGGTGGATATTAATAAAATGTTTCTTTCTAATAACAGCTCTGTTTTTTCTTTGAACATTGTGAATGTTTCTAATAACATACTTATGCTATTTTGTCATTTTTTTTATATCTTCAAACTTACTGCCTTGACTCAGGTTTGTCTGTTTTCTACAGTGTGTTGGGGCAAGTAATATGACATCTTCCTCCAACATCTGGTCATTTGTTGACTTTTCATAAACTGTTTCAGTTATGTAGTGTTGAATTTTGAATTGGAAATGATGTGGAAGGAAGCATTTATGGAATATTTTAAACCTCATCATACCAGACTGAAATCTCTCATGTAAACATTCACAGTCTGATTAAATGACTTTGTTTAATTAATATAGGTACAATTCGGTATGCTACTACTTGGTGCAAAAGGCCTGTAAAGGATACAATTCATATTCCTTTCCAGGAATACTGGGATGATGAATGTTACGGTACTACCCCAGCAATTGCTGAGGAAAGCCACGAAAACCTGAGTCATGCTAACAGGCCTTCAGATTACAAGGTGGATGTATCAACCCATCAGCTATGTTGATGGATCCATCTATGGAAGCAGTGTTACAGTTCAAATAATTCATTGCGTTTGACCAATTTCTGTTTCTTGTTACAGCTAACACACTTTTTGTAGGTGATAATGTATCATGGCACAATGCACTAGATAATAGTGAGTCTCGTATTCAACACATGTTGATGACTGAGGACCCGCAGTTAGGAACAGCACACACTCCATTTGGATTAGTGAAATTTGTCCAGATTGTGGGTGTTTGCTCAGTGGAACTGCAGGCAGCACAACACTGGAATGGGCCTGGAGTTCTTGAGATTCTTAAAAGACTACCAGGGTAATTTTCAGTTTAATTTTTTCCAACCACTTGAGAAAGCTACTTCTGCTTTAGGCATTAATACCTGTTGCACCTACAATGATCCGTCCATCTTTTCTTTGGGCATCCGATACTGCTATTCCCAATAGGTATATATTCTATAAGCAGGATAAGTAATCTTGTAACTTCAATCTGTAGAAGTCTTGTTTATGGACATTACAGGTTTTATCTTGTTAATGTTGCTGCCATAAATGTGATAATTCTGAATATGTAGTACAGTAAAACCTCAGTTAACTGACCCTCGATTATCTGACTCCTGCATTAACTGACCGAATTTTGACCAGATTGGTTGCGACCGATTTCTACCAGTGAGAGTCTGTAAGGCGAGACCTTTGCGGTACGAGCGACTCCCGCCAAAGCGTGTTTTTAGTCCGCATGGAGACCCAGGTTTTGCTGATTATTGTGAACACTTCAGGACATTTAGAGAATTGGTTATTCGCAGGCAAAGACAAAAAACAGCCCAGCTGCAAATATATAGCTTCTTCAAACTTACTGGTTCTTGTAGAATCAAACCCAATAGGTTAGATAAGAATTATTTGTTTGCTGATCATTCCATCTTTGTATTCGTTACTGGTTCCTGAACCTCCAATGCACTGCTCATTCTCCACACCTGTCCCGCCTTTTATAATGCCGGGACTTGTGTTGTGGGAGAGGTGAGTACTGCCTGAGGCCCTGTAGTGGAAGGTTTTCCACGGTACCTTTATTCATTTAATTACAAATTTTGTGTCTCCTTATAAATAGAAATATTCTGTGACCTACAGTTTGGGTGACTCCTTGGCTGTGCATCCAGTATGAATGCAAAACTTTATGGATACCTGCATGTATTTATATTTTTTCCATAGCTATCAATAATAAAGTATAGTTTAGACCAGAACAAGACATGTGTCAACTTAAATCACAGATTAACGCAGTAACTTGTGATGTGTAATTTCAGTGCAGGGGGACCGTGGTTGATAACGGACATGCGACGCGGTGAGAGCATGCTCGAACTTGATCCGACAACTCAAGAGGAAGTGGAGAGAGGAGTTGAGACCGAAGGATCTAACCTTAGTGGTGTTAGTGCTCGGTGTTCATGGGCTGATGTCAATGTGCAACAACTGACGCCAGGAGCCTTACCTGGAGAAGGGGAAGGCGGTATTTTGCGAGAGGGTCCTGCAACCCGGCCTGAACCATTAAATACATCTTGTATATCAGAGCAGCAAAGCCATCAAATTAAAACAGCTCTCAAGAAGGGTCTTCTCAACACAAAACCTATTCTTCCACCAATTGGAAGATCTTCAAACCTGGACAAGTATGGAATAGTGGTAGTAGAGAACATGAGTAAATATGTTCCATGTTAAGTGTGTCCCTTGTCACCATAGCATGGCACATCCTCAGATTGCAGATTGGGGAGAAGACCTCCAGATTTGGGAGGTAGTTGCAAATACAGTAAAACCACATATTTATGCTCCTCTGGAACTAGAATGTATGCTCTCTTGTAATTTAAATATCTTTTTAAGCACCGTTAGTTTGTCTGCCATTTTACTAATTTTAGTTCCTGCAAAATACATGTAATTTAATTTCAATTTCCTGGGTTTTGTACCATTGTTATGTGACTTATCGACTTTTCTTTCAAGTTGTTAGCTACTTAGACAGGTTAGTTGCTGTGTTGCAAGCGTCATCTTAGTTTTCAATGTGTGATTGTTCTCAAGTTTGTCATATCATCGTCGTTAGCCTAGGTTGCTGTGTGCACTGGAGTTGTTTCATTAAAATTTGAGTGTGTGATAAGGCATGATGGAAAAACAAATCATTCCCTTAGAAGAATACTTAACATACTACAGTATGTTGACAGACGTGGGCACTCGTATGTCTTTGATGAATCAACATGGTTTATCTGTTTCAGCAGTGAGTATGATAGTTGAAAAGTCGTCAGATGATTTTAACTTTGTCACAGTGCTGTGTATTTCTAGTTCATGGAAAGTGTGTGTTGCAAAAATGTTTATATTTTGATGAATAATTTATTTACGTTATTTTCTGAATGATTCAATTGAGGGTTTGGGTAAAATCAAATTGTAAGCTATGATTTTTGTGATTCCTGCAGTTTATAATTTCCTATGATTTGTACCATTTTTCATCAATCCACAGAAAAGATTAAATATTTTAATTTAATAAGTGGTTATAGACAGCCAACAAAGCAGCTTTCCTTCATCTTGATGGTTGGGGGGCACCAGAAATTCCTCACAGTAAAAACCAGCATGTTGCATAATGTTCCACAGAACAAATTAAATTTGGGACCTGCTATATGTCATGCAATTCAGATTCCTTTGTCTTCCTGACAGCTATCTAAAAATCTGAAGATGAAAATGCGCAAAACTATAATTATATCTGTTATTCATATGGGTGAGACATTTCATGTCTCGCATTAAGGGAAGAACACAGATTTAGAGTGTTGAGAATATTTTTATGTGAGAAGGCTGAAGTGACAACTGGCTGGAGAAAATTGCACAGTGAGGAGCTTCATCAATTGTACCCTTTGCCAAATACAATTTTGTTAGGATCAAGGATGACGAGATGGGCATGGCATGTAGCACACACGGTGAGATGAAAACTTCAGAGAGAATTTTGGTTGGAAGCCTAGCGAGAAAGAAACAGCTTGGAAGAGCTGGGCATGAATTGAGAGGGTAAATACCAAATGGATGTTAGAGGAATAGATTGTGCGGTATGGACTGGCTTAGAACAGGGGCCTATAGCAGGGTCTTTTGAACATGATAATGAATTTTCAAGTTCTAAAAGAGGCAGGGAACTTACTAACTACCTAAGCTACTATTAGCTTCTAACAGAGGATTCTACTCTACAGAATAATGAATAAGTGAATGTGTTCTGAATTATATTAGCGTGTGTATATTACAGGACTGTGAGAATAAAATATTTTCCCCTTTCATCTCTTGAATTTAGATTTTTCTTGTCATTAAATTAAACTTTTGTTTTATTGTAGTATCAGAGTGTGATGTATTTTACAACCTAATGAAGTAGATCAAATACTGAACATGTCTCTTGTGTTTTCAGTAATGACAACTCCTATGACCATAGCTCAACAAATGAGTTTGGTGTATTAGAATCAACAGAACTTTTGAGGAGTAAGAAGTTGGAGGGCTTGCATCTCACATTCAACTTGGAGGCTGGGAATTTGTTGTTTTTAGCAATAAGGTATGTTATCACATGAGATAACTGCAATGTAAAGCAGTGTTTGTTTAAAATGCATGTCAACTCAGTTTTCCATATATAAATGACTCAGCACACTGAATTTCTGCATGTGATAATGATTTTAGCATCTGTAAGAAGGGGAACCATTAGAGTTGTTATGAATTATTTGAAATTATTTTGACAAAACTGGAACTAGGGATTGTAACTGTTACAGACAATGCTATGTTCCACAGTGTCAAACTATCCTGTAAACCCATTTCATTCACTTATATAATCATAGGAGATTCTTCATCTAAAACTTAAAAATTATAATGATCCTTATTAAAGCTTCGTACTGCTAAAATTACTCATTCATTTCTGACTGCTAAAACAATTGGAATTATTTCAGCATCGTCTGCACTCTTATTTTATGAACCAGATACAAGTGAGGAATAAATATAAATTTATCAACAGGAACTGCATTTGAATGTGTTCTGGGGTATAAGTTTAGTGAGAAAGGCCGTCGGGTTTATTGGAGATATCACACTGTCAGTATACTTGTAAATTCTGAACGTAATAAAGTAAAAAGTACAAAGTAAGACAATACATAAAGTGAAGCCTTCACGGCAACTGAAGGTGACGAAAGACTCCTGGGTCACAAGCCGCAAGCAAGTGCGTAATAAAGGATCAGACTGGTTACCAAGCAGCCATGAGGATGAGAGCTGAGATTTTTCTCGAAACGTTGGCAGAAGATGAGGTTTATTCACTGTTCAGCCACTTGCCGTGGCTTGTAACCCGGGAGTCTTTCATCATCTAAGACAAGATACATTAATATACCCAACGAATTATCGCTTGTTGAGCAGATATGTTGTGCATCTGAGTTGCAGATTCTTC
>NW_019059656.1:456205-544450 GCF_000696155.1 Zootermopsis nevadensis | reverse complement strand
CCTCTAGGGGTCGCGTGATGCACGGACGACATTTCACATTCAAGTCTGTGCTAGGTGATACAGCAATCACACTTGTTGCTCCCACAGTAACTGGTACACTGGTTGATCAGGAACATCCGTATGTTGCTCATGGACCATGGCTTCAAGTCCTTATTCCTGATGATCTGGCACAACTTATTTCAGATAGTTTTGAAGACCTGGACAATCCAGAGGAGGTAAGACGATGTTTTGAATATCAGACATTGAGCTGCAGATGTTACAGTGTAAAATTTTGCATGAAGATGATCTTACACAATATTAATCAGTTGATCTTTGTAATGTGAAGTGTGGTGAGGTACAGATTGAATTATTGAATATTATTTGGATGAGCTCCAGCTTCAGAAGTTGCATCTTATAACTAAGTAATGCACACAGTTTTTGCCTGGAATTTTTGTTAAAATAAACTAAAATTATTTGCTTAAACTGTGGTTTTCTGGATTATTACACAGTATAGTCGTTCATTTCTTCATCACTGTTTTGGAGGAACATCTGTTTATTGTATCATACATCATGTAATGCTCGAGGCTATGTATATATTAGATAATTATAATAATTAGGTAATTTAATAAACTTCATAAACGGTGCTCTTAGCCTTGTAAGTGACATATGAGCATTGGTACATTGCAGAAAGCAAGTCCTTATTGTTGAATTCAGTTTATAAAACTGAAAGGATATGGCATGAAGGTTTATAAAATATTAATACAGGAGGGCAATACAGTGAAACCTCTATCCATCGTTCCCGGAACTATCGTTTTCCCGGATGCATCGTCCGTTTTGTTCGGTCCCGAATACATCCCATATAAAATAATGTTACATTTTCCCGCTTCTATCGTTCCTCGAACTATCGTTTTATCGCATCGATCGTTCAAAAATCTTAGTCCCGGCCCACAATTTTCCCGCAATGATCGTTTCTGAGAAATTAAAATGCTGGGTTTTGAGATAAATTAATACCGAAAGACGCACAATGTTTTTGGAATAAACAGTAGCGGTAACCTGTTATGTCGCCCAACCAGCACATTCTTTTGGAATGAGGGTCTGTGGTGCAGGGGTGATAGTTGGAGTGAATGGCGGTGCCCATTGTCAGAAATTTTACGATTTTAATTTGGGTGCACTCATATTTCGTTCCAGCGATGCCAGATGGCATGTGCAGTGTGAATTTCTTCACAAATGCTTTTATTATAAGTACAAAGGAAAGGCTGGCGGCACTTTTCATTCTTCTGGTTCATCTTGTTTCCAGCGGTTCTGGGTCTTCTACAGCTACGTTTCGTTGAGTTCGGCAGTAATAGTATTTCCATTCTTCCTGTTATTGTCCGCAAAGGGGGTTGGAGTGGTGAGGAAGAAGAAGAAGACGACGAATGCAAGCCCGAAGCTTTGCCGAGTTTTGCCGAAGCGCACGCTGCATTGGCGAAAGTGAAGTTGTTCTTTTATGCGCTTAATATTAGTGAACGTGACGAGGAAAACATTTTGAACGTGGAAAGTGCTCTGTTTGGTCTAAAACGTAAAGTTTCGACAAACCAGTTGTCCATTAAAGACTTTTTTGGTAAAAAGAAGTAACTTTGAAAGAGAAACATTGTTTTTTTTTAAAATTTTTAATGCTTTCCCGCATCTATCGTTTTCCCGCATTCATCGTTTTTATTTCCCACCCCCGCCGAAAACGATGCATTGAGGTTTCACTGTATCTATTATTCATTGAAGTGTCTGTCATGTAAATATGGAAATAACAAAGAATAACGCAGCATTCTTGTCATCTTTAGCGTTATCTGAAGTAAGATGTTAGATTTTCATATATTTAATAACATGTTGTATTTTCAGCCGACCACACATTAGGATCTCTTATTTACAAGTAAATGTTTGATATGTAAGCCACATTATGTGTTGGTTATAAATTCTTCAATCATACAAAACAATTGATTGCTTTTTATTGTTGTTCTTCAAAATGGTGACTTCACTCAGAAATATTACAAGAACCTTTGTATTCCAATGTAAACACCTGTGTCTCATTGCCATAATTAGGATTAAACACTTTTAAATTAACACAAGGCAAAATCTAAATAAGCAATCTTGTTTACTTTTCAAGTAACACAGTAGAGAGTGAAACAAGCAGATGTTTTCAAACCTCCTCACTGCGTTACGCATTAAAAAGGTGGACCATCAGAGAGTATGTCACAAGATACAGGTAGCCCTCGATTTATGCTGAGGATGTGTTCCTGGATGAACCAGAGTAATCGGAATCGGCGTAAATTGGAACTATTTTATAACGTAAATCGATGGGAAGTCAATGACATGCGTTCCCAGCACCCAAACATTGGCGAATAATATAATGGCATTACATTTAAAGCTCTGAAACAACATAAATAAAATATTATGATTTAGTATAAGAAGCAGTATGAGAAACATTGTAAAACATTATAAATAATAGTAATATATATTTTTTTCACTTTTTGACTATCTGGTTTCAAAATCGGCGTTATTCTGAATCGGCGCGAATTGGACCAGTTCAAATCGAGGGCTACCTGTATATAATTTATCTATATATTATATGTAGCATATTTGTTGATGATGTTGGAAGATTGAACAATGATGGGATTCCAAAAGACACTGGTAAAAATAAATTCAGTATCAGAAATAGGTGATGAGTAGAAGTATCTTTAAAGTATTGAAGCGTTTTATAGTTCATATAAGAGGCAAAATAGTCATATAATAATGGGAAAGTTGTTGATGTCTTTGCTTATTGTTTCAGCTAATTCTCCCAAAGACATTTGTGTGGTCAGATCATAAGTTGGCTATCACAATTGTGGAAGACAAGTAGTGCAGTTCACGTGAAAAAGACATAGTTTGTGTCTGTTTTGGCTGGTCCAAGTTTGTCTTTAACCAAGCTTTACAAAGATTTGATACAGTTAAGACATTCTGAATGCATGTGTGTGTGGTAGGTACAGTGAAACCTGTTTAAGAAGGTTCATGAATATTTTCTGATTGTTAATTTTGAAATGTGGGAGCCCATTGTACACGAAGATCTTAATTGCATCAATACATGAGAATAAACATGAACACATTGAATGCAGACATACATCGAACACATTTTTTGTGTGAAAGAATTTACCTATTTAGACAGCTGCTGGTTAGTTAACACACTTATGTAATTTCCTTCATAATGTAACATACATATGCAGTCCTTGAGGATGACATATATTTACTGGTACTTATGAATATTCTGTGAAGTATGCAAGATAAATGTTGTTTTAATGCAGTGTTATAATTAGGTTTTCCTTTTGAAACCTCTTATGTCTGAACTGTCATGTGTTGAATGTTGATAAATAACTTCATCTTGTTTTGTGATTTAAAATGCTCTGTTGTTAAAGAAGCGAGCCAAAATGTCATTAATGTAATTTTTAAATTCTCGTTTTGGCCGAGAAGCATATTCGATTTCTTTTCAACTTTAATACATATTTGTCATTGCATTTAACTTTGAAAGTGAACCCTAAAGTTCGAACTTGGCACAGTGATGACCCAGATGAATCCATTTCGCTTCTGCACAACTTGTTTTCCTTAGATACGTTTTAATATTATCCTCCCACCTCTCCGATCGGCAGTTCTTAGAAACATATCCTAATCAAAATTCTGTACGTATTTCTTGCTTGAAACACCAGATATTAAGACACAGATCGAATAAAGGATGATTAGTTAACGTGCAAGTAGGAAATGATTAATGCGTCCAAAATTTTGGTTAGAAAGCCTGATGGTTATGGCTTAAGATAGGGAACTGAGGTGGCCTCTTGTGAACATGGCAATGAACCATTGGGCTCTGTAAAGGACGATGTATTTCTTGATTATCTAAGCATGCTGGTAGCTTCGCAAGGACTCAGGTCCGTGGAATTAGATAACTTATTATTTCTAGCCCGACTGAACTTACTTAGACTAGCGTAGGAGCACTAAGTATGGCGTATAAATATGGAAGGTAGTCGTGCTGTAATTCCCCTTTCAGCTTCCCTTGCTGTCTGTTGGCAAGCGGTCTTCAGAAACACGTGGAGTCCTTTGACAAGCTTAATAGCTTGCAAGTCCTCAGGAGGATCATACGCGTTGGAGTTTTATCACTTACAACCGTTTTAGCTGTGATGTTCCAAGTTTCAGGTAATGAAGGAATGGCTGACAATTCATTTGGCGAAATGTTGAGCATGTAGACTAGTTTTATCACAGAAATTTTTTTTTATCTTGCGGAGCTTTGAAATGTGCGTCTGTCAGGATCCAGTTTTCGAAGTGTGTTGATGTAATTCAAACAGTAGTTTATATCATATGCCAGCAATAGGCTAGAATGTGTGGATTGACAGTGACTGATTACCTGTTGAATGAAAATTTTTATCCAGTTGAAGCAAATTTGAGCTTATGAATGTTAAATACGAATGTAACTGGTAACATTCGTTCTACCAGGTTTAATGCAGTCTGCATGACGTCATCATGGATAATGTGGGTTGTTGCGCTGTGTAGACTGGTCGATGTTAACCAACATTTCAGAGATCATACTGTCATCGCCCTTATGACGGAGGCAGTATGACCTCTGAAACGTTGGTTAACATCGACCAGTCTACACAGCGCAACAACCCACAAGACAGAAATCTTCAAAATGTCTTGTCTTTTCTAATGTTTCTTGAGGACTAAGATTCAGTATGATATTAATTTGGGCTCACCACTTTTATCTTCTCACATAAACGGTTGAAATTAATCTCTTGAAAGACTTCTTATTGAGGTTTCACTGTGTGGTGTTAAATAGGGTTGTCAGTTTTTAGTTGCTCATTCCCAACTAGGGTATGTAATGTGCATAACGAGAAAGCCAACATGTGGTCTCTGGTCTCATTCAGCTTCTACCTCAGGTAATCACTGTTGTTGCATCCCTTATCCCGAGGGCCGAGAGTTTCTCCAGATAGGATTGCAGTGGTCTAGCGTTGTGGCTAAAATGGTGAGTTGGGTGGTGTAGAAGGTTTTTCATTATACGGTGGGACTGGTGTGAAATCCTTAAGATCTTGCTGAGATACTGTAACAGATCTTTATTGCTGCATCTTGAAGTTCAGGTGATAGAGGTGGATTTTCCAAAGAAATAGTTAAGTGTCTATGCCTAATATTTTGACCAGAACGTCAAAGGAAGTTTCACTACCATACTGCAAAACCAGAGCTAAATCTGAGGGTAATAATTTTGAACATGTTTACAACCCTATTTGACAGCATTTAATACTATTATTTTGTCTGTAAATTGTGCATACATGATTGTAGGTCATGGCAGTGTTGTGTGATTAACATATACAGCACAGCAATGGATCTGAAACCAAGTGTGAGTGGACATTTCGTGCCTGCATTTGAGAAAGTCTCTTCATCCCTGCTGAGCCACACTTTTTATGTTCTGTTAGCCATCAGTTTGCAGATATACTTTGTGAAATTAACATAAATGAGTAACTGGTGCAGGATACAATATATCAACATATTGAAGAACGTTCACGAGGAAATAAATTTACTCTTTAATAGTGAATGCCATCCGGCACCTTACCTTTTCTTAGCAATATTGTTACTTCCTTGCAGGACAAGGGTTGGGGAGGGATTTCCTAAGCTGGGAAAATGAACAAAGCTCTCTAACTTCTTCCAGGGGTTTTAGATCCATTGGTCCTGCAGGACACCGGATAAGACTGACAAGTAGATTTTAAGTGCCCTTAGAATATGCAGCTATTATCTAAGTAGTAGAATTCCAGTGCTTATTAAGTACTCCAGTTAAAGGAAATTAAAATACAGGTATTTATTTTTGAGGTGACTGGACGGCATCATGAAGTAAATACTGGAATGATGGTGTCGCCTCATTGGGACTTGAATGTAACAAGTTAGTCATGTTCATTGATCAACTGAAAATATTTTGTGTTGAATATGCTATGACTTTTAAGTTCATTCATTTAAGTACTTGATTCTTTCACTGCCAGTGAGCTAAATGAACTGTGCTGGTTCTACACCTACAGCAATCTTATCTAGTTGTTATCTTTACAGGTTGATTTTAAGATTTGCCAGTGTTCTGAGTCAACATTGTTTTCATATTGGCATTGCCTTTATTATTGTGACTGTTGATTTTTACAAAATGGAAACATTTCGTTTGAACATATGTCGCTTGAGTTCTTTATGTCCGTTAAAATATAGGCAAAAAGAAAGCAAATTTTGGCCTTTTTAGAATTTTTTAATCTTCACTTAAGAGGACTTCTTTTTTAGTACTTTTTATTTGTGTTATGGGGAGTTGTCAGACTTCTTACTAGTACTGCTCTCTGATTTTGATAACTGAGCTTCAACTAGCTGTGCTTTCACGAACTCTCAGCAGGGCGCCCCTGTCAGATGGTCGCAGTAATACAGAGCAAAAACAATGTAAAAGTGTCGCTTATAAACGGTGGTGAAACTGAAAAAATGTTACGGTTTCTGTTCCACATAATCTCCACAGCAACCTCTTTAAGTATTGTACTAGAGCTTTGAATCAACCTGTGTTTATTTATTATTTCTTCTTACTTCTGAAAAAAGGTCTGGCTTGTAAATATTGTCTGTGAAACAGCCTAGCAGTTATTACATAGTCTCTAGAAAGAAATTTGAAGAGATTTGTCTGATTTTGTAAACAGAATTAGTGTTATATACTCAAGAGCAATGGTCCATTTGGAGCACTGCTAGTTTTTAAGTATATCATATGGTACTGTATGTTTGAAATTACAAGTAGAAATTATTCTCTACTTTAGTTTATTACTGTATAAATTTCAAGCCTGTAACATGTTTCATATTTAAACATTCATATTACTAACTTTTGTATGTGTGGGATAAAAGTTAAACATCTCCAAAAGTTTATAACGTCTGTTTAAAAAACTATGAAACAAATATATGTTTTATATATGGGAATCAGGGAAATGTCAGGAACCCAATCTGTAAAAGGCTTGAAATTTTGTTTGAGGCTTGAAATTCTCATGTCGGTGAAGGTGTGGTCCTGTAGGTGGGTACCAGTGTTTCAGAGGAATGTATCACCTCCATCTTCAGGGTGAAGACTTCCTCCTACATGACCACATAGCATCATCACTAAAAAAACATGGTCGGGAAATTTAACTAGGTGAGCAATTGTTCACTTCTCAAGAAGGACCCTGGTGTGTAGAGTTACTTTTATTTTAACTATATGTTACAGAAATAGTTTATGCAGTTGTGAATTCTATGAGGATTACAGTTTTAAGCAGTGTTGGACTCTGGGCATATTTCCAGGTGGGATTATTGCCTGTTGTATACTCAGGCATTTTAAATTCGTCCTAACAGGACGCATGATTATCTTCTATTCAGACATTTCAGACTGAACTGATAGCACGTGGGGAGCAACATCTTATGTTGAAGCTGCAACTAACTTGGCAAACTATAGGATGTCAGTCAGTATATTCCATCAGTAGTCATACATTTTACATTTGTTCTGAAGTGTCCTGATGATGGTGTAATACAGCCTAGATTGTTACGTTTTTGACCTTTGTACATTGTCCGGTGTTGTAAGATTACACAACGTTTCAAGGACTGGATATGCCCTTGTCTTCCAGTGGAATCCAGTATTTGAGATTAGCTCATTGTAATGGACCATGCAGAGTGGGTGCCCTTCCCTTTCACCACGTCTGAAAATGAGGGCAGATCCAGTCTTTGCAACATGTTATTTTATAACACCAGTTGATGGACGAAGTCCAAAAGCTCAGCAATCCAGAAGTAATGTTTGTTGTTGAGAAACTTCTAATACTCGTAGTGTATAACGTTTCTCTCTGTAGAAATTAGTAGTAATCACAGCATAAGTTCGTGTTTTGATGTATTGTATAATCCCTACCATAGCTGTCATTTGCTGATATTTTGTTTAGGTTACTGCTAATTTTTCATGGGGCAGTTGAAAAACAAAATCTGCTTATTCCTTGTTGATGGAATTGGTGGTTTTAGGGAGAGTTTTTTGTTCATCTTTTGCAGTTTAGCTTAACTCTGTCGTACTTAGATATGTATTTGTTGTGTAAGTTACCAAGAACCACTACTTTCTGTCACAGACTTCTCAGAGGACAAAATCTTTCGAAACCAAATTCATTCTGTGGCTGAGGAATTCCGAAGGCCCCCCCTTTTTTCTTTTTTCAAAAAACTATAATTTTTATAAAACCTGAAACCTCAAACTCCACAATATAACTTGGTCATCTTCAGTAGCTATCATCATAGCCATAATGGTCTCCAGTCAACTTCTTCCTGTATTAAGATTAAAAATTCAGTTCCATAAAAACTGAAACAAGTGCTTACTGGTTACAAGCCATCACTTCTCCAGTCTGGAAATTGCAGATGCATAAACAGGAAATGTACAGATGTAACTATTATGTTCTTAGAATTCACACTTTTAGTTTTTATGAACATTTACTTTAGGTATCCATTGCGTACAGGTGTGCAGAGTATTGACCATTCATGATATGATGGTTTTAAGTAGCTGAAAGTAATGTCCAGTGGATGGCATTCTACCCATTAATCCCTCACTTCAGTTGCCATTATCCTTATTGCAGTAACATTAATTTTCATGAAGTGAAGAGTAAGATAATAAACCTTAATAACTAAGACCCCATTTAGCTAAGAGCATGTGGTTATTACTGTCTGTCTGAGCAGAGAATTCACTCAACCTTACAACCAGAAGTACCCATAGTTTTCCATTAGTTTTCTAGCTATGTGGTGGTCTGTCTCATTTTTGTATTTTTATTATTTCATAGGTAAAGTGAATGCAGTATATTAGCCAGGTCAGCAGATTGCATTGGAACATTTTCAGTATGGGGTAGTGTTTTTAGGACAGCATTCTGCATGACATCACAACTTCAAGGTTGAGTCAATTCTCTGCTCAGACAGACAGTACTAGCACTGCATGTTATAATGTTTCCCGGTCTATGTTTGTGTTGTAATGTTCCTTTATGTAATATATGTAAAAGTGTATTTTATTAGATGTAGCAAATCTGTGCCTTATACCATAAATTTGGATTTTAAAGTCAATTTTTATATAATTCTTGATGTTTGTATACTGATTCTGTACAGAGCATATTTGTAGTTTTTTTATGTTGTAGATAGATATTATGACAAGATAAATTTGTTTTCTTTTTTCATATGGATAAGCAAACATGAGAAACTAATTTTAGTGCTGCATTGAATGGGTTGTACTCTTTTCTAAGTCCAGTCATATAAGAATGTAAAATTAATTAATCTGTAAGTGAACCACTTATTTTATTAATGTCGTACACAGCTATAAAATCACAAAACATGTGAGTATGCATGGCGAATTCATATCACCATCTTCAGGCAATAAGTTAATTTGATGCAATTTTACATTTGTTGGTAACATACTTGGATTTTGGAAATGGGTCTATTTTTCTCATAAATGTCATACATTCATTAAAATGAATAGCAAGATAAAATTATCGACATGTGTGTGGAAACAGTTATAAGATATATGATCTGAAGTTTCATGGTGACTAAGTATAAAGGGTTCTTGAGCTACCAGCCATATCAGGTGGTTGAAAGGTGAAAAGTGTTTTTGCCTTTCAACTGCCTGAGACAGCTGGTAGCCCAGGAAGAACTCAGTAATAAGATATTTACAGAGCATAGGATGTTTTAGGTTTTGGATTACTAGAAAGATGGAAGGTGTTAGATAATCAAATTGATAATACAATTATATGTTTGTAGACATTACTATATACAACATTTTTAACTTCCATTCTTATCTGGTTGCATGATTTTGAAAGAAAGTGGTTTTATTGTTATTATTATTATTGATAATAGAACTGGGTAGCTCAGTTAGTATAGTGACTGACTACGGGCTGGACCATTGGGGTTCGATCCCTGATAGGGGCAGAGGATTTTCTTGTAGCCTCTGCATCCATACTGGCTCTGGGGCCCACCCAGGCTCCTGTTCAATGGGTTCTGTGGGGTTCGAAGAATTATACTGTGTCCACAAGACGTCACACTCCAGAATAACACATTTTTTCTAGATAGTAAATTATGGTCAGTAGTGACAAGTATGGTCTCATATCTTAATAGTTATGTTAGTTGTGAAAGAACATTTAGGATAATTTGATAGTATGATGTACTGTCATGTTGTGTTCTGTGAAATTAACATTTGTGTCATGAATTCAAATTACTATTCTTTTCAATCTTTCATGGTATCATATGACAGCATATATTGCATTTGGTTTCACAGAGAAATTGATTTATATTTCAGCACCAAAATGTGTCTACAAACTGTATGTATGTTTTACTCACATTCTGAAAATTCTTGACCACAAGAAAGCAACATAAAATTTCACTCAATTGATTATTATAAGTTCTCACTTAAGAGTTCAGGTGTCTTGTTAAATCATTGTAACAAATGGTACATATTAATAGGAAAATGATACCGCATTTTATTCAAGTCCAAAACCTTCTGCATTTGAGATGGCAATGATCAGTTTCTGTCGTAGCAAGTCTTCATTCTCATACGTTGGTAACACCAGCTGATTGAAGCATGTATGTGCTTCTGGGAGGTTGTCAGGTTTATTGGTGACCTTTGTTATTTTGAACGTCATCTCTCCCATGCCACCTACTGGCACGCGATCACTTCCAGTTGCAAACAGCAGAAACTTCTTTTTCAGCTCATCTGAGAGTGAATGCAGCACTTCCCAGAAGTCTCTGTATGGATGAACAACCCATTTTAAATTATATCTCTTTCACTTTCTCTGTGGAGTACAGTCCTTTTGGAAAAGCTAACAGTCACTCAACTGGTCGATAAATTCCCTGTCTTTTATGAAACCTGGAGATTTATTACTGTGTTCACATTGCTGTGAAAATCACATGTTAGAAAGGAAACTTATTTTCTGTGGAATCAAAGGAATTCTTTTTGAAATGTCAGGCACACCGTGGATTGATACAAGATACTTACATGATGATGGGATCATCCGCTTTGTAAC
The DNA here is from genome assembly GCF_000696155.1 of Zootermopsis nevadensis. Next base: position 533,441 of record NW_019059656.1, on the reverse strand, counting down.
CATCATACTCTGTGACTTTCCTGAGCTCATTGAGATCTAGTGTAGGTGATCCACAGACTAGCATCTCTACTTCTTCTGGTCTCAGCATCTAATTTACAGAAACAGCACTGTAGTATCCATTAACAGGTCTTTATAATGCAGAGATATGTTTCATGAGATGAACAGCATGAAAGTGTTTGGTGATAATGAGTATTAAATATGGGAAATACATGCAGTAATATAAACAGTACAATTAGGTAATGAATGTATGAAGAGTTTCATGTTATTTGTTCAGTGACTGATATTTTAAACATTTTAAAATATGATGGGAATGTGAATAAAAATAGGATAGTTATTGATCCACTGCATTAAGAACAGATGCAATAATTGCATCTGAGTATGGCTATCATCAATTACTGGTGATGATGGTAAGCTGTATTCTGAGAAAGATAATGAGAATGCAATTATAGTGGCATAAAACAGTACAGATTCCACGTTATTTGACTTAGACTAGGTGAAAAGGACAATTAAGAATGTATAACTGAAACATGCAGTAAGAAACTAAATAAATATATAAGGTCTGTCTTTTGGGTTGTTACACCATGTAGTCTGGTAGAAGTTTACCAGTGTTTCAGGGGTGTGGTGATGGAACCAGAAAACAATTTAACATCTAAATAGAATATTTCAAACATAGTTCTGGATTTATTTATCTACTTTATACAGGTCATACAATGTGAGGGGGTGAATGATTAGAAAGGAGGAGCACAAGAAACATGCCTTCACAGCTCTCCTCACTACAGATTACATAGTGATCAACCAGGTTTGTTTCTGATATCTGTTTAATGAGACATTTGGTTCAGATATACTTACAATGAGAGCATTAGATGCACAGACACTGTGGAATCCTAGATAAAAGGCTCGAAATTGTTCGTATATGGCAGCATTCAGTATCCAGTCCAAGTAGAGTTGTACATATTCCTTACGATTCTCATTTGTCACGGGGATATTTTCCCCACTGTCTTTCAGTTTATATGTTTTAACATCACCATATTCCTCCAGTGACACCTAATAATACAAAATCACAAGCATTTTTCTTAATAATGCTGCATATACGACATTTATGATCAAATCAGAGAATGGAATGAGCTATAAATTTGGCACATATTGGAGAAATGAGAAATATATACATTTTGGTTGGAAAACCAGAAGAGAACATTTGGGAGACATGGAGAATATTTACAAGACTATGATGCATACAGAATGTTAATAGTTTAACTACGTACTCTTGGGAAAATTTTTGAGTCGAAAAGCTTAAATAAACGTGGGTCCGATCTGCAACGGTTTGTCTAGAAAATGCTTCCGCACACTCTGTGCATTGGCTGGGTTTCAATAATTAGTTCACAAAGCTGTGCATGTAGGCAAGACACGGCAGTCAGTACTTGAAGACCGCTTGACAACTTAAGGTACAATTTGGCTGCACGCGACAGAGACAAGCGACCGAGGCAGGCGACAGAGACGGGAGACGGACACATCGCAGCTTGTCGCCACACACTTCTGAGGTGGCGACCGAGACATGCGGCAGAGTGTTTGTTTTCTTTGTTTTGTTGAGACATACGTGCACATATTCTGTGAAAAATGAGTACACAAATGCTTCTAAAAAGGTTACTCGAAGAAGAAGAAGAAGATGATGTGTTGCTGTGTTATTTGTTGCGAAAGAAACAAAGAAAACCTATGAGTTCAATATTCAAAACCAGACCGCTCGTAATTGTACTTCATACGATTGTACAGAGAGCAGACAGGAAGCGACCAGTCTCGGTCTCGTAACTCTGTCGCCTGCCTCGGTCGCTTGTCTCTGTCGCGTGCAGCCAAATTGTACCTTTAGCGCTACTTGCGTTTCCTAAAAGGAGAGCTGCCATTGATGTTGGAAGATGTTACTTTGCTAACCGGGCAAGAGATGTGGCTGCAGCAAGATTGCGCAACCCATTTTGGTAGGCCGGTGATTTCATTTCTGAATCAACAGTTTCAAGACAGTTTAGATGGCCGAGGTGGCCTAGTTGCTTGGCCAGCGAGATCACCAGATCTTTTCCTTTTTTTTGGACTACTTTCTCTGGGGTTACATGAAATCCCTGGTGTATGCCATCAAGTCAAACAGCGGAGGGGTGAGCTGCTGAATCGAATAATAAGACTCTGTGAAGAGGGCTGTTACTTTAATTACACGAAGGGCTCAACTGTGCATCTTCAATCAGGGTGGCCATTTCGAGTCGCGTAAATAACGTGAGTAATTGAAAATGCAGTTTAGAGTGTAGTCTAAACTTAAAAATAATAATAATAAAAACAACAACAATAACGTAACCTAAAATTAAATGGAAATAACGTAAAAGTTACAAATGCAGTGAAATTCTCATTCCCATTTTCTTGACAAACCATTGCAGATTGGACCCATGTTTATTTGAACTTTTCGCCGTAAAATGATCACAAGAGCACGTAGTTAAGCTATGGACATTCTGTATAGTGATTTGTAGGCTTGTGACCATCTAGTGCACATTTAACAAATTGTTTGAAAAAATCAGTGGTACATTTTAATTCTGAAACACTACTTGTTTTGCAAGTACAGAGTTTACTCCTGTAAAGGTTAGAACCCTGTAAATAGCACACGTTTTTTTAGTGTGGTCTGAGTTTAACTGTTACACAGGAATTTAATTACACCAGTATTCATTATTGTGAACGTTTTCTGTAAGAGTCTATGCTACTTTTATAGGGGGTGAACAGTATTTTTGTTATACAGGTATCCATTATGCTATTTTACTGTAATAATTGCTATAGTTATACCATAGCATTTATTCTATGTTCAGATTAACAAGGCAGGGAAATTTTCTGATTATCTGAGTGACATTAGTTTCTTCATGCATTTAGTTAGTTCTATAACTCGTGTTTCAATGCTGAACCTAATCTGTGAGAAATGAAAATCTAATCAGTAACTGAAAAACAATGAAGAAGTTTATTAGTAACTTAAACATGACTGTCAGTTCATGCAGTGTTCTATTTAAGGGAGGATTGAAGAGTTTAAAAATATCTCTATTTCGTAGACTTTGAACTTCTCAGAGCTTTTCTGCATTTTTTTAAATTTCTCTTTTAAATTAATTTTGAGAGTTCCAGTTCCTTAGAACGATCTTATAAAAAAATGAAGTGTATTTCCTCCACAGATAATAATCTGTATTCATACATTTTAAGTCAGTAAAGGTGAACAGTGTTTTATTAAATTTATCCGTGAAGATTTGACAATTACTTTTAGACTTATGTCACTTGCCAGAACATAACTGTAAATATTATTTTCTCTGTTTGCTAATTAACACATTTACCACCAAACATGTCAAGCAACGATGGCTATCTCGTGGGTTGTAGCACCATTTAGTCTGGTAGAAGTTTACTAATGTTTCAGAGGTCCTTGCTGCCCCTATCATCATTGCATTACAACCCAGAAGACAGCAGTCTTCAGACTCACTGCTATGAAAACCTCAAATCCTACAGGTTGTTGTTGTTGTGAAACAACAGGAGTTCTTGGATCCCATTTCTGCACAACATTAGGTTTCAACAGTGGGGACCCTTTGGTCCCATTGTTGCAATGAGGATGTCAAATGTGGTCTTCTGGGTTGTGATATTATATAGTCTTGAACACAACTTCAACCCTGAACATGGAGGTGATACATTCCTCCAAAATGTTGGTAACCACTTACATGGCAGAAGACCACAACTGATATGTTCAGGCATTGTTTATTTTAGTTTGTTTTGAAACATAAATCCATGTCATTTTGAAACTCTTGTCTTTTATGTAAAATTACTTGCTCACTAGGATCACAGATTACTTAAGAATAACACGGTTATGTGTTTACTTGACCGATTCAAGTACACGGAAAAGCTTACCTGAAAGCTCATGCACATATCTTCTTCAACATTACCCTCATACGCCAGTAATTCTGTAAGCCCACGGGACACATCCTGCAATAGAAAGATCTCTTTATACCACATTTCTGAAGTTGTTCTCTTGAAACCAAAGTCAAAGAACACCGTCACCATATATGGTTTTAACATCCAAATAATTTGGTTATGGCAGAACACATCATAGGCCATTGTATCTTAAAAAATCCAAATTAATGGACAGGATCATCAGGGAAGTGACAGGGATCTTACTCAAATCCCACAACAGTCATCATTTTCAAAATTTAAAAAAAGTCAGTTTCCATAAATTAGCACTGAATGTGGCCAGTCTTGAACCAGAAACCTTAGTCACAACTGGCCTGTATCTTGGTCATATACCACAATGCACTAAAATACTTACTGGCATGATCTCAGCCAAGTCGTCCACAGTCGGTGTCTTGACAGAACCGACGTCTGAAGTGTCCACGTCAGGCACGACAGGTGGAGACAGGAGCTTCCGGTAGCAGATAGAAGGGAAGTGCAGGTCGAGAATAATGGAGTTGTAGACAGCCAATCCCATGAGCACTCCGATGAGATTGTACTCACGCAGGTTTCCCTCCTGGTCGGTACTGAACCAGTAGCAACGAGAGTTGGGATGGTAGACAAACATACCGTAGTCTGGGTGGAAGATCTGCCGGATGAGTAGCAGGAACCACTCTTTGGTTAACCCTCCCATATCTAGCCCTGGTTCCCCTACAAATGATACCTTCAGCTTTTTTTTGAGATCTTTCTGCTTGCTTGCAATCTGAAATAAATAATGGTGAAATGTTACAAGAACATACTTTCATGATACAGAGAGAGTAAGTGGAACATAAACAATTACAGCCATTGTGTAAAGTATGTTGTGTCTGGAAACTGTTCTTTAGGAACAGAGGTCAAAGTAGGTATCAGTACAGTTACCATTATCATACTGTCAACGAAACTTATAAAGCAGCGTTTCTCAACCTACCATTGGTGGTACGCAAGCCAATGTTGAGTGGTACGTGAACTAAATAAGAAAACCAAAAGATAATATTAACATAAATAAGTTTTCCCTGAATGCATTGGCTTAGTGGTACATTTAAAGTGTTAAATTAGATGGGAGACCAAGTCTACTTGTATTTTATGCGCTGTATGGCCTTTAAAGGTTAATGAGTTGTGTGATAACATATTTTACTTTCTTTCACATTGTAGTCACATCCTTTACATTTGAATGAATGAATGAATTAATTAATTTTTGTACCTGTTTAAAGACAGCCTATACACTGCAAGATTATGCAACATCAACTGAGATGAGATTATAATATTGTAGTATGAATTGGAAAGGCTTAGGGGAAAGCAGTTATGACACATTTCAGAGTACTATCCTGGCATCAGCTGGAAGGCACTGAGGAAAATGATGAAAAACTTAATTTTGTACACCATCACTGCTTGTCTAACCTGCTTTGTCCTTTGGTAATCAAATGTAATTCTACTATGGATGATGTGACTGCTATGTCAAAGTCATGTTTGACAAGAAGTAAACACAGTTTATAGTCAAGAATATTTATAAACACAACGGTCCGCAGTGGCCGTGCGGTCTGAGGCGTGGGCCTTCTGCCACTTAGTCGCTGGGACCGTGGGTTCAAATCCCACTCAAGCCATGGATGTCTGTGTTGTGCTGTCCTGTGTACAGGTAGAGGTCTTGCGACGGGCCGATCCCTCGTCCAAGGAGCCTTACCGAATGTCTATAGAGCGAGCCAACGAAATGTTGGGACCCGCAGTGCTCAGGCACTTGAAGAACGGGGCGTCCAAGTATCCCAGTACAGCACTATTCACTCACCTCATTGAGTGAGTCTGAAACGAGGTGGGAGCGCCTGACATGAATGTTGAGGAAGAAAATATCAATCTGTGGGGCTTGGTGGCGGGCAACTTTGGCTACCAGTGAACGCCGTGCTGTGAGAATCATTTGCTGCTCTGAATCCTGCAACAGAAATAATAACTTACTTAATTACTCTGTATCAACTACAAAGGTTTTATAGTATTGAATTAGAGGAATACATAGTTATGTGCTGTGAGGTAGAATGGGTCGTGGCGTGCTTTAAGATAGTGTTCTGCATTGTATGGAAGTGCTGAGGAAAACCATTAAATTATTCTGTCAGAACAGCTTATGCCCTGACTGCGACTCACCACCCACTTCTGTACAAGAATTTTTTTTACGTTTTCTGTAGGTTTTCTGAAATATTATAATTCATAATTTTATGCAAAGAAGTACATTTAACACTTTAGAAAGAAGTTTTTTCTTCAGATTGTATCTTGTTTTCAGGAAGTAAAATCACCCTATAAATATGTGCTTCTTTATTTCTTTATATTTCACTGTCCTAATAATTTCAAACTTAATTTTATTTTTATCTGGATTTATTTCTTTATCGTATTCAAATGATACATCATATCCAAGTTAATTAAAATGATAAACTTGTTCTAAAGTCTGTTTAGGGACAAGCTTTAGTGAGATAAAATATTTCCCTTGGAATGCCATGACCTTAGTTTTTATCTCGGATATTTTAAAATTTCTACAAGATCCTCGTAACATTGTCTTCCCAGTTTTAGAACCAATCATTCCTGTATTAATTTAATGTGTTGCGAACCTTTGTGAGGATTATTCTCTTGGCCACTATGCTTAATATAAAGGGGTACTGGCAATAGGAGAACTGTCCAGGTCGCTGAGGACTCTGCCAGTTAAAATAATCCTGCATCAGATCCATGTGGTCTAGGGCAGAATTGTAGAACTCCGTGTAGTCGAGAAGCGGCGGTGTGCTCGAATTATTTGCAGCATCTGAACAAAAAGAAAGCTTCAGGTATATTTCATTGTTATTATTAGGTCTTTGGATGAAATGAATAATATTAATACATTGTGGGGAGGTTATATGTTTTTCAGTCTGTGTGTAGGCGCTTGGGGGGAGAGGCGATATAGCTCCTACTTATTCTTAACCTCGGCACTAGATGGGGGTGAGTGGTTAGCATTGGATAGGAGGCTGAGCTGGGTAGACCCCAGATCTGGTCTGGACGCAGAGGCTGGAGGAAGAATCCTCTGCTTCCGCCAGGGATCGAACCCCAGTCGTCCAGTCCATAGACAGTCACTATACTGACTGAGCTACGCCAGCTCATATTGATTAGTATATATATCAGTGATTACACTGTTAAACTAATCTGATGTCATTGTCGCACATGTTTCAACAGTAAACTCAGCTCCCATTGTTGTGCAAGGGGTTTCAACAATAGGACCATGGTCACCATTAACTGCACAATTGCTCTGGTCATAGTGAAAAGTGGCGAGACACACACATGGATGAGCCCTTAAGGTGTTCTTCTGTTGGAATGTAAAGAACATGTAACTTTAATTGGAAAGTATTTGGAGGGAAACAGTCGTGGCTTAATTTAAGGTAATTCCCCGTCATTTGCACCGAAGTAATGACGAAAATTTCAGCATAGCCGGTCTCCAGGCCAAGATTTTAACGCAGGACCTCCTAAATGTAAAGCAGAAGTGCCAGCCGCTTTGCCATAATTTTCGGGATGAAATATAATCCCAATGGCTGATTCATTAAACCAATATTATGATGGACAGTGTAGAATTCATTTTGTTACCTGAGAGTCGATGCTGTCATTAAAGGACGAGAAAGTGGAATGGGATATTGAGAGACTCTACATTTGTCATGGAGAAGATAGAATGATTTTTCTGACTCTTAATGTTACCAGGCAATGCCTGCTCATCCTGGCAAAGATAAGATGTTGGGAAGTGTTCTATTCTATCTAGGCAGCAGCAGTTCGTTTCAATTATTATTGCAGTTGTTTTTGTTGTTAATTTATTAGTTTCAAGTTTTATAGAAGAATTTGAGTACCATATTTGCTGTAGTGGGGTGTGATATTTACATGTGGATGACTACGTAATAATGATGGTATAACTTTGTACTTTGTTTCTGAGAACAATTGTAGTTACAAGATGACCAGAATACTCACTGATGAGGGCCAAGGTCTTGGTACCAGTGGGTATCCACCAACGACTCTTACTCATGGGTGGCAGCGACTTGTCTGCAGGAGGAAACTGCCTGATTGTGATGAATTGCATCACGTGACGTACAATCATACGTAGCTTCTCCACTTCCAGTCTAAGATACAAAACAAATTTATATTTTCACACTGGAAATTGAAAATATTTTATTAATCCTTGGCACAGGCTGAGAAGTAAAATACATCATTCTTGTGATTTTGAGTTGCAAACAAAACATTAACCCTGTTTTAAAATGTGTAAGTTTTTATTAGGATATTTAAAGCGTGCATGGATGGGACAAGAGGTGTACACTGGGTATTGGTCAGGAAGCCTGGGGGGAAGAGACCGCTGGGGAGACCTAGACGTAGATGGGAGGATAATCTCAGGCGGGATATATGGGAGATAGGAGTTGAAGGAGACTGGATTTTGTTGGCCCAGGACAGGGTCCGGTTGAGGGCTTTGGTTAATTCGGTGATGGATCTTCGGGTTCGGTAAGCCATCTAATTAGTTAGAATAAATAGTTTCCACACATAATCTTTTAAACTTCGCATTCTGAATGCTCCTAGCTGAAACAGAAAACTATAGTAGATGAAGATGGCTATCTCCTGGGATGTAGTGTCACATCGTCTGCTAAGATTTCTACCGACATTTCAAAGGTACTTCTTACCTCCGTCATCAGGGCGATAAGTACTCATGAAACGTCAGAAACTACTAGACTACATGGCGCAATAATGCAGAACACAGTCATCTCAATAAATAATGTATTTTATGGCAGTAATATCGAATATTAACAATGAACGAAAGGTCTTTGGATATGTCTCAGAATCGTCGTGGACTTGTAAGCAAGAATAATTTGGCCCCAACAGAAAAATGAACACCGTCCATCCGTCACCTTACTAAATCAGCTGCCAGGCTTTATAATTATGTAATTATTTTTCAGCTGCCACTTTTAAGAATGTGAAGAATTAATTCTGAAATCGCAAATCATTTAACTCGTGGGACGAGGAATCTGGATAAAACAGCGCATAAAAACGCAGGCATACGTGATAATGATCTTTGTCGGGAGTTGCCTGTGACGTGCATTCCCAGCATCTGTATTGAAATTCTGGGGGAACGAAATGGATTTCGAAAGTGAATCTAAGAATCACATCTTAAGTATGCATCACTGTGGACAAGATTAGGTTACTAATGACTTTCAGCGCACGATTCTGCTGTGTTGATTTTCCAGCCTGTACAAGTTCTGTCCGTTTCTTATTGCTTTCTAATTTTAGAACATTATTATTATTTTTTCTGTTAATGACGTTGCTATGACGTCCTAGGCGACGGATCGTTGATATTGCGACACGCAACGCACTCGTCGGTATGATGCTCGTGATTGCGTCATCATGTTGCGTGCTGTCGTAGTGACTTCATTCCGTTAGCACTGCTTGTCTTCCATCCGCTCCCGAGTCGTCGTCATACGACACGAAAACTTACCACCCCCGACCCCCATATATTAATCTTTATATTTTTAGATAGGGCACAAAAATACAAAATGCACAATAGCAAGATTTCTTCAGCTACAGTCTGCTCTTTGTTTCTTGGTAAATACAATTCTGATTTGTGATTCTGATTATTGAATATTTGAATTCTGTGCAATGTTCGAAGAGTTTGTTAGCTTTCGGATTCTCACGGCAGCTTGTATGAAGATGACCGTCTTCTGGGTTGTCTGTGGTGCAGCAAGGCAGAAGACAGTCGTCTTAGATCTGTCATCTGTTATTTATATTGTAGTTCGCACTGAACTGTGGTGACAGGCAACAATATACGAGGTCTGTTCAAAATGTATCGGACCTTAATTTTTCCCACGGAAATAAATGAAGCACGGGAAGTGTCCTCCGCGGGGGGGGGGGGGGGGACCTTCATGCGCATTCGTGAATATTTTCCCGCCCGCAGAGAGCGTCAGTCGCTGGCAATTTTGATCCACTTTACTTTCGATGTACTTTTTATAAACAGTACCTCATTCCGGTTGTCCCACTTCGACAACAGGAAAAGAAAACATGACAGCAAAAAATATAAATTTACTCCTGTTTTTGATGCCGGTAGATGATAAATCTGCAGTCGGTCATGTAAAATGTATAGTGTCTGATCAGACGATAAACACCGCTACAGTTTCTGTACTAAATATATTCTGCGTTTTGAAATGCATCGTGACTGATAGTAGGAGATCATTTAATGATAGTATAATGATTTATACCGTGAGTTCAAAATATTCTCATGGCCACAACTCCTGCGCTGTGGGGTACGAGTTTCTCTGAGAAACGAGAAAAAAGTCAATTTAAAAAAATGAAACGGGCGTATACACAATATGAGATCCAGCTTTAAAATAGGCATAATAGGTGTTAAGTAAGAAATTAAGTACAGAGGTGCGTGAAGAATCATCTGCTTTTCCGCCTCTGCAAATGTTTGTACATTGTGGCTGTGATACGTGTTTCTTAAGTGAAGATGTTTTTTCGACGATAAACCTAGTACAAATTTTGTAGTTATTTTAAAGGCACTATGTAAGATGTTATCAGGAAGGAGACTGTCCTGCGTTATCCGTTGGACTGTGGGGTGTCCGCTCACATAAGGAAACCTTTAAGTTTGGAAGAAGTCAGATATGAAAGGTGAGATTTGAAACTATTTAGAATCGCAGAATTTTCAAATAGAAATTAGGTTAGGTTAATTTTGTGAATGAATTAAAGGATTGGTATTCTACTCGTAACACAATTTTTAGTCTTTTACTACACTGAAGCAGTGGCGCTATTCGACTGCTATCTGTACGAGAATATTGACGCAATGGAGTTCTGATCATTTCACGTGCGCTGTGACTTTTCATTTTGTTTCATATGTTCTGTGCTCAGTGCTAAGAAACACATGACCCGACTTGTTTTCGTATGTAATAACCTCTTTTGATTCAAGTGAACTTGAATGATGTGCTTAGGATAGAGAAACAAGTACAGTGAGGAGATGCAGAAAAAGTATGTGAACCCATTTCTGATATCCTGTCACAATTATGTTCCTTTATGAAGCAGAATACCGAGGCTTTATTTTGACCGAATTATCACGTAAGGTATTAAGTTTGTACTCGCGGAAATGTGTACTAAATCCTGCAGTTATTAAACGAAGTTTGAAGTTCGCCGGAAGACTGTAGGTTTGTTTGCACGCCAGTCTGGAACATCGCGTCTGGTCGTGCATACGTAGACCTGGGGACGGACATGTTCAGTACCTTATGTGATTGAGGTGTGTACCCACAACATATAAACTTCAGTGCATAAAACAGCAGTTTTATTGCTGTTAAGTCTGGTGCTTTAACGATCCTATACTTTCATCTGTTCATTATACTAAAATATTGTACTGCTGGTATAAATAGAAGAACTAATTGCTTGGTGCTGTTACAAATAAATAATTAAGTACTTATGAAGGTGCGAAGGCTGTATGTAGATTATAGTTATAATTTTTTCGATACGTGCACGTGAAAATCCCACCGCGCAACATAAATGCGTGACATGGCATATACTATGAACATACACGCAGTTTTAATGCTAATGTCCTGACGTTACGGTGAGACAGAAATAGATTTAAGTAACACCTACATTTTCTGAACAATAATGTGGGTCATACAGAAATAAAACCAATTGCATAAGAACAGTTTCTTCCTACTGATCAACATTGGCTTTGTCTCAGTCATAAAAATAAAATTATTTCTGTGTTGTTACGATATTAATTTGGAGACGACATATTTGAATAATTTTTCGTTTTTATTGCCACACTTGTCGCTTATAAAAGATACCAAATTATTTTGTTCCAAAAGATTGTAAACTATTTAAGAACATTCTTGTTTATTTCTGACCGTCACTGTCACACACTCAGTTCACAATCTGTTTCCTTGAACTAAATGTTTCAGATTATCTTTTTTTTTGATTCTCTGGATGCCACAAAAAATGATCGAATTATAGGTTAGAAACGTTTTTTGACATTTTAATCTGTTTTGATTAATCTGATACAAAACAAAAAATCGGAGTGAAAAAAGGAACATTAGAGGTTATGGGACTTACTGCTTGAACCAGTTGACGAGCAGATGATGGTCGGTGCTAGACTGGTTCACTATTTGGCGTAGCAGGTGCGCGAAAATCGTGTACGAGGACTGAGCAGCGAACACCGGGTTCTGCACTAGCACAAACAGGGCCCGCACATCGTCCTTGTCGTACAGCCTAACCAACAGATTTCAAGAAATGTGCAGTTCATAACCTCCAAATTAATTTTTTAACATGCTGACTCATTAGCTACAAGAGAAAATTACAGAGTAAGCAAAAGGAGATAAAATATATACTTAGTATGGAAAACAGAAAAAAGATTAAAATTAAGCTAAATGCATACAATAATTTAAACACCTTCTAGAATCGAGATGTCCTCAAAAGATAGCACGTTTCGGCCAAAAATATGCACATACCATTTACAACAGTGGCGAACCTGGCTGAAGGACTGTCTTAATGCACTGCTCACACTAAAAGTAGACAATTATCTTATTTGCCTTTTAGACACATGAATACCAATAATGTCCATAATGGAATGACAGTCAATTTTGTCCTTGGAAACACTGATAAGAAATAAAGTGCCAAGATGCCTTCGTCTGGAAAGTGTTATAAAACTTAAATTACTTCGAATAAGTCATTATTACGTAAAGTATCATAAAAAATAACACATTTTGTCAAATTTTCATTGTGTATTTTCTAGTTTATTAGACACAGTCCACGTAATCTTATTCCATACGACAGAGGCATGCTCTAGCTTAGACCTGATTATAGCAATATACAAAACAATTAGACTGTCTAAGGAAACGAGAAATTACGAGCAATAAAACGAAAAAACCCTTCCCTGGTGCTTGAAGATAAACGTCAGCATGACAATGAAAATGCAGTTTACTATATGACGTAACAACTCGAACTTTAGGTATTCAGCACGCAAAATTAAAATATTTTTGACCAAATATTTAAATGTATTCAGTCTTACATCCAAATGATATAATTGTTGTTTTCAGATTGTCGAGTTCCATAACGTTTTCCGCTGTTACACTACGTCACCTATAAGAGCTTTACAATCTTTAGCAAAATTTGTTTCCATAAATTATCAGATAATCGGCACATAAGATAAATTTGGAATGATTAATTTTAGCAGAATTATCGTTGATAAAAGATGGAAAACAAAAGAGGTTTTCATATACGCGTTTGTTCGTAGTCTGAAACCTGTCAGCATTATTCCGTCAAGAATTACTGATAATATCGCTTGTCAGTGCACGCACTTCAACTGTCTGGTAGGGGCGGACGGTGTTCAGAAATTTTGCTGTCATAAGTAATGAAATGTTTCAAACTGAACAGAACTAGGACTTACATTCTGTTTTCCTCGAGAAGTGCATTGATGATAGATTTCAGCACAGTCTTGTGGATTATGGAGGGCTGGAACAGAGTAGTTAGAACATGGAAATGAAAAATCCTGTAACATGGTCTGCGCGACACTGTTTTTATTAGACAAATGATGCGAGTATATATATTAGAATTTTCTTATATCTTTCCAAGAAACATCATCCTAACTATTAAAATTGTACTGCTTGTATTTTTAACTGTAACGGCCGGTAATTCTATTTTAGAGAAATAACCCAATAAGAGTCTGTCTACTTGTACTCATGTTTCCCCTTGCAAGTGAAATTTCTTAACAGCAACAATTGGTGTTTTCTGAAGCCAGAACTCATCGTAATCTTCCATATGAACATAACGCATAATTAAATCAAATTTAGTTCAGCATTTTACCCCCCTAAGCAAATTGGATTTTTGCTATTATTCCTGCAAATTGGAAAGATTTTTGAGGAAGTTCACACAATCTTTTCTATATCCACAGAAGAAATATTTTAGTTGACACCATGACTTGGATTATGGTTGTATATAATTTTCCACAAAGGATGAAAGGACCCTTTTTGTTCATATAAATAAATTCACTATCAGCTGATCACAAACTAATTTGAATCATTGTTGGAAAAAAGATATTTTCCTGCGTTTCGTTTACCAGTAACATTGCCACTACACTTACTCTGCAGGAAAAATATGTCAATGTCTGTCTGTTCCTTGGATGTCATATTAACTCACCATTTCCCTCAGCGTGTCGTGAACTGCGTACAGAAACTCCATGTTTAGGCCTGGCTCTTCTAACTTCGCTCCTTCCTCGTCCTTGTTCATCTGAATTAGAACGGGGAAGTTTAGTTTTACTGATTTGGTCAAAGTATAGACAGAATGGCGCATAATTAAATCACCTGTAGGAAAGCAGGAATATTTTATGCGCTTTTCACGTTCTCTTGCCTGTAATTCTTGTACAACTTAAATAATTTACGGAAAAAAGCAAGTCCTGCGTTAAGATTCGCTGTAGCCTTTCGGGTTTTAAAATGTCTGCGAAATTCTCTCTGCGTCAAAGAAATTGAGCAATTGTTTTGTAAAATAATTCAAAAATTTCTGCACGCTGCTGGACTATACAACTGTTTGTAGCAATTTCCCTCGCCTCTACTTTATTTCTGTAAAATAAAACTAACAAATAAAACATTAAGTTATTTAAAATGGATCGATTAATTATGTGCCACCTTCTAAATTTACAGGAGCGTGTAACTCATGCCCCAAGGTTGAGTTATTTCAGAACAGGCTGATGAAGAGAATTTTTGTACTAGAGAGTAAACGTCCGGTTAGCAATGTAGGACCAGACAACTAGTTAATAGGGAATGTCCCAAAAAGATATATACACACTATAATACGGGATATTAACCTTGCTAGGCTGTAAAGGGATAATGAAGCAGAACAATTATATTAATTTCTAGTTGCACTACATCGGAAGGGAAATATTATCGACTTTCGATTGAACTGTATACAACACAAGAAAATGTAAAAATGCTAGAGAAAAAAGGTGTGGCGGTTTTAGCTTGATACCGTAATGAGTGGATGACACGGAAGATAATCTCGAAGTTAAACGTAGCAAACGTCATTTGTGTATAGAGACCAGAGGTATATTAATTCGATAATCCATTTGGGAAAGTGTGACTGATAGAGGAAGTTGTGTTCCGTTGTATCGATATAAAGCGAATTTCTGGTTCCGGTTCCTTTCAACGATATTTGAAGAGCAGTGAATCGAGATTTTGCTGCTGTGTGGTCGTGTGAAGTGTTAATTTATAATTGTTTCAGTGATAGGTGTCGATACACGTAAAATATCCGTGAATATTGTGCTTCATGTTATTGTATCATAATACTAGGAACAACTGTGATAAAGTTAACCAGTCTTGTATTGCTGAAGATCGTGAGATAACCTAACATTAAAGAATTGACAAAGGCGCCATGTTGTAATTCATGTCCATTGGCACACGAGTCAGGTAAGCTTTATTTGCAATGGTGATTTGTTGGAAGGTATATTATTTAATGTCGAATTATATGAGAGAATAGTTTTTTTCGTTTATTTAACAGCGCTGACTCAAATATCCAGATTACTTGCCGTCGAATGTGAACGTAGAGTGAGATAATAATTATTAAACTGGGTAGAAGCGATGATAGTTAATACAAAGATCGGGATTCTAGTAGAGGTTCAGTGGAAAACTACGGGAATCGTATTCAGAATAGTAGGATATACGATGGAAATTTTAATTGGAATCAATTGAATGTGAATCAGAAACGCTTTCTGTTACGCATCTTTGGGTATGGTTATGGATGTTTACGTAAGGTGAGTTGAATAAATGGGTTGTTCCTTTTAAGGTTTGGTGATGCCGAGAACGCCTTTACTCAGAATCGTCTGCTAATGCATGATGACGTCAGCGTCGATTAAGTTTATTTCCGGTACCGTTGTGCGCTTATAAGTGAAGAATGGCTAGACCGATTTTTATGGAATTTGTTTTGGTAATTACGTCGCGTCAGGCTAATCAAAACATTGCTCTCGAGTTTATGAATCTTTGTACACCTACAAGTTGTGATACTCTTCTGCGCGCGATGCAATAGCTGGATTTTTATTAATTTTGTCATGGACGTAATGCCATATGTGAGTATTCCAAAGTAAAATATTTTTAAATTTCCTACACTGCAATAAAAACGTGACGGATTCTTGAAGTCATGAGATGGAATGTTGATGACGGCGTAGGGAATCTAATATAACCCAATCCAAGCCCGTTACAAGTGATATCCGTTGATAGGATGTGTAGACATAAATTAATTAAATTTGGAATGGACGTTGCGTAAATGATTACTTTTCACATTCCTACGCACGGTAATATCCACGCTTCTGCTATTTGGAAATTTATAGCATTGCAATTCAGATACATGAATAAATCCTCAGAAATACTGAGCATCGCTTCTGTCTGTATTTTCTTTCCATCTTGAAAATGTAAATGCATTTTCACTGCAAGTAACAATCCATTCCTTCGATATGTAAGGACGGCAATGTGTATCCTTCAGACACAAATTACACATAATTTACCACTAACCTGTGTATATTTCTATATACTTCCACCAAAGTGAAGTATATAAATCGATGGAGCACATTCTGGCGACAAGTTGTAATCGCCAATCAAAACATATTACTTTAACCCTCATCATTCCTCGAAACAAATGTGGACTATACACAATTGACTTAATACACATTTATAAAGAAACACATATATAGCATCACGCCTATTCCTTTAATATTGCTCACTTTTGTTTAGATTACGAAAGGTTGACCAATTTCCTGTACATAAAACACGAATGTCTCATCAGCATGAAAAGTTTTTACACCAACCTAGTAATAAATTACATAAATTTCAACATACACGTGGTATTTATATCGTGTAATTAAGAAATTGAATCAGGAACGAACGCACCTAAAATTTAACAAAGCCATTGGTAAAAATACACTTTTCATATCTGATAGACGGAGGAGTGAAACACCAGAAATGAAAATTTAAGACGTGTATTTGTACAGGTGTTTTGACCGTGTACATGATAATGAAATACGCAGTTAATTAAGAATGTTTAATATGAAGGAAGTAATCCAAATCAAGATACACGGAGACTTACGCTTTTGGGGACAATTCGTCCCAGGATCGCGATATCGCCGTACTGTGTATAAAACGCGATACTTCGTGCATATCCTTAGCCAGTTCATCACTGTCGAAGAGATCCTTGTCAGGTTGACATGGAATCACTTTCACCAGAATCATAATATACGTACATCACACAATGGATATCGTCCGAGAGCATCTAACTTCAGCAGACCTCCCATAAAACCACTCCGTTTCAAAAATGAACACTGTCAGTACCGCATTCTTTGCGTACGAGGAAAAATTTCGCCTACTAGTTGAAGGTGCCGCCATGGCGTCTGGTGTCTTCGCAACCCCTTTTACTAGCAAAAATATTTATGACAAAATTTCGAGGAGGAAGACATCGTTTCTAGTCTGTATTAAACAAAATGCTGGCATATATATGTGGACCATGTATTTGGAATTTGACCACACCTACCACCCTCTCTTAGAGCGTGCGTCTGATATCTGAACTTAAGGTACCCAGGCATCAAGTTATTACTGAAAATTAGAAGGACGTTTTGGTTAACTGACGCCCCGACAACTCCCTTGGAAACGCTATCTACAGCAAACGAACCCACACACGTAGAGGCAACATTACGTAACCCATAGGTTCACAAGAGTTTTGTCATAAGTATCTTGATAGAGTAAAAGCAATTTGTGACGACCTACTAACATAAGGGTGGAGTCTCCCACGAGCTCAATACGCCATCTCTTGCTTCTTTAAACCATCTCTGCGTACGAAATCCATAACGGAAAACAGTGCCTTATAAACTACAATTTGATATGTGCTCACGCTAACAGAATTGTTGTCTTGGCTGAAAGCTTTTACGTGTTCATACTAGGGGCTGTTGCTACTGGTGGAAGAATTATCACATCGGGTAATTTGTCCTTTGCGGAAAGAACTTTGGTTTGGTGGTTAAGCTTGGAGAGGTTTGGATTGCTTTGCATATGCGGCTTGGTGGGATAGTTTTTGGTTGAAGGCCTCCGTGACTTGGATAGACGGACCTTGGAATATGTCGGACAACTAAGAAAAAACACGAGAAACATCAGAGTAGCCGAAGTGTTAGACCCCAATCGTTGCGTCGAATTGGCCGCCTTGTTAAAGGACAGAGAGGTTGGCCTGATGAGCACAAACCCTCCTCGATTAAATGTGGGTGATATAAGACAGCCCTTGGTTAGCACAAGTACTTTTAAGTCGAAATTATCAGGGAGTGATTTCACCAAAGCAACTAGAAATACGTAACACTAGAAAAATAAAATCATAATGGTATAAGCGTGGTGCAGGCAACATTAACGTAAGTGAATGTAAAGTGCGTCTAATAAGCAACAACTTACCTATCGGCTCCATGTTTCCACTAGAATAAACATCTACTGCATAGCACTCTGCTAGATTACTTTGTGACTTTCCGGTAAATCCCGCTAATGCCAGGAAGTTGTTTCTGATGCGTGACGTCCAGGGTACAAAGCGTGGGATGGATGTAGTTTCTGAATGTTTATTATCGCCTAGTGTGTAATGTGACACTCTGAAGAGACTTGCCAGAATGTTTTAAATAAGTTTCTGATTTGGTAAAGGAAAAACACGAGAAAAGATTTCGTGGATATTTCAGAAGGGTATGTTGGCAATAATATCGTGGCCTCAACTCATTCACCAAAAATTCTACCTTTTATTATATTTTTCTTCCCCTTTGGAATTTTTATTTAATATATAGTCTGTAATCAAACTGTGTGTTAACATAAAAGAACTGCTTTTCCCACTTTTCAAAATGGGTCGTGTTCCATATTTGACTTCGGGCTCCGTTGTAAGATATTTAGTTAATATTAATGGCCTCCCCGCCACTCAATTTATGCAGAATGAATATCAATGTACACTGACCTTAAAAAGTGCACAAATTTCGGCAAAGGTGTTGAAGCAGCGCATGTAGAATCGCTGTAAGGACGTGTAGTTTTCTGTCTGTTGCGCCCGGCGGACATCTTGTCTGGAAAACAAGATAGAACGTCACAATCTATAATAATAATATGAAAAACTGTATATTATTTCCAAATTATGTTATTAATATAAGGAATAATGTATATATTTGTTACAATTTTAGGAACTTCGTCACTGGAAAGAAACTTATATCGTTACATTCTAACTCCATTTCGAAAATCTAATAATTGCTTAGGTCGTGAAATTATCTTTCCTTTACTGGTGCTGGATGTTCATTAACGTCTTCATAAAATTACGCCACTCCACCTTACTCTTCGCCAGGTGAATCTGACACTAATTCTTACGCCGTTATTCTAGCATCCACTTTAATATTATCCTTACATCTATGGCCGGCTTTTAGAAAATGCGATTTATTATATTATTTATTTGAGTTACCTATTTCGGATTACATTCTTTGTCCAGTCACGTGACGACGTTAATGCCTAGTGAATAAGTCCTTATTTTTGGTACAGAACATACTTAATTAGCAACTTCACGTGCCCCTCAGCAGTATAATTATCCGAAACAAATGATAGTCGTTCTACTCATGTTACTTAAAAGAGCTGCATTTGAGGATGTTTGAGAACAAGGTTCTACAAGAACGTTTAGGCTAACAGAGATGAAGTAAGAGGAAAATGGACAAAATTTGGCTACATAATGAGGGGTTTTATAATTTTTACTCTTTACCAGATATCATTACTATGTTTAAGTCGACGTCTTTGACATGGGCGAAACATGTAGCATGAATATGAGATGCTGCATTAACCCAAATAACGATAAAACCTAGAGGCATGTTATTTTGCTTATGTTTCATTTGACGCATAGTTTAAAAAGTTCAATATTTTAAATGGTCTTTCGCGTTGTTGTGTAAAAAACGACAGTATACACGTAGCTTGACAGGGAAGCGATATATTTTGTGTTTGTAAAGGGAGGTTATGTTATGAAACATGCGCAGTTGGGATAGCGTTAGCCCTGCCAGTAATGTGTATACACTTTTACAGCCGTTGCCATGCCTACGCAAACAAAACACTTACCTTACACGACATGCAAAGACTTCTATGTATGTCAGCTCAGTCGAACTAGACGTAAAAATACCATTGCACAAAACATTTAGACAAGCCAACTGTGATCACTTTGTTAAATACATAAGGAATATATGAATAGTTAAAAAGAACTTCTGTAACAAAAATAAAACCAATTGGCCGTGAAACACATGTCAAGTGTTAGTGATTGATGTCTCGTACACGTCAGTTGTAAACAATAATTAATTAATAAGATAATACAAGATTTATTTACTACGACAAATGAAAGATGTCGGTTGTGATAATTAGCAGCTTAGATTGAAGTGTGCAGCTTTAAGAGAGAGTTTAAAAAATCTACATATTACGAGAAAATTTAAAATTATAAATGTAGTTTGATGATATATCAAATGATCAGATAAACTGGAGATAATCAGAGAGAGAGAACGATACAGAAAATTATCCATAA
This sequence comes from Zootermopsis nevadensis, assembly GCF_000696155.1. Next base: position 512,936 of record NW_019059656.1, on the reverse strand, counting down.
AATTGCCTGCTCCCGAGACACAGAGACAAAGGAAGACTTATTAGGAGTAGAGTAAAAGGCAATTTTAATTTCTGAAGCGCAAACGAACTTGACATTTTTTCTTAATTTATCTCCCCCAGATGCCATAACTGACAGTTTATATGGGAACAACGAATATATACAGCCACTAACACCACATTTCTCAATTTATCATAGTACCAACATGGCGACAATGCGAACCTATGAGTTGGCCGCATTAACTACACCTAATATTTGTTCCTCATACCTGGTGTGGCAATATATGTACTTTTTCCAGGATAATGTTTTATAAAACTTAAAATAACATGGCGTCTAGGCAAATTCGACAAATATCATTCAGTCTGTTGACGATAAAGAGTGAACCACTGGAATTTAAAATGTCGAATGAATATTGACAAAAATAATTACAAATTCTACGTGATATATTGTTAACTGCGAATAATTGTAAATTTAGCGACAGAGCGAAACTTTGAGGTTATATTTGATAAATATGCTATAACGCAGTGGAAATATGTAGTGGTGGAAATTATGGAAATGTATGGATCACTATGCAGTGCAGTTATTAAGTATTAGTTGCTAACAGAATATTAATATGTAATTAAATATTTCTTTACTTTAAATGTTGTTTTTTTTATTAATTTTTGGATAGACCAGAATTGTTACAACAGTTGTGTGAACTTCTAATTTATTAACCTGGCAACCGTTTAGATGGACTTTTGTCTTTCATGCTGTTTCGCAGGGCAGGTGACAGGACTTCATATTTCCAGATAAATGTCCTCAGAAAAGCCTGGCATTCTCCATTTTTCATGCGAACTGTTTACGTGTCAGGGTTCATTGTTGTTAACACTCCAAATGTCGTTGCCTAGGCAACGCCAAGCTTGTTCGATAATCCGGTAGTTATCAAACGCTGAGATGCGTATTTCATTCGGACAGTAAATGCAGACGGTAGCTTTTGTTGGAGATGATATATTTGACACGTTAACATAATGGAATAGGACAAACTCGGAACAAAAAGTAGCATTAACGGCGCACTCAGAAAATCCGTGGAACTCGAAGTGCAATGAATAATTTCCTCACGAAGTTGAACTTTGTGTTTAGGCGGCATTATTTATGAAGTGTGCAGCTTTAAGAGAGAGTTTAAAAAATCTACATATTACGAGAAAATTTAAAATTATAAATGTAGTTTGATGATATATCAAATGATCAGATAAACTGGAGATAATCAGAGAGAGAGAACGATACAGAAAATTATCCATAAAATTGCCTGCTCCCGAGACACAGAGACAAAGGAAGACTTATTAGGAGTAGAGTAAAAGGCAATTTTAATTTCTGAAGCGCAAACGAACTTGACATTTTTTCTTAATTTATCTCCCCCAGATGCCATAACTGACAGTTTATATGGGAACAACGAATATATACAGCCACTAACACCACATTTCTCAATTTATCATAGTACCAACATGGCGACAATGCGAACCTATGAGTTGGCCGCATTAACTACACCTAATATTTGTTCCTCATACCTGGTGTGGCAATATATGTACTTTTTCCAGGATAATGTTTTATAAAACTTAAAATAACATGGCGTCTAGGCAAATTCGACAAATATCATTCAGTCTGTTGACGATAAAGAGTGAACCACTGGAATTTAAAATGTCGAATGAATATTGACAAAAATAATTACAAATTCTACGTGATATATTGTTAACTGCGAATAATTGTAAATTTAGCGACAGAGCGAAACTTTGAGGTTATATTTGATAAATATGCTATAACGCAGTGGAAATATGTAGTGGTGGAAATTATGGAAATGTATGGATCACTATGCAGTGCAGTTATTAAGTATTAGTTGCTAACAGAATATTAATATGTAATTAAATATTTCTTTACTTTAAATGTTGTTTTTTTTATTAATTTTTGGATAGACCAGAATTGTTACAACAGTTGTGTGAACTTCTAATTTATTAACCTGGCAACCGTTTAGATGGACTTTTGTCTTTCATGCTGTTTCGCAGGGCAGGTGACAGGACTTCATATTTCCAGATAAATGTCCTCAGAAAAGCCTGGCATTCTCCATTTTTCATGCGAACTGTTTACGTGTCAGGGTTCATTGTTGTTAACACTCCAAATGTCGTTGCCTAGGCAACGCCAAGCTTGTTCGATAATCCGGTAGTTATCAAACGCTGAGATGCGTATTTCATTCGGACAGTAAATGCAGACGGTAGCTTTTGTTGGAGATGATATATTTGACACGTTAACATAATGGAATAGGACAAACTCGGAACAAAAAGTAGCATTAACGGCGCACTCAGAAAATCCGTGGAACTCGAAGTGCAATGAATAATTTCCTCACGAAGTTGAACTTTGTGTTTAGGCGGCATTATTTATATTTAAAAGTTTAATAATTATATATATATATATATATTATTTGAATGTAGATTACGCAGTTAGAATACTTGTAACTGTGGGTACAATGTTGTAGTTATTTGTAAATATTAGTTTCTTATGGTTAGTACCTCTGACCACTTAATTTATAGACAATGTTGTCAATTGTACCTACCATTGATTCAAATTAGGTTTTGTAGCTAGTTTAACGGTTAGTTAAGTGGTTTCTCGACATTTCCTGGTTGCTAGGCAGATAAGACAAAAGCAGAGTTTTTTAAGAATCGGCCCATTCGCTTTCTCAAATTACACAGTTTTTATTGCATTGTTTACAACTAAAATTTGTAAGAAAATAAATATTTTTATAAGCCTTACTTGGCTTGGGCCCACTTATATTTGGTTTTTCATTAATATTTTCACACTTTTCATTATCATGTCGTCTTGTAACAATTATGTCTATTTTTAGGGATACTACTTGTCATAATTCTTTTCTTAAGCGGAAATTGTTATCAACAAAGGCACAACTTGAGTAAGAATTAAGGTACACAAAACTTTGCGTACACAAACGCAGATATTTATTATTCCTGACAGATTTTGTCAAGAAACCAGAGTCCTTACGAATTCATTTTCGGCATGGAGTGGGGAGAGATTCCTTCATAGTCATTGTAGTAACACAGTCACCAAAAATAACTGCTACTACCATTTTCACCAATTTATGCCTTCAAGTTTTAGATATGTTTATTGGTGTGATTTAACTGATCATTAAAATAGGCCCGTATTCAATGACGGATAATAACATGGCATTGAGAATCGTCAGATTTTTTAAATTTGCACCGTTAATTTATTCTATTCAAAGCCTTGCGGCACACCGGTTGAGAACCACAGTTCTATCGGTCACACAATTAAATGTAGCAAAAGGGAGAGAGAACAGAAGTCTTACATAAAGTACTTTGTCGCTGGACAAAAAATACAAAATGTCATCAGTTATAAAACGATAGTATCATCTGTGATAATGCTAATTAGATTTTTGTTGAAGATGACAACCTTGTTGGATATTGCGCCGCGTAGTCTCATAAAATTTAACCGATGTTTCGGAGGTGTTCACTGCCTCCATCATCAGGTAGATAAACCTGAAATCTCACTTAGATCTTGCCTACCGGCTACTCGTCCGTCGACTACTCATACGACAGTTTATGTCGGCGTGCGTTTATGCGCGTGTAAGTAACTTGGTGGGAAATTCTAAACCAAACACGCAAATACGCAAGATAATCCCCAGGATTACGTCATTGTCCAGCCATACGGACACCAAACACACCGACTGTGAAAAAGTTATTGACCTCAGAGAACTGTGGAACTCTGGCGACATTAACAGAGGTTCAAGGTCAAATTCTAGCGAACGCACCAAAATTACTACGATATGCGTACACCTTTCCTAACTTGTTCGATGTACTGTATATTGAACGAAACATGCGTTATCGCTTGTAAGGTAGGCTATAGAACTTGAATCGCGCATTGAGGTATATTCAATAGTCTTCACTGTTAAGAATGAACGTTTCTGATGCTGTCTGAGCTCAGTGGGGTCATATTTACACTATAGGGAAGGAACTTCGAATCTCAATGCAGGCAAAGAATGAGAGAAACAGGAAGCTATTTCCTTGCACGAGTGAAGTTCGGAGTTTGGAGCAGCAATTGATTTAAAGGAGTGAGTGACATAGGATCAGCGGTCTCTGACATCTGAAAGACGTATAGAACAATATAAATAATTAATGTACCTCCGCGCCATTAGAACATTCTTCTTGGTTTTATCTAAATGTGTTGAGCTGTGTCGAACATGTAAGTACATGAAAAATGGCCGACTTAGCACGCCAGAAGATACACTGTCCACAGACCAATAATCCTAAAAAAAATTCAGCCTACAGACATTCTGTAGTAATGACAATCAATAAACATTTATGTTCGTCGTTGTCGTCGGCTTTTACGGATTTTACGTGAGTCATCAATATTTGAAAGGCGATGTAACAATACTCCCACACCTCCTCCTGTGGTCCACGTGGTATTTATTGACTCTCTTAACTGTTTTCAAAACACAAAACTCTTAATGGAACTTATTTTACTGTTTTGACACTTGTATTATTTTCATTTATTACTGATCTGTAAACACGACTCCTTACAGAAAAATATTACCAAACTTGTGACCAACAGTTGCGGTTAAAAGCTTTGTTTAGTCGCACACCTCATCAGAAATACCAATACAGTGACAGATTCCATACTGTAATTTTTTTAAAATAAGGAGTATGAAATAAATGTGTCATGGGAGTGTTGAGAAAAGCAAGCAGAAGTTTAATCGGGAAATTTGAGACCACTTCGGCGTTTATAAGGGTTACAATTAAAATTACCGGTTTCTTAAAGAGGATATGAAGATTGCTGTCTGCTGGGTTATAGCGCCTTGTAATCTGGTACGCGGCACTACAACCCAGATGACAGCCATCTTCATATTCACCGCCGTGAGAAACTCTTATCCTTCTGAGAGGAAATGAAAGTGGAGGTTTCTAGTACACACGCATTGCATCCGTGTAGGAGAAGTTGCCGAATAAGCACGGCGCTTTTCGTAGTTCTAAATGTAGTCCTTCAACTCATATTACATTCAAAATGTGCAGAAATTCATGCATGGACAACAGCCAGCAAAGATCGTGTAACATTTAGTAGCACAGCGGTAACACGTGACTCAAACTGAAGGTATCCAGTTCGAATCCCGACCTGATTGTGACAACACTGATAGGAATTTTCATGATTTTACTTAGTCATTACAGGGACATTTCATGATAGAATTTCCTCTTCCAAGTAGTTACGCCTCATTCCTTGCTACATAATCTCTTTAGGTTTCTAGAATCGTTAAATAACTGATAGTTGCTGGGACCTCTAAGTTTTTATCGTACTAGGTCTATATATGACATCGGTCCATGGTTCCTTTGCACCAATCTGCGGAATATTAGCTAGAAGATTATTTTCATAATAATTCGTGTTGTAAAGTTATGTGTTACTAACAGAACCTAATACCGTCTACAGAAAATACAAGGAGGCGGCACACATGGCACTACTTGCCAATCCTATCAGCCAGCCTAGTTTGTATTTATCTCCTATTTGGATACCTGTCATCTCTGAAGAAGTCCAAGTTGTGCATCGAGTTTCAAATTAATGGTCATATGTATTTATTCCCACCTTTTGTGAGTTTTTTGGCTTTATCGTGTTTAATGAAGTTTGATTTCTACTATCTATTCTTTTACGTCCCACTGATGGATGGTGTGGTGTTGTCTTTTTATTCCGGGACTTTCACTTTTTTACTTTACCCGGAGATAGGGAATAGCTCTATCTAGTGGGCCCAACTGAGTAGGAACCTGAAGACGGAGATAGAGCCCCATCTCCGAAACGTCGTTTTATGTTTTATATTTTATTGACTGGACGATGGATAATATCCAAGAAGATATTTATTCAAATGACTCATCACCATCGTCAAGAACTTTTAGATTTGATATATTGTAGTATACTTAAGCTGCCATTCATGAATATTATCAAGTGTTTACATAAAGTATTCCAGCTTTGCGATTAGTAAGAATATGTCTCAAGTTGAGAAGATAGATGACTCAGAAGACATCAGTGTCGAGTGGGTTGTATCACTTGGAAATTTAATGTATCTTAAGTGTTATGAACCACAAACATAATTGTTTCCGAACCGCAGTTCGCTGTCACATTGTGTGTATGTGTATATTATATGATATTTTAGAGTTTTAACTACAGTAAATAATTTCAAAAATATTTCAATATTTGAAACAATACTTAGAATTCATATTTTATGTTAACATCATCCCAATTAAATGTAGGCTATATTATTCCATCACGGATGTTTTACATGACACGTTTTCTGCAACATTTTATGATTGTAGCCTAACTACTAATGCGTTTTAATATTTAAATTATTTTAAATTTTCAGTTATTTATTCTATGAAAATACTAATTACATATGTGATAATTAAATGTGACTTAGTCTCATATCCACTCAAATTTAAAGTTTGATATAAATTTCCCCGTTTCTTCGTTTGTTCATAAAAAGCATCGGAAGTCTTCTACATCTTAACCTGTGCAGGGAACTAATAACTGCGACGAACTGATCCTTCATCTAAGGTCTGTCTTCAGTTTTCAGAAGTTTAAACGAAATTGAAACATCTTCACCATTACCCAAAATTGCAGAGGCCAATCGACGAATAAAAACAATAAAAACAAAAAGAATGGTAGCTTAAATAGGATTTGAATATGCTCACAAGAATTCCTCTCTGGTTTTCCTCCACGTGGGATACTGGGGAATGTCCCTAACTTCTTCTGGCTCCGAACACGTGAGGTTCTCGACACTCAGAACCGACCGAAACCCGGACTCTGGAGTGGATGCCGGACTCAGCGCCAACCCGCAGCTCTTTCCGTCACAATCCTGCACAAAGCAAAAATATACAAGTTATTTCCACCATAGTAGGAGGTCGTAATTTAGTTTTAATTTTGCGTAAAGCTCCTGTAACTAGTGAGGCTACAGATTTACTCCAGACGTACAGGTTTTGACATTTATAAATGCTGAAGCACTACTAACTCAAATTTTGACATATGTAGGGAAGTGAACCTGTAAATGCCAAATAGATTCGCCATTGAAATAAGAAGCACGTTCAAGTGAAAATTACCAGGAAGACCCCGAATTTTAAAAGAGGATGTTGAACACATAAGGAAATCGTGTGTGTGAAGTTCAGTTAGTTAGTATCTTAGTGTGCTCAAGATTGAAAATCTGTTACGGACGCCATTACTAAACTACATTAAGCGCATAATTTTAGTGCAACTAGAGTCGAGTGGACACGCGGATGCACATCGCAGCAACCGTAAAATAAAACTTTGTGAGTTGCTGAACATTTCAAAACAAACCGCACGTTTATGTCTTATTGAAGACAGACATTTCATGATAATGTGTTACCAACATTGAGTGGTGCTAGTGATGCTTCCATCTCATTTGTTCTTGCGTCCGCCATGTTGGTATTATCAGTTACAGGAAATTATAAAGTACGATATTAGTGTAACACAGTGTTATTGAGTGTTGGTTAACTTCGTTCTCTGTCTGTTCTGAAGATGGAAATAAAAGTTCGCCCTTCGAGTGCAGATTTGGAAGGTTTAAATTTATGTTCAATGCGAAGTACCACGGCGAATTTCAGCACTAGTGTCATTTTGTGTATAATTATGAAAATGATGATACGGCGTATACTGCGTAAAATGGAATATTACAACATGGCGACCGGGCGAACAGTTTTTCATTTGGCAAGTGGAGGTTCTCATGGCGATGAGTATGAAGACGGCTGTCTTCTTGGTTGTAGCGCCGTGGAGTCCGGTAGAAGTTTACAAACGTCCTTGTTACCTCCAACACAAAGGCGTTGAAGATGGCTCTGATGATGGAGGCAATAAGGAACTCCGAAACGCTGGTAAAATTTCTACCGGAATAGACGGTACTACAATCCAGACGACAACCATCAAGCGATGAACTGTTGCTTGGACACTCGTGACATTTGGTATGATGGGAGATGTCTACGTGGTTATATTAAATTTATCTAACTTCCATGCGAGTTTGAAAAATAGCAACATGGTGATGATGCGAACATTTAAATTTCTGTACCTTAGATATGGGCGGCAGAGATGTCTCGGATCCGGGTCGTAGAAGGAAATTTCCGAGGGTCGTGATGTTCACATTCCCCAGCCGACTGACCATGAAGCTGCCGATTCGCCCGTACCGTGGAGTCCGCTGCTCGGGGGATGGTTCCTGCTGTATTAATATGCGTGGTAAGTTCACACGAGGAAAAGACGGAAGTAATTCTATATTTCTGTTTTGTTATGATACTTCTGTCTTCCACTGGAATCTGCTGAAAGTACCTCCCTGACTCCCAAAGAGGTGTCCTTACATTCAACTTAAAAGTCACTGATAACAGGTATGGCCCACAGACTTTATAGAGACATCATCCCGTTAGAATGAAACGGGAGGACAACGACAAAAAATATCAACCGTGCTACGTCAATATTTTATACGAGGACCGCCTCCATTTAAATGCCACTTCTATTACCACAAGCAAAAACAAATAAATTTATTCTTTCAATTTTGTCCGGATTTTATGCAACAAATAAATTTGTCTATCACATGTTAGTAACTGGACATTTGATGGGACTGTACCAAATGGCTGTTAAATTTACATTATTTTTTTTAAACTTATTTATGTTCCATCAAAGGTGGAATAGGTCCGTCTCATGCATTTGAAAGCTGTAGTTAATTCATGATAACTGCTTTGTCGGTAGCAGTGAAAATTACCGGGGGGACAAAACATTGTCATACTATCAGAAATGTTACTTGATCCTTTAAAACACAAAGTTAACGTAACTAAAATTTATAAAATTCAGTTTCTATATCAAAACACAACGTGTCGCCATTAAAAAGACTTGGCTAATGTTTTTCAGCGAAATAATCGCTGTTTATTCTGAGGTCCATACGAATCCCCGTAAATACACTCTGTGGGAAAAATACAGAGTTACCACCATGCTTTAAATAAAAGCAAGAAGGACACACGTTAAAAGGTCAGTGGGTCAATCGACATATATCAGGGTGCACGTGTTTTGTGCAAACAGCACATGTCTGTTACGAACGACGAACTGTAGGTGGCCTAAAAAGTCTGGACGAAGCTAAAATATTGTGCAGCACGCCGCAATAAAGCATCGTGAATAATTTAACGAAGACCTACTTCCCAATCTCCGGCCAACCTGTCATTTTACGGACAACTTGTCATACCAGCAGAATGGTTGTAAATAGAATCGTGGTAAATATTAGTTTCTTGTCATATCGAGTCTCTCCTTTCTTTATTATTTTCTTTACTTATCTTCTTCGTTGATTTTCTTATCTCATTTATTATTCGGTTTAAGACAATGCAGATAATGGAGAAGGCAAACGGGGGGTATTGGATTCAGGGATAATCTTCTAAATCCAAACCAATTTGCCTAACGGGTATGTAAATCTGCTGAAACTGCGCTGTACAATGTTGAAACAAACTGAGAATGTAATGGAACAAAATGAACAAAAGCTTCTGACCAGAATGGGATTGAACTCCATCATCTATAGCTGGATCACTTTCGCCCTGGAAAGCATGAATGTAACAGTTTTGGAATAAGTCATGAAGGGGTACATGGCCAGATGTTATCCGAATGGAAGTACTGTCACCTCAGCTTTGAAGCCTGGTGGTCGACGAACTACTTGCGACTCAGTGGGATTTCTAGATCATTATAAATGGGAAATTCCTATAATGGTCTGAGATAAAACTCAACAGTGGCGATGTATTTCTAGCCATACAGAATGGTACTAATACATTTTGACAAAAAAGTATGTGTGTGTATCTCAGAGGACTGAGGGTGTTTGAGAACAGGTCACTGAGAAGAATATTTGTACCCAAGAGGCATGACATGCTAGGATGCTGGAGAAAGTTGCATAAATTGTACTCCTCGCCAAATATAATTAGACCGACCAAGTCAAGGAAGATGGGATGGGCTGGGCTTATAGCACGAATGGAGGAGAAGAGGAGGAGGGTTTTGGTGGGCAAACCAGAAGGAAAGACACTGCTAGGAAGACCTAGACGTAGGTGGAAGGAAAATATTGAATTGAATCTTAGATAAATGGTATGGACTGGATTCATCTTGCTCAGAACAGGGAACACGGTAATGAACCTTCGGGTTCTATAAAATGTTGGGAATTTTTTGAGTGGCTGAGTAAGAAAGCAAATATATCTCATATGCCTTAAGGTACCAACTCGTTCCGAGGAAAAGACGGGTGTCTAAGGACGTCAAATACCTTGCAAGAATGATACAACACGCAAAAAAAGGTACTTTGGATCACATTAGTGCAAGAATGACCTGAGACTCATCAATGACGTCGGTTTAGATAAGCGCACCAATGGCCTACGTGATGTGCCGTGGTGGACGCATTTGGAATGTCAGTTTACTCCAAAGAGAAATTTTTTACGATTTACTTTGTTACGTTGTTGATGTTTGCGTGTGGATGTGCATGTTTTAAAATGTCACTTTATGCTCGTTCGTTTGGTTGCTCTAATAACCGGGGTTATTTTTACATTTGGTTACATACACGCTACTTGATTACTCCTTATAACAGAAATCGTAAAAAGTCAACTACAGAACCCGTTACTTGGCTACGAATAATTTTGCGTACTTACGATGGCAGGAAGCCTAAAGCTGGGCAGGATCGGGTCACTGCATGACCTCTGCCCATGCACCCGTCCCGCCCCTACGCCCACGCCAACAGGCTGATGCTCCGTTCGCTGGACGATGGTTGTGGCAGCAATGTAAGGCTGTCCACAGAAGGGACACGCAGCCCTGAGCCGAGGCCCTGGCTGCTGGTGGTGGTGGATGGTCACTTTGCATGCTGTGCAAGTTGTCACACTCTCTTCACGACCCGTGGTCCCCGTGTCGTCGACTTCGTGGGGTGTCCCGTACACGGAAACCTCCCGGTTATGGCAGGAGCGCTGGGTTAAAAACAAAACTTATTTTGTTCCCACATACTGGGCCCATCACTACTAAATTTTTCTGACAATACGTTGTCGAAAGGAAGTTATGTTTCAGGAATAAGATATTTGAACGCGTTAACCTTCGTGCCGTAAACACGGTCTACTTGGTTTAAAGGAATGAAACCAACGAAACAGACAGAAGAGAGAAATATATAAAGGAATGGAAAGAAAGGTGAAACAATGAAGAAGAAAGGGGAAAAAGAAATAAGGAAAGACGGTGTGATATGAGTTAAATGTCATTCATTTTTTGATTATCTCATAGAATTATTTGATTCTCCTGACATATTATCAAAGACGCATTTGATTAATAGGATTTTAGGTTTTCACGGCGGCGAGTCTGAAGATGGCCGTCTTCTGGGTTGTTTCGCAGATGAGTCACCAGGGACCTCTGAAACGTCGGTAAACTTCTACCAGACTATACGGCGCACGAACCCAGAAGAAGCTATCCTCACGCATTTGTTCGTTCATCTGTCAATCGATTTTGTGCGTCATGGTATATTTAAGATGTAACATCATGGACATTTCGTTTTAACTTCGGAAACAGAAGAAATGTCCTTTAGTCGCACGTGATACAAGAATCACGAACTGGGCTATCGATTTGTTTCATTGTTGTAAACCTGGGAGTGATGTTGCAGGGGAAATATTATGGTGCATAATGTACCTGTGTTGAGTAAAACGAGTGCTTTTTATGTGTACCTTGCACAAAGTGCAAGACGACTTGTGTTCATTGATTCAAACGCGTAACCAAATCTTGTCTTTTTTCAGAAATCTTTATAATATCTACACATTTTGTGTTGAAATTTCTACAGAAACATTTATAGTTTATTTTTCCCAAACAGTAAACTAAACCTTTTTTCAAAGAACGACCGAATTTTTGCCTTTCCACTCCACGCCTTCGGCAAAAGAATTTTTGGCAGAAACACAAATAACACCGTTGAAACATCCACTGTAATAGAATTTTTTTATGTTTCTTGTTCCCGAGGCTAAAAATCTCTTTCAAAGTGTTTCACTTTGAATCACTTGAAGAAATTCATAGCGATGTAACAACTGCACTGAACTAACTGTTGGCAAGTGATTTCCAGGCATAGAAGAGGCGTTAGAATATGCTCATAAAGTCAGGATGAACTTTAATGATAGGCCTGTATTTATCTTTTGTGATGGTGGATCTTCGAGATTCCTGACGGGAAATTTCTAGACCAACCGAAATAACAATTCGTGACCAAAAACAATCCTGGACCATAGTATCAAATAGTTTATAAAAATCTTACCCTTTCAGTGTCGACGTCTTCAGCATCGTCATCCACAGAGCTCCTGAACGTGTTCTTGAATCTCTCCCATACCCACGACATAGGTACCGAACTACTGTTCATCCAAGTTTCTTGATCCTAACTAACCATTGCGAAGTGCTGCATCTGCAGTCTTAAGGAACGCGTTGTATTTTACGAAGCAGAGGTGCATGGATTTCAACGTGAAATCCCTATATCTGTGATACGTGTTCGCTGAACGCATTTGTTTTTAAGAGACTTTCTAATAACTGTATATAACAACCTTCTGAATTTATTGTCCTTTCTAACATCGTTAACTCGTCACTTTATGAAACCCTGAAAATGTCAAAAGAATTAACTTTAGAGCAGAAACGTAGGTGATTTATCGTTTAGGCTAACATTCCTACATTTTCAGGAGAGCCACGGTGACGCTCTGTGAGAGCTATCGATTTTTTCGTGTTTATTACAGTTTAATAAGTTTTGGTTCTGAATGTAATGTGTATTGGAATTAATATCAAGGGAATTCAATTTAACAGAACTGTGTTAACTTAAAGAATTCAGTCACCATGGCAACTGAAGCATTCCGATCCAATGGTAGAGTTGTAACTCTACAGTCTACATAAGACACAAGACGTTAACACTAACAGAACTGGTATGTTCAGTAGGAAATACGAATCATACGTCATACGTCACACGTACACACGCATATTCACGCCTAATCACGCACATTGCAAGGTTTTGGAACTGAACTTTACACCACCGACTATCGCGTTGAAGGAACTTCTCGACTCTAACGCCCCGTTGTCATCCTCTGGACAAAGACACGCTTCTCCCTCCATGACGATGGACATCGATCCACCCTCTCCATGCCTTTAACTGTTCCCCTCAGCAGTCAGTAAAGGTCACAATTTCTCCACATGCAACCGTTTTTCCGCCCCATTTATGTAATTAATTGCCATGTTAAGATAACATTTTTTTAAGACACATAATTTTTAAGAAAGACCTTTGAAAATATACAAAACTTTAATTTTATGTTTCGTATTCTCGTACGTTAGACTTTGTAACTAGTTCCGTATGACATTGTAGGTCTTAAAATTCAGAATTTTCATGCTTATAACGTATTTTGGTACATATGACTGAATGAGCAGTTTCGCGTTTGGTGTAGAACAGGTAATGTTTCATGTTTGGTTAATGGTTTAGATATATTTTACGTAATTTTTATGGAATAAAAAGTCAAAAATAATCACTGTTACTTATTACGTTTTGGAAGATTAAAGTCTTGTAAAGATGTGTTTTTAAGGTAACCCAAGGTTTCTACAAATTTAAATAATTTACTTTATTTATTTATTACATTTTTTAAAAACGGTTTTTCGGTAGTTCAGACTATACAGCGTCAAATAAGAGGATGGTAGTGAATAATGAATTTGAAAGGATGTGGAAGGAAGCGATTGTGGGCTAATTTACTTTATTTAATAATAATATTAAATTAATATTGTTCTCAATTTATACCTGTGGCAGTGTAGAACGTGTTTTGCGAATTTAGTTTTGATTGTCATTAAACCTAATTTTCCAGCTTCAACAATTTTATTTTGTGAAATAGGTGAGTGTAAATTGCTGTTTTTGCTAGCGATCGTGATGTGGGTATTAGAAGAGTGAATCATTCCGCTTTCACAGTCAGACAAGATCGTATTTCTTTTATTACGATGTTGGGTTTTCCAAGAGAGTAGATTGTTACGCATTTTGTTTCTTCCGTTCGCCACTGGCAGGAAGTGACGTAACGACACGCTACATGGCGTACTGAAAGAACGTAATTCAGAAATGACGCCGATTTCTGCTGGAAACAATGTGATTCAGTTACACTGCACATCCATAGCTTCCGGTGTTACTTCGCATTGGTTGGCTGTAAGGCTTTAAGCCCCGTTCACACTGTTACGCTTTTCACTATAATTGATTGCTGATCCAATGTCCTGTACCTTGGAAAGAAATGGTGGTGGGGAGGGGAGCTGCTAACATCCTTCGGGCTGACTGGCAATACTCTGCAGATCCGGAAGCAAGGACGTATTAGAACAGAACGTGGCGTCTCAGCCAGCAAAGTGACTTGCTGAAGGGTCAGATTTTTGGCAGAGAAATTGGGGTTATTGTACAGGTGTGGACCCGGCTTAATATGCAAATTTTAACGAACGATAATTTTCTAATTTGTAATTCCATGTTGCTGTACACTTTCACCTCGTTACAGAAATAAACTCTATAATTACAATATTCAGCGATGTGCACTGTATAATATTTCCATATATTTCGTTAAGTGTACCAACTTAGTGGAGCAGAATCCTTGAGAATGTGATAGTGGCTCAGTTGGTCAAGAATTTTCGTCTTTTTATTGAACTCAGTTTCATTAGGTGTTCACAACTGCATACCATTGGGCCCTGTTCTTAGCCAGTTGAATCCGGTCCACATATTCCTGTGCTATTTACGATCTATTATAATACGTATTAACCTTCCGTATTTAAATGAACTTTAATTGTGGGCTTAATACATACAACATGTTATAAATTGTTTTAAATAAAAGTTGTAGACTGTAATTAGATTTGTGCTTTGTATAATGGATCAGCTGATGAGATAATTGGTCAATTCGATTAGGATTTCATGTAAAAAATGTATAATGGACCGATGTAAAGCAAAATTATACCAGCGCGCCAATATTTGACGCAGATTTCAATATCAAATTTTACTTGGTGATGGAGTAGTTCTTTCCAACGGAGTCCCTAGAATATAATTCTTACTGTCAGGCATGGCTGATACTGTTACGTCTTGTAATAACAAGACTATTGATAATGTCCAAAAATTAAAATTTATTTCAATATGGCCAGATATATTCAAAATCATTCCATCGAAATCTCTTCAGTCGTTTCAGAGATGAAACATGAGGACGTATACAAAGAACTCTGCAGCCATTTTATGTACGTCATACAAATAGTGGATAAAATATGTACGAAAAAAATATTGCGAGTTTTGAGATGTTTTATTACATGAGCAGTCCTAACGAAAACGGCGTACTTGTTAAGGGCGTATACAACATTAGCCCAGTTTCTGCGTCGGAACGTATTTCGTCGGGCGTGACGTTTCTCGGGTGCTGCTGTATTTTCTTCAAGAGCTGGTGTTCGCGCGTGGATGCGCTCCAGCGAAGACGCCTCTCCACCGTGTTTTGATTCTGTGTAACGCGAGCTAGACACCAGTTTGGCGTGCACAGCCGTTATCAAAACAGCTACGTTGAATGCAAGTGCGCATCGAGTAGTGGAGTAACAGAAGTCTAAGGAGGATTTGTAGATTGCAGATGTCGGCTCATCTTTCGGCAAGTATACTCAAGTTTTGCGAGGCCCTTGAATGAAAGTCTTTGTGCGATAATTCATGTAAAAGGATAAGTTAGATGGCACATTCGTGATTTTTCGAGAAACTGATATTTTAGGCAAAAAATACGCGTATTTTGGCGCAAAAACGTTTGCAACTTTGTAAAACAATGTACATAAATGGAGGATTTTAAACTGTGAATCATTTGTTGATTTATTGAACGACTCTTTGTTGGTCATATACCTACAGCAGAGGTCGGTAACGTTTTCAATACCGCGGTCTGCGTTAGCGATTCATATCATCGTCGAGGGCCGCAGAGTAATATAATGTCGTGGAGATAAAACAAATTTTTTTTCTTTTTAAATTTTTTTGCTTTCGTTTGCCTTTACGTGTAGATAATGTACATATATTTTAACAGTGTTCTTCCCAGTAGCATGAAAATGTTGCCCTTCTCTTATTGGCTAATTCCCAAATCATGCGATCCGCCGCTTAAAAAGTTACGTGGGTCACAGTTTTTTAACCCTGACCTATAACACTTAATGGTAAGCCCAAGACTTTAAGTACTGCGATCTATTTGACGCTGTCACGCAGAACGCTGATTCGTTATGAAGTTATGCAGTACTGTTGTAAAGGCCGTCTAGCGTCGTTAAGAGCCAGATGTTAATGTCTGTAAATCTTATCTGTTAGACAAATTCTTTACGTAATTAAAGAAAGACGTAAACTGTCGCGTCTAAGTATTGGCAGTTTTATTTACTGTTTAAACTTGTTTGCTATGTATATTTTTTCTGTAATGAATGAAACCCTGATATTTTGAAACAGGCAGTAAAATTTGTTGTTAATGAAAGCATCTCCATTCGTAGGTCACTATCTTATACATAAAATTGTGGGTATATTCGCTTATAGCTCGGGAACGAATTTACCAATTTACACCATACTTGGTGTATACTTATTCTCTGAAACAAGAAAGAAGTTTTAGAATGATAAAAATTCTGAGAATTGTCCCGGGTTCGAAATCTGGTGAGTATAATTTATGTATCTTGTAAAAGTTTAAAACAGTCGCCAAAACTGAAGTTGTGTTTTTCGACAAGAAGATTACAGGAACAATGGCTACGACCCCGAAAAACTATCCTGAGACGGTTTCTGTAGCTCGAAAACTAAACATAATAGAACCGCGCAAGGCACACAATTTTTTGTTTCAGCGAGATTGCAGGAATTAAGGTCACAAACTCGAAAACTTCCCTTGGTTTGAGTCTCGATGAAGATGTGAAAAGGGACATAATACGTAACAATAATAATTATCATAATTATTATTTTTCTGTAGTATTCAAAGACATGAATCGAATTATCAGGCCTATAATAAGCTTTCGGACATTAAAGATTGGAAAAC
The DNA here is from genome assembly GCF_000696155.1 of Zootermopsis nevadensis. The sequence goes on along the minus strand of NW_019059656.1, from coordinate 495,906 downwards.
CACTAAAAATGTTATTCTAAATGGTGGTTCTGCCAGCCAAAATACGAAAAAAGAATGTTTACCACCAATACATAGATACGAGGTGCGATCGGAAAGTTTCAAGACTGTGTCAATAGCGGGCGAACCGGATGTACTACGAGCTTCTGCCTTTAGGGGGTGCGGCCTACATTCATAGTGAATCAGTGTGCCAGCCGACATCATCAAATTAGCATTTGTTTCTTAGTTACGGGCGTTTTGGTAGTGCATTACACCGACCCTCCTGCGATTTCGGAATGGCGTGTGCATCAAATTTTGCCAAAGACTCGCCAAAACGGCTACGGAAACCTGTGAAATGCTAAAGCAAGCATTTGGGGAGTCCGCAATGGGTCGTGCACCAACTTTTGTGTGGCATTCACGTTTTAAAAATGGCCGAACCTCTGTCGATGATGACGAGCGTTCTGGACGACCATCTTCGGGCACAACGCCCGAAAATGTTACGAAGATTCGGCAGGGCATTCACGAAGATCGACGTCGTACCCTCAACGACTTGTGCGACATTGTTGGGATAGGCTATGGGACCTGTCCGCTGATTCTAAAGGAAGAACTCCACATGCGACGCATCATGACAACGCGCCAGCGCACACCGCCCTCAAAGTTCGGCAGTTTTTGGCCTCAAACACCATGGCCGTCATCCCGCACCCTCCTTATTCGCCGGATTTAGCTCCGTGTGACTTCTTCCTCTTCCCAAAGATGAAAATTCAGCTAAAGGGAAGGAGATTTGAGACGATGGAAGAGATTCAGGCAGAATCGCAGATGGTGCTTGACAGGCTGACAAAGAAAGATTTCCAGGCTTGGCAGCGGCGCTGGGATCGTTGTGTTCATTCCCAGGGGAACTACTTCGAGGGTGATGGATGAATTTAATATCTGAGATAAGTGTACGGGTTTTTATAGGCGCAGTCTTGAAACTTTCCGATCGCACCTCGTATAACTTCATTAAGTGAAACGAATTAAAGCATTAAACACCACAACTTCCATTTCGCTCTCAGGCATAAAATGTCATATTTCTCATCTCCGATACGGGCTTACAGTTTGCCCATTTCATCCTCTGAGACTTTTGTTGTAGTACTTAAACTGTCTTAAGTAGAATGTTATCCAGTGTCTCGATGTTATAATTAAAATATTTTTTCTAATCTTCTGTTGAAATGAATTAAAGGGAACTCGTCTGCGAGGTGCTCCCCAAAACTTCGGGGAATTTGCTCATAAAAAAATTGCCTATCATAACTCCTAGTTTCCACCGTCTCCTTCGAAGTAGTCCCCTTGGGCATGGATACAGCAATCCCAGCGTTTTTTCCATGATTCCATGCATCCATGGCTGGATCTCCTCCATTGTGTCAAAACGACGGCCTTTCAATCGAAATTTCATTTTGGGGAACAGGAAAAAGTTGAAGTGGGCGAGGTCAGGCGAATAGCATGGGTGGGGAATCACTGTCGTGTTTTTGGAAGCCAAAAACTGCCGAACAACGAGCGATGTGTGGGCGGGCGCGTTGTCGTGGTGGAGAACCCAGCTGCTGTTTTCCCACTTTTCAGGACGTTTGAGCCTAATGCTCTCCCGTAGCCGCTTCAAAACTTCACAATAAAACTTCCCGTTGACAGTTTGACTAGGAGGGACAAATTCCTTGTGGAGAATGCCTTGGAAAAGATCAACATGGACTTCACATTGCTGCGAACTTGACATGCTTTTTTGGCCGCGGTGAATTTGGCGAATTCCACTACGAAAACTGCTGTTTAGTCTCAGGGTCATAACCGTAAGTCCATGACTTATCACCGGTTATGACCTTGGAGATGACGTTGGGGTCATCTGTGGCTTCATCTTTGAGTTCAGTGCAGACAGCAACGCGATGTTCTTTTTGGTCGTTGTTAAGCAGGCTCGGCACAAATTTTGCAGCAATGCGTCTCATGTTCAAATCGTCTGACAAGATGCGTTGTAAGGAACCGTACGATATTCCTACGATCGCACAAACATCATGGATTGTTCGTCTACGATCTGCAACCACAGCCTCTCGCACTTTCGCGATGTTTTCCGGTGTTGTGCTTGTCGATGGCCGTCCTGAACGCTCATCGTCGTCGACAGACGTTCGTCCATCCTTATAGCGTTTGTACCAAAAAAAAAGTTTTACTTTGACTCATAGCATTCTCACCAAATGTTTCCACAAGCACGCGGTGGGTTTCTACAGCAGTTTTTTTAAGCTTAAAGCAAAATTTGATGCAGATTCTTTGCTCCTTAAAATCTGCCATTTATGCAGGTTTAAAAAATCACCGAACCACTACAACACAACGTTACAAAAACGCACGAGACTCAAGAACGCGGCCTCTCGCCTTCACGGCTGTTGGCACACTAATTCACAAAGGGTACTGCTCGCCCTATCTAGCGGCGGCAGGCCATTCCACAACCGGTTCGCGCATGGAATTCAAATTCCCCGAACTTTTGGGTAGCACCTCGTGTGTGTGTAACACAGATTTCGCAAGTTGTTAAAACCTGAACAAAGAAATTATCCCATCTCTTACAACTTACTCGTAGTTCGACCACAGTATTTAAAAAAACCCTCTTATGTGTGAGAAGAGAAAGGCCTGTTTGTTTGTCTCTATAAACTGCAATACGGAAGACTCTCACGGTATCATCAAGATAAATGGGTAATTATAATCAGTTTTTTTACTATTTTGTGTCACAATAAACTTGTTTTGTTCCGTTTCACATGATTTGGTGTCACGAGTGACCTGGTCTCGGGCTGTTCTTGTTAAGACTGAATGAACGTCTTTAGTTGGTAGAAGGATGCATAAAAGTACAGGGTGTTCCAAAATGTTTTCCTTGTTACAAAATTTAATATCAAACGAATCACTGAAGATAAAGGTACATAGTTTGCGGAATTTTGTACCGTCAGTTATAAAGTTTCGTTCACAGCGCGAGTCACTAGGAGTCAAGTGACAGCGCTGCTGTCAGTCACAACTAAAAATGGTGACAGCACAGGAAAAGACCCCATGTGATTTGTGGATTTCGGAGTCAGACTTAGCTTTGAAAATGCAAAAAAAATTATCACTGTGGTACACGGTAAGACTTAACCTTCGAAAACCAATTGTCAAGATAGTGGATGAGGAAGTTTCTCACGACAGGCAGAGTTACAGAGGAAAGTAGCAATATGTCCTGCGTGGATTGTGTACTGTACGTCTACCTACGTAGCCCCAAGATGAATATCCGTGACTTCGTGCCTCATGCTTGTTTAACTTATTTATAACATAAATGTATAACGTTGTACCTAAACATTTAAAGCTCGACGAGCGAAGTGCAAATTTTGCCAATGGCTTTCTGGAACCTATTGATAAAGGTAACAGTGGAAAATGTCAGTTACCTCAAAGCGCGAATTTGATGGTCCGAGAATCTACATTCATTTATTTATCATATCGTGACAGTCCAAACATTAATGTCGGATTATTGATCATTCTTTTTCGTAGAAGAAACTGGACGTGGATCGAATATTTTTTGGTATCAAATGTAGGAACTGGGGCCTTTAATCTTCTAAAAGGACGGTGTCTCACCATACTGGAATTTAGCTATACGTGATTTTTTTTAAACCAAACCATTCGAGGACGTTGGCTTGGATGGAACGGGCCAATTTCATGTCTCCACGGTCATCTGACATTACCCCTTTTGACTTAGTTTGGGAAAAAGTCAAGGACCTAGTGTATCCTGTACCGAATTTTGTCATATTGCTTACTCAATCAAAAATGTACATGAATTGAAATTTAATATCGACTTCACGCACTGCACGCATGTTAATAAGGAACTTTTACCTGAGGATACAAAATTAAGAAAACCACATAAATTTATCATCAGCTTTTCGGTTGATATTATGTGTTGTAATAGGTAAGATAATACATGAACACGCTGTATCTTAATATCTCAAAGAGCTATAAAACGTGTTCACGCGGACTCTGCGAAGTGTGTCACTTGTAATGTGACGTAGGTCAGATAGAGGCCATGATGAGATCTTGTTTTCACGGAAAATAGCCTCTCCACCTTGTTTTATCTTATACGCATATATTTTGTGGTCTAGAAAGTTGAAATTACTTTGACCATCATGTTATCTTCTACTCGTGTGCATTGTTCCTTGAATATTGTCAGTTCTAAACAAATTTTGTAGCAATTCTGTGAATAGACATTACAGTCGTTATTTAGGTTATGAAAATGCTTCGAGAAGAAGAACGAAGTATTACCATACGTAGTACTTTTAAATTTAATCGATGAACTTCTGTTTTAAATGAGAACTAGAGCGGAAAGAATTTGCTGGAGTTCTTATAGATTATTACAAGATATTCAACAACATGTAGCAGACCTTTAGTGTCGATCTCTCGAGAGTGTCTTGTCAGTTTGTTCTGCATATTAAACATTTAAAAAAATACATGTTTTAGTTGATCGTCAGGGGGAAAGACGAAATAAGTTTCATGCATATTTTATTATTAAAGATTGGTCACTAAATAAAAAAATTATTAAGTGACTGATTCCAAACTTGGAGGAGATTCATAAACCGAATTTTGTTGCAAATTTCAGAATCATAACCCACTGGAGTTAGAGAATGTCATTTACAGGCGGGAAGAAGCGAAGTAGACAGGCCCGGGTTCACATTCCTTCGGAGCCCCTGTTAAAATCGTTAAGTGATTCCGCCCACCTGTCCATCCGTCTGTACACCATGTAACAATTCGAGAATAACTAAACGGATTTTATGAAGTTTAATATTGGGAAGTTTTGCGAAAAATTGACTATCCATTTAAATTTCAGTAAAGACTGACAATTTAATGACAACTTTATTTGATGTCATAATATTAATTAGTTGATCTTTGTAATGGCGCCGTGTTGTTTTCTTTAGGAAACTGGCTTTTTGGGTGCCATGATAAAATCAGAGTAAGCAACTGATCCTTGTGGTGGTTAGGCATTTTTTTGTTTTAAAGAAACTGAATCTGGTGGTTGCCGTGACAACATCAGACCAAACATCTTTTCTGCAGAGTGTCCTTCGTCTGTCCTGTGGTTTGAAAGAGAGCATTAAATTGAAATTCCCAAAATTAAAATCTACAAGCAATAATAGACCAAATGCTTGCAAATTATAGGCTTTATGAAAGCGTATTTCTCATTATGTCTTGTTGAGTAATGATGATAATGTCATAGGCCAACAGTTTATATCCATTTATTTTAATTTCACATCTGAAACAAAAATCCTGATTATTAAAATGAATTATGATAATGTTACGTACTGTTTTATGGATGTGAAATTTGGTTTCTCAAAATAAGGAGAAGAAAAATAATGAGAATAATAACGAATACTTCGACCTAAGAAAGGAATTGACAAGAGGATGGAAAATTTACACGATGAGAAATTGATAGTCACGCGATTAGTTGAGAACTTACCGCAACTTTTCCCTTCTTTATAAATATTACTACGGTCTAAAACCCGAAAGGATAAGACCGTATTGAAGATGAAAGCATGAATGGAACGAAATAATTAAAATTGAGCTTCGGGTTTTAGAGTTTGGGTTGGATTAAACTGACTCGGGATAGGATCCTATGATCAAGGTAATGAATTTTCGTGTACCAAAAATAGTGTCAATTTCTTAACTAGTCTTGAGACTATCAGCTTCTCAAGGACTACGCTGTGGAGTGAGTTAACCCTCGACTAGGATATGCGTTCACTCTGTTTCTGGATGCGTGAGTCTTAACTGGAAATGTTCTAATGGTTGTGTTACAGGAGGGGACGCTGCTGATGTGAAGGTCAAAACATCATGGCAGTACAGCAGTCTCACCCCCTTACCCCGGTGCCACCCGTTTCTTGGAGGTTCTCCCCGCTTCCTACTCACATCTTCAGCTTGCTTCCCGATGCCTGTAGCAGTGAGAGTAGTGACATAGAACTAGAACAGAAACAAGGTCTGCAGCAAATAGAAGAATGACGGAAATCACGTCAACAACAACAACAATACGAAGAGTACTGCAGCTTCCTGGAAGAGCAGAAACACAAATTCTATCTGCAACAAGCTCAACAGTACCGAGAACAAGAAGACCACGCGAATGGACACATCGAAGAACAATGCCATCGAAACGGGTGCTTTCAGAAATGTTTGAACGAGTACGATCAGGAACAACAATGTATACAGGGTGATTCCGTTTACAAACAGAATCTCAGTCGGTGCGTTCAAGAACAAGGGAAATATAACGCAGATGGTTATAACCAAGTGCACGACGCATATCAGTTGAATGGATACCTTCAGGAAGAATCACATCACGACCAAGAATATCAGTTAACGAACGATACGCAACAGTGTTATGTCCAGCAAGAGCTGCAGTATCAGTACGCAGTGCATCAGAGTGTAGAAAACGAGTGTCAGTATCCGACAGGAGGTGGCGAGGAGTGTCGTCAACGGCTCGAGCAGAGTTACACCACCGACAAAGAGGTAGACGTTGCGCTCGGGCAGACTGAACGGCTAATAGGTCAGCAGGAGACAGAGGAGGGCGGTAGAGTGTTCTGCATTGTTGGCCCGAACGGAAGTCCTAGACTCTCGACATATACGTCCATGTCGACGTCGGTTGGGTCATCTGAAGGTGAGTACTGACCATGAAGCAGATCTTTAGTGTAACTTTTGGTGCGTAACTTTAAGGTTTGCTTATTCTTACACTGGTTCTATTGAATTTTGTTGCTGGGAATTGTTCGTAAAAATTTGTCCCCCTGAAAGAAACACGAATTGACATTTTTGATGTCGAGACAGTAAAATAAATCCACATTTATGTAAAACCCTTAGGTTCACTACCGTGCTCACAAGAGCTCGCTGGTGGATCGTATACTGAGCCAGTTGAATCCAGACAACACTTTCACATCGTATCTCTTTAATATTATTCTCCCATCTGTTTCTAGGTCTTCTAAATTGTTCCTTTCCACGAAGTTTCTTAATCGAAATTCTGTTCCCATTATGGCTGCCCTTATCCGAGTAAAATCATAACCTGCTTCTCGTAGTCCCTTCATTTCCCCAGCAATGCCATGCGGCCACCATGTTCTCACTGCTGCGAGTGTGAAAATGGCTATCTTCTGAGATGTTGCGCCGTGTAGTCTGGTACAAGTTTACCGACGTTTTAGAGTTGCTAGCGTTCTGCCTCCACTGCCCTAATGATGGGCGACAAGCACCTCTGAAACGTCGGTAAACTTCTACCTGATTACGCGGCGCAACATCTAAGAAGATAGTCGTCTGCAAATATCACGAGGGTCGTCATGTAATCTCCTAAACTGTCTACTTACTTTGTCCATTGTAACTTTTAGTTACGAATTTTTTGTTTTGTTTTTCTGGTACTTGGTTTACTTTGAGACAGTTCTCAGCTGCATAAGTTCTTTAGCGTCTGTTTGGCAGGATGTTGAAGGAAGCATTCCTGAAAACCAGCATTTATTTGAGGATATTACAAAAATCTTTTGTTAGAATAGCCGGTTACCGCTGCAAGATTCGAACCTGGATGTGCCCGAATTTGAACAAGATTTCTAACCATTCAACTGCAATTCTCATTGTTCTAACGTGTTTCACGTAATTCAGAAATAGGAAGAGGCAATTGAAAACCAGTGAGTACCTCCTCCAATCACAGCCCAGGTATTAGGCGTGTTGTAAATCCGTACAGACAGAAAAATTATGTTTGAATGCGATTATTTCTCTCTTGTCCATAAGCCTACATTCATCAATTTTTCGTCACCTTTATTTCTCCCCACGCAGAATCAGTTTTAGACGAGAGGATTCCATTAAAATTTAATTTAATTTCTTATGGCGTGGACTGGTTTTGTCTGGCGTAGAGTATGTTGCAGTGGCTGACTGTTGCGAAGTAGGTAATACATTTTTGTATTCCGTAAAAGGCGGGACATGTCTTGACTAACTGAGCGACTAACAGCTTATCAATGACTGCTCGACTTTGTTTATTAATGGTATGCGGAATATTTCAGTATGATGTAGTTAGGATGGATACCGCTGCAGTCAGATGGCGTCGCTGTAGCATTCCTCTTGTCCCTTGTCAAGTTGTGATGTTCTTCTGTTGCTAAAGGAATGTGTACTCATGTGAGGCTAAACAGTGCCCATTAAAGATAGACAACAAATGCTGTCTTTTATTCCTGTCTTTTAAACAGACATCGTGTTTGTGTTTAGTTTTCCACGACCGTGTTATCAATTCAGGAAACTTTAAGGTGCAGAATCATTCTTGAGAAGCTTATACTTAATCTTCTAGTTAAGAAATTACCACTCCGCCTTTCGGGTAATCAGAAAGCCACTTCTCTTTATCCTGAACAGTATGAATCAGGTCGACATCCTCACACTCAATTTTAATACGTGTGTTAATGTTAGTCTTCCATCTAATCCTAAGTCTAGCAAGTGCCCTTTCTTCCCTTTGGATTTTCGAACTAAAATTTTATGTCCATTTCAAATAGCTACCTTACGAGTTACATTCCATCTCATCGCAGCCTTTTGTATTTGGTCACGCGTGATAAACTAAAACAAGAATAAATAAAAAAATAATGAAATATTAGGGAGAACAGTTATTGATTTTACTGACCATTTCACACGCTGTTTAGAAAGTGGAGATCCGATCACTAGGTCAGTGTTAACCTCAGCTGCAGTCCTTTCAGATCGCTGAGGCGTGCGAAGGAAGCATCTAACTGTGAAAGTTTATTTCCATTGCTGGAGGAACTTGCAATAACGGTTGTAAATACCCTTCTCTGTTTTAGTCACGCAAACTTTGTTGCGCAGCTTCGACTATTCATTTCATAATTAGTGTTTTTTCAACTCATTGCTTTATTCCGTTACGTTCACAGAATAAGCAGATTTTGTTTCTGCGAACATAACCATCCATCTATCTATCCATCGCCAGCCACATGACATATCCAACGAAAAACGTTCACAATAGACGATAGACTTCTATCATTTCTTGCAGGACAAAGGGATTTCTGGAAATAATTTGCAAGTCAACTTTTCATGATTACATAGGCCCACACCGAGACTAACAGTTGTAGAAAAAAACTCACATTCTGTCTATGAATTTTGAGAAAAAAATCTGATAGAACTATCTAGTTTCATGGAAATCTGTTCTCTGGTTCTCAAGTTATCAAATGCGGGTGAACAGACAGGACGAAGCTGATACACGCATTTTGTAACTTATAGTCTGGAACGTGACTAAAATTCCGACCTGCCTCGGTACATGCTACCATATACACAAATCAAATAGTCCCTGTCTTTTATGGAACCCGAATCTCATCGTCCTGATGATGGAGTCAGCAAGAACCTCTGAAACGTTGATGAACTTCTACCACCAATACACGGCGCCACAACCCAGAATAACCATCTTCTCTCTCATCGCCTTGAGAACCTTAAATCCCACGTAGTTCTCAAACAGTTTTCTAACTTCCTAGTATTTTGTCTTATACTTTGTATAGAATTTAGTAAAAAGTCTGGTCACTGACAACACACTCATAACATAAAATATCATGCAGATTGCTCCAACAATAGGAACGCTCTTAGTAAGGGTCGATGTTTTGAAGACAACATTTAGCATGACGTCACTGCGTCAAGATCGAGTCAATTCTCCGCTCAGACAGACTGTAGATTTGTTTTCGTAGAGTTTAATTAGAGAGCAACATAGAGGTTTCCAGCAGATGAAATCAAGACAATATTTGTACTCGATAATCAATTTCATATGAAATTTGAATGATTATGTCGTCAGTTCGGAAATATCCTGATTCGAGTGATATAACGTAAGAGAATTATGGGAATAATGAAAGTGAAAGAAGTAGACGCATGCGTACTATGGTTTATCTCAAGAGTAATGACTCACACGTGAAATATTTACATCTGCCTGTGTTATGATCTCATGATGTCATGTCAAATGATTACAGAGGATGTACCAACCGTTTCGCTAAGGCAAAATCCTGTGAACAAATTTCCCCATATGTTTTAACGAAATGAATATTCATTGTGCTGTGAAATAATAAACGAAACAATGGCTCAGTAAGTACAACAAAATGTTGCTTTGCAGTGGGCAACAATCATGCATCACGATTGCGAAATCAGAGTTTCGAATCTCGGCCCGGAAATCGGTAATCGACCGACGGATTATTCGGTGTTTTACTCGATTCCTCAGAGAAAAATGCTCAGAGATTAGGTATTTTTAAACAGACCACGCCCCTTTCTTTCCACACCTTTTCCGATTCAACATTCACGCAAAGCATTCTACCATTCTATGTGGGCGTGCAGGGTCTACGTAGTTCAAATGAGTTCGATAATCGATACTGTTTCGTCTCTCATTTTTTGTACATCGCATAGTAAAACAACTGAATAAGTAAACGAAAGAGGGCGTGAAGAAATGGATAGGGATGCTTGTCCTCCTTTACCTCTGTCACAGAGAGGCCATTGTTCTGTTGTTACAAGTATTCAGATGAGACGGTCTGTGAAGCGGTTTAAGCGAGTTAGTGCTTCCTTGACTCAGGTCATTGTTTATTAAAGCGTTCATCCATGCAAGCCTCAGTCATGTGTACCTTTTCAAATCTAGTAAACAAGTGAGAGCATTGTTGTTGTCACTTAAGAGCCTGTTTAGTTCTAATTTAATTAATATTAATTTAATTTCCACCGAAAAGAAGCAATATTTATCGAAGGTAAAAGTGGCAATGCGAAATTTGTAATTAATTTAAAATTGTATACGTGAAGTGGATCAATTGTGTGCTTTAAACTGGAACAAATGAATAAGAAAGGCTGTTTTCAGTTCTGTTAATTGATTTTTGAAAATAAATGTACCAACAAAATACAATTATCTGATTGCATTCCTCAACAGTAAAGACACTCGATTTTTGTGAGATTCTGTGTGTAATCATAATCAGAGATAGGCTTTTTTTCAGTTTGGTTAATTGGTTTTGGAAGAAAATATACCCACAAAAGATATTTAAATGTGTAATCGTCAGGTCTGAATTTGAACTTAGACTTTGACACCATTATGGATGAATTCGATATTTTATTCGACATCTCAGTATTGTCATAGACCATTGGAGTATCTCATCCCGAGGATATCCGACCAGCATTAAATTGCCTCAATACAAAAGTTGGTGTGACATTGCGCTACGCTAACCGCTAAGTTTGACCTCGGGAACTGAATTCAGCCAGTCATGGGAATTTAGTTTTGACTTGATTTTAAATTAATTTAACAATCTGTAAACAAAGCGGGAAAGGGAACTGGTGATCTTACAGAATTCACAATTCGGCATGAGCGGAAGAAATTTTCGCATTCCCGGAAGCAGTTACTTGGCTTTGTGTTCAGAGAACACTCTTAACTTTTGCCGTTCAACAGACACACGTCGCTTTTTTCCAACACAAACGTTTCGTGCTCATCTTATTCCGCCACACCTTGACCAACCGAGAGATCACTAAAACGAAAGAAACGTAATTATTACACTGTGCGCACATTTCCTAACTTGTTGATACTTGTGTAGGTATGCGGCTGGAGCTTGCTGGAGTTACGCTGGACAGCAGCACGGACGACCTCAACGGCATTGCGACCACATGTGGTTATCGGGACGCTCGTCAACAGAGGAAAGATCTGTCCATGGATTCTGGCATCCAGGGTAGCTCCTGCGACCTCGCTGCAGACAGCAGCGGCTCCGACCTCGATGACGACAGCCTCAATGGGTGGGGTCATGTTTCATACATATCTGATCCTTCTGTTGCGACACCAATTTTATAAGGCTGGTGCTCAGAGCAATCATGCGTTTCTTCCAGAAGTTATTTTTATTTTAAGTGCATGTCTCATCCATTCTTCTTCATTTTGAAATTGTAGATTCATAAAAAAAACTATTGTTACGTAACTGATTGTTGCAGATCTCTTGAAGTAACTGTACCTGATTGTCTGGATGATAAGAATGTATCTACTGCAATGAGGATCATTAGTGGTGGTGCCACTGGTGATGTGGAAGTCCATCATGGGGAAACGTTGAACCTGGTTGAAGAGTTGTACATTATGGAGGATTCCAAAAAGGAACTCCATCCTGTGCCTCAGGAGGTGGTCCTGGAAGGATGTCATGCTTTCAAGAACCAAAATCTCTCCATTGCCACAGAAGTGGTTGTCGACACCACGAACTTGTCCATTCCTGACAGTCTAGAAACTCCTGTACATCTCCCAGAAAACCTCTGCAGGTCTAATGGCGAAGACAAAACGTTTCAACGGTCCCCAACAAATGTTTCAGACACAACAACTGACAATGTCTGCAATGGCCATCGAACATCCAGAAATCTGTCCCCAGTGAGTGACAAATCTGCAAGAGATAATTCAATCAAGAACCTCGACTCTACAACAGGAACATACGTGTCTTATTCTACTCCCTCTCTGGATGACGTCACACTTGTTGAAGCAATGCCAAAAAGTCGTGTTAGAGCCAACATGACAAAAATGGTTACAGGTGGTTGTAGGGCAGAGTTGGACATATCACATGATGATAGTAATGACACCAAGGAGGTTCCCCAGTCACTTCATTGCCAACATTTTGTTGTGGTTGCCATAGATATTGGAACTACATACAGCGGATATGCCTTTTGTTTCACTCGGGACCCAGATTCAAACATTCACATGATGAGAAAATGGGAAGGTAAGTTTTTAAGCAAGTCCATATTTTTTACATTAATATTAATAATAAAACAAAGACTGGAAAGATGTATTCTAAAGGCATTCTTTGTGGTTTATGGTCTAAATTTAACAAATAGACTTAAATATTTGCAATTAAAGGTAAATTGTGTCTGAAACTTTACAGAATTTATTGCCAACTTGGAATGAGATTGTTTTAAAATTCTTGAAGACAATTGATCGACTGCGTGTACAAGGCAGCCCATGTGCTGCTGCTTTACTATGACTGGGAGAATAGGTTAGTAGCTGAGCTAGGAGGTGAAACGTTACTATTGCATCATTCCAAGCTATTGGACTGCAGACAGCATCAGCGTTAAGTACGAAAAGCAGTATGATTAAGAATAATGAACAGAGAAGAGGAAAAGGGGTGGCTGAACTTGTGATATAGTTCTCTTCGCTCCCACTTACAAAAGAAGCCAGTAATCTTTGAACAAAATATTTATATACATTCTAAGAATATCCGAGGTTATTTTGGCTTTTCAAGAAAAGTACCAAGATATTATTAAATACAGGTAAATTATTCTTTTTGGAAATCTGATTTCATCCCCTTTGGAGCTATAGCTTCTGTTCAGACTTGTGACGCAGATGGTTAATACTGTAGCTCAGGCCTGTGTTTTTTATAGGAGGAGACCCTGGTCTGAACAACCAGAAGACACCAACAACACTACTCCTGACACCCAATGGGGAGTTCCACTCATTTGGCTTCACAGCCAGGGATTTCTTCCATGACTTGGATATACAAGAGGCAAAGAAGTGGCTGTATTTTGACAAGTTCAAAATGGCTCTTCATCACAACCAGGTAGCGTAATATTTTAATTACATGAACCGTTGTCTTTTACATAAGATTTTAATCTCCCAGAGTGACTGAAAACAATTATGTCTTGTCATGCATTTATCTATGTTGGTATGGAATGAATTTCCAACATTTCATGTGTCGTCTCTCTCTCCACTGTCAGGGACTGACATCATCTTGTTTCCCCCTTAGTTACTTCCAGAGTGCATTCTTAATGAATCTATTTCCATTGATTTGTAATTTTGAACAATGTAAACATGTACAGAGGCTATGTTCATTTGTCTTAGGACTTGAGCCGCAGTACTAAGTTACAGGCGGCAAATGGCCAGTCGGTATCTGCACTTACTGTATTTGCCCATGCATTACATCATCTCAAGAACCATGCTTTGATGGAATTGTCGGATCAGATGGGCTCAAATGTTGGTGTTGAAGATGTCCGTTGGGTCGTGACTGTACCTGCCATCTGGAAGCAACCTGCCAAACAGTTTATGAGAGAAGCTGCATATAAGGTCAAGGATTGTTTGGTTATTTACCACCATACAAATTTCACATATCAAATTTGAAGAATTCATCAGTAGTTGTCACTCCAAAACATTTTGTGTAGCCATTATACCATTATTTTTATTTTACACAGCTATTACCATGATGTTCGTGGTGGTGGTAATGATGATGATAATGTTTTTCCCAGTACATTACAGACTCCTCACTTTTCAGCTTTAATTTCAACGTGTTTTAATCACTGGCACATCATCAAATTCTGGTGTTTAAATAATATTCTGACACTGTTTGCTAGCCTCAGATTGACTCCAGATCCTGAATAAAATTTGTAAAACACGTGGTGGACTCAGTCTAACATCAGACCAGAACTAGGATTTTTTAATGTCGGACTGAGTCCAACATAGGACTGCAAAGGGTTAAGACATAAGTTCTGATGCATTCCCAACTTCATGTGAACATGTATAGTCGTTTGGGTTGCATTTTAAATGGAACACTTTATCATAGAAAATGTAAAATATCACTTTTGTGATATCATCATCATCATCATCATCATCATCATCATTGTAGTCATCATCATCATCATTATTAACATTTTATATTAACTGTAATAGAAACAGTAGCATTCATAACTAGCAGTCCCTTAATTTAACCTACTTATTTGGTTACATAATTTATTTTTCTGTATATCTGGCTACTTAATATTATAATAGAGTGAAAAATTATTACACAGGCTTGTGAAGTTATCATGTAATCATGATTTATGTAGTGGAGTATGATACATAAAATATAATGATTGGATGACCAAGCATTGCAAGTGTTGATAATTTTCTTTTTGCTTCATTCCTACCGTCAGGCAGGTTTGTGTAAACCTGACCATCCTGAAGGTCTCTTGATTGCATTAGAGCCCGAAGCAGCTTCCATCTGCTGCCGGAAACTGCGTCTGAATCAGCTTGTGCTAGAGCGACCCACCGAGCAGACCAAGCTAAAACTGAGGCGAGCCTCCAGTTCTACCTTGAGTCTTCCCCTGGAACCCACTGGAAACAATCTCATACTTGAAGACAGTAGAGAAGGTACTGTTCATATGTGTTTGTCCATTCATTGCTTCCACATGAAAGAAACACACCAATATTTTATACATACTGACTGTAATAAACTTCTTTGATAAATATTTTTTCTTAAAGACAATTTGATGTTCGAAAATTTCTGTGTTCTGTGTAGTCTGGTCGATGTTAACCAATGTTTCAGAGGTCATACTGCCTCTGTCATCATCACCCTGATGACAGAGGCAGTAAAGCCCTGAATGTATGTATATATAAATCAAATTAAAAATTTTTTTAGACAATGAAAGGATGAACTGATATTCTTCCTTTAATAGACTTTTTTTTAAAGTCAATTAAAGTATATGATTTTTGCTTCCTTACAACTGTCTTCATATACTGCATTTATATATCAGTTACACAATTTTTGCTATATCATAAAGCCAGTCCTAATATAACTAAATGTCACATGAAAATGTGGTGTATTATAGTAAATACCCTTACCTTTAAAATAAAATCCAGTATTTCAATACCATATTTAGGTACACGATATATGGTAGTGGACTGTGGAGGAGGAACGGTGGATATCACTGTTCATGAACTCAGTGAACGTCATGGCACATTACGTGAACTTCACAAAGCTACAGGTGGACCTTGGGGATCTATGGGTGAGTGATAATCATTTTAATTTTTAATTTTCATATAAATTGACATGAACGCTATTTAACCCTTTCCCTTCTTATAACGCAATTGAATGAATGAGGTAGGTTCTACTGGGTCTGTCATATTCTGGTCTGGCTGTGGTTTGTTTATGTCGCATGTGATTTGTAAAAGTTGAATTCTGACAAATGTACCAGAATTTCTAAACTTGTTTATGTAATTTTTGGTACACATAGGCTACACAAAGCATAGCATTGTAGTGTAATCATTAAAGTGACAGGCTGTGGACTTAGACTGAGTTGAATTCACCAATGCAGGATAGGAGAACTAGTTCTGTCTTTATTACAATGCCCAAATACGTTCTGAAGCCTTCCCAGCATCCTATGCAGTGGGAATCTGTCCTTGGGAGCAACCTTGGCTGGACAGTGTAGGTGACAATTCATCTAATGCTGAAATCCGATATTTATGGAAATATGCTTCTACTACTCTTTATGCCTTCATGGCATTTTTGACCTTTACCTTACAACCAGTAGCACCAATTAAATGATACATGTCTGTTTCAGGTGTTGATTATGAATTTGAACACATGCTTGAAGATATATTTGATGCTGAATTCATGGTTCAATTCAAGCTTAAGCGTCCAGCTGCATATGTAGAACTTCTGTTGAGCTTTGAAGCCCGCAAGCGGAGTGCTAGTCCTCATCGAGACTCATCATTCAACATTTTTCCACCATTTTCCTTCATTGATTACTACCGTAAATTCAAAGGCAAAGAGGTATGAGAGCTTTGTTTGAAACATGAAATCATATGTATCTTACTTTCAGAATCTCTAGTGTTAACAACTTGTTGAGGGCTACTTAAATATTCATTCCAGACTATTTTTCATATAATAACAATGAATTTAATATTTTCTTTGCATAAATCTGCTGTTATATACTACATTAAAAAAATGTATATTTAGTAAACAACAAAAATTATGATATTTTTTAAATATGCTTTCATTTCTAATTTTATGAATGATAAAAGATATTCAATAATCACTGGATCCTGTCCTTGAAATGTTGTGTACTTTATGAAATCAGATAATGGACACGGTGAATAATATTGTAGTTCTATACAGCTTTTTTGCATTTGATATTTTAGGTTGAACAGGCTGTGAAGAAATATGGCAGGAAGGATATAACATGGTCCACTCAGGGAATGTTGCGTCTTCAGCCTAATGTGATGTTGGAACTGTTTAGACCAATGATGGATAAAATAATACAGGTTGGTTGTTTAACGCATGGGCACAAAATTTTTCCTCCAGCCTCTGTGTCCAGACTGGCTCTGGGGTCCACCGAGCCTCCTATCCATTTGATATCGGGGTTCTTTCCCAGGGGTAAAGCGCGGTCAGGGCGTGATGCTGACCACTCACCCCTATCTAGTGCCAAGGTTAAGAATGAGTATGAACTATAAGCTCTCTCCCTCCAAGCGCCTACATGGCGTATAGTGGGACAGCTTTTATTTTGCCTCTTTTCTTATAACGTTAAGAGAACATTTCTTTCCTGAACAAATGATCACATAACACCCATTTAATTTTAAAAAGTATTGCATTTAAGTTTTCTGTATCGTGAACAGGTTATGTAAACCATGGTCAGTAGAGGTTAAGGGCTTCTTATTACTGCCAAATTTCAGATATGAATCCTGGCCCAGAATTTTGAAGCTAGCATGAACTAAGAAATGCCAGGATGATTATGATTAAGGAGAAATGAAAGCAGTAGCAGCATCCACTTTGAAGGACTGAGGAAAGAATGTTTCATCAGAAATACTGTCAACATGTTACATTTTGTTCATCATATTTGTTTATGAACTACATACATTTCCATGTGTTTTAGCACATTCAAGATGTACTGGAAAGTCCAAGAGTAAATGGCATCAAGTTTTTGTTTCTTGTGGGAGGATTTGCAGAATCCCAGATTCTGCAGCATGAAGTTAGGAAAACTTTTAGTGACAAAGTGAATGTCATCATTCCACAGGTAAACTTAATATTCCTTTGAATTTCTCAATATTAATGTGCATTTCATTTTAAACCTGGAACATCACACACAGTGTGGATCAAACTTAATTGATCTTATCATAAATAGCTCATGATACAACAAATTGTATCTACATAAAATATAAATAATAATATCTGACTTCATGTAGTGTGAATAATTATGCAGTAATATATTTGTATCCAACTTGATGAAAGGGATTGTTGGCATTCATTTGGTTTACCTTCTGTTTTTTGGGAAAATACATAGCAACAATGCAGAAGGATAATTGTGGAATTACTGGTACTTTCAGTGTAAACCTACATTAAGCTTTTGATACTAAAGAGATTCAAAACACTTGATTTTATCATAATTTCATTTTAGCTTCAAGAGAATCTTTCATTATATGGGATTCCTCACATATATTATGGGTATTTGGAAAAGAAATCTCAATACTTTCATATTTTTTTCTGTTTCCATTGCATGTGCTACACGTTCTATCATCTAACATTCATGATTTAATTAATGTGTTTATGTACAGGGAGTGTCTTTGACAATCCTCCGAGGAGCAGTGTTATTTGGTCTGAATCCAGGACTGGTGACGATTCGGCGATCAAAACAAACTTATGGTGTGGGCATACTCAAACGTTTCATGCATGGGGTTCATCCTCCAGGTAATTATTACACAGGGTTCAAATGATGAAGTCATACTTATTATGGGATAATTCTAGATCTTATGATAAGAGAACAATCTCTTACAATTCAGTTATCAGTTTGTCATTTAGGATTCTTTCTTTTCTTTAGAAAGAAATGCAGACTAATGTATTATCATGTCCATGCCCAAACATTACCTTGCAGAAGACGACGCAGATCTTAATTTAAATTGTCCATTATTTTTGTACTGTTTTAACCAAAACTGGAATATGTTAACGAATTTTAATAAAACTCCTCAGTGTCAGATTTCACGAGTTCATTTCAGCAGTTCTCAAAATGTTACATGCATTCAGGGAGACAGACAGAAAATAAGACAGACATGCACATAGGCATATTTTTTGCAACTTTGAATTGCAAATGCACCTATAAATGTGTAGACTGAAAAAAATTCAGTTAATAATAACTGTTTAACTATTTCTTTTCTTTTGATATGGCTGTAAAGAGAAATTAATTGAGAAAGATGGCGTGGAGTGGTGCGTTGATGTCTTGGACAAGTTTGTTGTGGCTGAGCAATCAGTGGAGATTGGGGAGACTGTGGTACGTCGATATACTCCAGCCATCCCTTTTCAGAAATCTATTGTCATCAACATCTATAGTGCTGACTCTGCTGATGCACAAGTAAGGACCTTGACTATATGGAAGATGAAGTTTCGTAGTCTTTAATACCTCTTGATATGACTTGTGAAAGGAATGACTAGACAAGTAGGAAAGGAAAAAGTGAAAGAAGTTAGAATGTACACTGTATTAATGATCATAAAAATGGGTCATATTATAGTCTACTTATTTATTAAGTATATATCAGACAATGGACAATTTTCTGCATAATTTGTGGTTTAACTTTACCACTGATGTGAACCTTTATCACTAACTTTAATTTCAGCTAAGTTCTGAAGAAACTCAGTGTTCCTATTTATTCTGTCATAGTTCATCACTGACCTTGGAGTTCATCGCTGTGGAACCCTAAGCCTGAACATCGCAGACATAAAAGAAAACGAAAGTAGCGACAGTCCTCGTGAAATTCACACGCGCATGGTGTTCGGGGGAACAGAAGTGACAGCCAGTGCTCTTGATATAGCAACAGGTCACACAGTGCATGCAGAGATGGACTTTCTTACAATTTCCAATGATACTGAAGTATAAACATAAAAGGTTCATCACAAAGAAACTTTAATTTTTGTACAGAATTCCACCAGTTAACCCTAATTCCTTCAGAATGTTATATAGTTTTGGTCATGATTTTTCTACGTGTTTTTCCTATAGGTCTAACATATTCTACATTCTCCTTGAAGCTAAATTGAAATTTCCCTGACCCCATTATAAGTTGTGTACAGGGTTATTTAACTTATCCTCTCTGCTCAGGAGGTAGCAAGATGACTTCTTTGGGTCATCTTCCCTAGATGTGTTGCTTTCTTATCAGCTACTGGTCACATCCATCTGTTGTTGGTTACTAGCTTCTTCCTCTCCTCTTACCTGACTGCAAGTTGGACAAGCCAGACTTCCATAAAATCTGGATCATCTGGATTACAGGAGTGCAGGACCATCTACCAAGTCAGGGTAGTAGCCATAACCACTGGAGGAATAAAGTCTAACTTTGATTTCCTACACTTGATTAACGTGTGTTAGTATAAACCCCAAATATCAAATTTATGACTAGATGCATATGTCATTCCAGTCTTAAATATACAGAAGTCGATGTACAAACTAAGGACAAATGAGCCTATTTAATATGGGTAAAAAGTATACTCCAAAGTAATAAATAAAAGGGTTGCTTAAACTTTACAATATATTTTATTAGAAGAACACCGTTTCAGATGGAGCCATTAACAACTGACTGTTGTTTTGCTACAACAGATTGTACAAAGAACATAATATAATCAAGAGACATCTTGCTATCATAGGTATAGAAAAAATCTTTTTGATACAGTATGTAGACAAAGCTGTGACAAATATTGAGGAAAAAGAGGATATCCAGAACATTTAATCAGTAGCATTGAAAGTTCATATAATATTTTGGTAAGAGATGCTGGAGAAATAACAATTAAAGTAATGATAAAACAAGGAGTTAGGCAAGGTTGTAGTTTGTAAGGACAAAAATAACACAAGATGCAGTGATAGAACAAATTGCACATTTTAAATATCTTTGCTGTGATATTATAATACTTATGAACTAGAATTAAATAAAATTAAATTCGTGGCGTAACAGCTCCAGAGAACCAAAGCCGACTAGCTTGACTGCTGGCCTCAGGTTCACATGCCTAAGCAGAGGTGAACGATCATCCAACCAGATACAGGGTGACGTATGGTCAGCACGATGAACCCCCAGCCATTGCTAGCTTTCCTGACCAAGCCAGCGCGCATTCTGTATCGCCGGTCCGAAGCATGATGCCTCAGACCGCGCGGCTACGCCGCGGGACAACTTATGAACTAGATAAGGACATATATAAATTACATGGTTTTCAATTGGTCCTATGTAGCTAAAATACCTGAAGAGCAAATGCAAAATAAAGTAGCAAAATAAGGTAAACCAAAGGGAAGAACTATTGGTAAAGTAAAGTAAAAGTATCTACTACACACCAAGGAGGCTGGTAGGAAGGGCTGGATTTCCCCTTGGACTGATCTGAGGGGCAAGACACCTTTCCAGCTTATTAGGTTCCTGTCCCAAGACAATAATGAAATTCCTGTTGGATAATTTGTAGGTGTGCATGCTAAAATAATTATTGGTTGTCATGTACTCGGAGCTTTCTAGGAAAGCATTCAAGTTGCAGAAGATTAATTACCACAAAAATTTTGAAAGCCCACAATTGATAGGTCAGTTCATTCCTAGAATTTAAACAGAACATGGATTGTAGATAAGAAGTAAAAGGAAATAACTTGGTAACTAAACCATTAAGTTCTGCAAATTTTGTTGTTTCATCCAGTTTTGTTCAGTTAATTTTGCCCATGTTTTCTTCAGTTTACCTATGTTGCTTTCATTGCAAGCCCACATCCAAATGTTTATTATAGATCCAAAAAACTGCTTGAAGAGAATCTTTGGATTTATGGGGTCCCTCAACTATAATATAGGAATTTGAAAGAAAAGGTAAATATTTGGAGGCTCCTTAAATGGCAAGATCCCGAAGTTGTGCCTTATTTAGCTCACCCATAAATGTAACTGCTTAAAAGTCCACCAATCTTGATCATATCACCATATTATTTGCCTTTCATGACAGGTTTGAGATCTGTACATCTTGTGAATATGCAAGGTCCCTAGTTAAAATCCCTAGTAAGAATAACCTTACGTCTCTCCTCCTCTTGTCAAAGTGGAAAGCAAATTTATAGGAAAAGAATACTACTGTATGAAGTTTTCATGATAGTGTGGTCTTCTAGGTCGTTGCACCATGTAGACTAAAACCCTGATGAAGCACGTCCCTCCAAACCGTATATGCAACCGAATGGCCACAATCTAGGCCATCACTGCCTATGCCATACTGCTGATGCTCCAGTCATCAGCAGACGTTTGCGTGTATGAATAACCCAAAGATACTTTTAAAAACTCTTTCGGTATCTGTAACGGGCCCTTCGTTTCTTTTATTGCCGCATTCTTCGATATGTGGAAAACGACATCTTTAGTTCATACATGTCTCATATTTGTGTTGAAACGAAAGAAGTTGTCCCAACGCATCAATTCGATGTGAGCCCGTGATGTCAACAGCTTCTTGCCTGTGGAGAGTAAAGAAGTGGAAATTTTCAGGAAGACATGCAGAGATATTTCGTGGATGTCTGATCTCTACGAATGAACTGTGCCCCGTTAAATTGCCAAGGCCACGAATAACTAGTTTTGGTCCGACCATTGAAGTGCATCAAAGAATCATGTCATCGGTTGAATTTGCAAAACGCGTTGCTGCCGTCAAAGCAGTTGATGAATATGTTAAGGTAACTAAGCTAGGTGTTTAATTTTACCGTACTTATTCCTTAATTGATATAACCGGGTATGTAGCGGATTGTATTGCTGTGTAGGCACGTGAAACGTGGTTTAGTAACCCTAACCTCAAATTCTCTTGCAATATAATTTCTGCCCTTTCTTGTAGTCTACCCCTTTACGAGCTATTGTTTTACACCTACATTATAAGATTGAGAAAGGGAATGCCGGCATCAACTATTTGCATAGCCGGAGAATTGTTTTGAGGAGGACTGCAATAAAACAAAACGGTATAATTTTAATCTAGTCATTGCAATGATGAAATCACTTAGGAAATTTGTATAATGGACCTCATTTTAGTACGTTAGGTATTATTATTATTGTACAAATGAAGAACGTAATTTCGCGGCCGATTTAGTACTCTTGTTAAGAATTCTGGAATTTCTTCATTCAAATCTCATTTCAGAGACCCATTATCGTGACAGGTTTTTCGTGGTAAGTACAGTACATATCACAGTATTACTGCAATGTGAAGTTAATTTTACTTTCCCTTTCTTGCTGACGTATTACTGCCATAGGATGACTACACAGTGAAACACTACTATGTGCTTAGTGTTTATCACTGTCGCAGAGGTTATGTAGATCAGTGTTCTGTGTATGATGCTGCCATGTGTATGTAATACAGTAGAGGGTTTATGACATTGATTATGTGGACTGTTTGCTGTGCTACTTTTGTGTTAATTGAAATATGTTTATCTCATTAGGATAACTACAAAATTGGTGTTGGAAGTGGTTCTACAATTGTGTATGCTGTTGAGAGGTTAGGTAAGTACTGGATACTACGTAGTGGGGATGGGAAGCTCTTACTCTTCAAAGCAGCAGTAAAGATCTGTTTGTTTCAAAAAGATACCCCTTAAGAAGACAATCATCTTCGTACTTACTGCCATGATAACCTCAAATCTTAAATACCTCTTGCTGTGAAACATGTTTTGTTTAAATCTAATATAAGTAACTAAGGTGTTCCCAGAACAAATAGCTTCTCTTTTTACATACACAAAACATTTACAACAAATTATCAAATAACAATTAAGTTATTACATTTACATAAGGGCTTGACCAGTAGAAGTGAAACCCCAGAAAATGTGAACTATATTATTTTTTTCACAGATTCAGATCACATTAATGAATTGGGCATAATACAAAAATGAGTCCTAAGGAAATGGGGTGGATGAAATATTTTTCCTGTTATATTGTGTGTAAGTGACTTATCTCCATCATGTCAAAGAGTGATGTAACCAATTGGCAATTTGTGAATCATGGTGCATCTAGAAAGTTGAAGATGAAAATTAAGTTTCTGCATTGTGGCAGAAACTTCCTTGTACTAAGTACTGATGTACCCAGTATGAGAAATGAGAAAGGCACAAAAACTGATAACTGTCAGTCCAAGTTTTTGGTGGAAGTACATGATATCTTATTTCAGGGTCCATTCTTCACCATTTCACTAAGAAGTGTGGAGTAAGAGATACTGGAAATACTGCATTTCTACAAATATGCAATCATATTGGTAACAAAAAGTTTAAGATCTTAATGTTTAATTGCAGTTTGATATCAAGATGTTAATTTTCCTTTTCAGCACAACGAGTGAAAGATGAAAACCTTCATATTGTGTGTGTTCCAACATCATATCAAGCAAGACAGCTCATCGTGAACCACAAGCTTCAATTAGGAGATTTGGATATGTATCCCAAGGTACAGTATCTTGTGTTGCATCCTTCATTTGAACATCATTGAGGCATTTGTTTCTTGAGAGCGTGGGCTGTAGTATCTTGCAAAGTGTGGCAGAAAAGGCAGGAATTAAAGAATTAATAATTTTGTTATACATGCACTTTTATACTTTTGCTCTGTCATGCTTTTGCCAGCATTAGTAAATAACTTTTTTCTCAGAAAGACCAGTTACGCAGTAGCAGCTACAGAATATGCTTATGATATAATATCATCTTCAGACTTGTTTACAATTTGAAGGAACTGTATTGCAAATTTAACTCTGTATGAGTGATGCAACATATTTTTAAATTTAAAGTTGGATTGTGCCATTGATGGTGCAGATGAAGTGGATGCCAATATGACACTTATAAAAGGAGGAGGAGGATGTCTCACACAAGAAAAGATTGTAGCTTCTTGTGCAAAGCAACTAATCATTGTTGGAGATGAATCGTAAGTAAATTCTGTTAAATAGTACTGTAGTAAGTGTAAGAAATTTAATAACTTCACAGCTACAAAGTTGTCAATATACAGTAAAACCTCTCTAACTTGGACACTTGCGGTTCCACGATAATGTGTCCAACTTACAGAGGTGTCCAGGATAGAGGGAAAGGGGAAAATCATCCATTCAAACTGTGGTGTAATGACAATATGGTAATTGTAGAGTATTATGGAGCCCTTCCCAAAAAGGAAATTACTGATAAGAAAAATCAAAAGATTAAATTAAATTTTTACAAATTTTGTTTTCACTAAATTAAACTTGCCTGGATAAGCTCAAAGGGAAGGGCACCAATACTTTACGTTTACCGACAATGTAACTTATTTACTTACATAATCTAACTACTGTAATTTCTGTTAACACTGTTTAACTCAGTTGCAAGCACAGTACATTACAACCCCTCTATAACGCGGTTCGCTATACCGCGGTTCCAGATATAACGCGGGTACCTCATGTCCCCCATAGTGCAGAAAAAAAAAGAAAAAAAAAATTCATCAATTATCCTTCACACAGAACTCAAAATTATATTAAAATGCAAGCCAAATTAATTATTTATTACTTTTTCCGTAAAAATCAATCGTAGCATAGTGAAATAAGTATGTATACTCTTAAGTGTCGATAGTCTATCAATACTGTACTTGTACCGATTTTTCTGATGCACTCCCGTAATAACGCGGTTTCTCTATAACGCGAGTTTACCCCTGTCCCCCGTGACCCGCGTTATAGTGGGGTTGTACTGTAGTGACAAAGTTAAAACTGCACCAGCAATACCTACTGTAGTCCAGTGAAAGGTTCAACAAAAGAATAACTATACACTTTCACTGCTTTGCAATGATGTGTTCAATGCCTCACACCCTCAACCATAAGCTAATCCTCAGGTAGAAGGCATTCATCAGCCAGAAATTCAAAATAACAAAATACTAACTGAAAATGTTTTCCATAAAAGCATTGAAGCCAAAAAGCATGAACCTGTCCAACTTACAACAAAAGGGGTGAACAAGTTCCAGGATAAAGGGGTGTCCAAGATATAGGTTGTTGTGGACATATAAAATTATAGGATATTCGCTGGTACCAATTAAAAGTGTCCAATATAGAGGGGTGTCCAGGATATAGGGGTGTCCAACTAGAGGGGTTTTACTGTATTTGTAAGTTTACAAAATTTAACATTTAAAAGTTTCTGAGATTTTACTTATATTTATATGCTGCGAGTTTTATCAGATGTAATTTCACTTAATCACAGACCAACGTGGTATGAAGGACCATCCAGATACATTAAATTCTTCCAGTTATGAATATGAGTCCCATTCTACATACTTCCTGCAAATTACACCCTGCTTCACATGTGACACTACTGTTAATGTAGTCGTTTTTTGTTGTAGCTTCAATAGGTTGGAGGAAATGAAGTTTTGGATAAGGGAATTAAATTGGAAGAGAAAAGATCCAACATCAATAATTTTTCTGTAAATGTGGACAGAGATGAAAAGCATAGTGCAGAATGACAATAAAAATATTTACTTCTCAGATCTGGGAAAATATTTTGTGCCAGTGCAATATACAGTAAACATTTGATGTATTATTTTCTGGTAATGGTGCCAATTAAGTTTCCCTTTTTTTACTTTGTTCACAAACAAATGGAACATTTATCTAAGTTGTGCTTGATCAAGTGCTCTTAGCAAGGAAGCTGAATATCATCCTTTTGTTTGAAAATATTTTTTCTACATAAAAATATATATAATTTATTTTGAATACATTGTATTTAACATACACTGTATCTTACCAGTTTTATAATGTCTTCTTATTTTGAAGGAAGGAGTCCCATAAACTTGGTGAAAAATATAAGAAGGGTATTCCAGTAGAGGTTATCCCCATGGCTTACTGCCCTGTGCAGCAGAAGATTGAAGCATTGTATGGAGGTGTGGCGGAACTTCGAATGGGAAAGATGAAAGCTGTATGTTGCTTAATATTGGTTTATGTTAATGGAACATACCTGAGTATATAAAGAACAGCTTGCTTCTGTGTAGGACATTATTCTGAAGTTCAAAATATGCATATGACTTGTGTTTATTGATGTGTTTCTGTTCAGGTAAATGAAGTATATCTGGATGAAATATCTTTTCTGTTAATAGGGACCTCTAGTCACTGATAATGGTAACTTTATTTTGGACTGGAAATTTCCAGCTTCAGACTTTGACTGGGCTTCTGTCAACACTGTCATTAAAATGATCCCTGGTATGTATATTTGTATTTGTTAGGGAGAAGAGAATTAAACATTGCATTGGTTGAAAATGTTTGAAAATACAATGGTCTGGGAATAACAAACAAGAAATAAGTATAAAGTGAAGCTTTTGCGGCGACTGAAGTTGATGAAAGACTCTCCGGTTACAAGCCACGTCAGCCACCTGACTCGGCTTGTAACCTGAGATTATTTAATCAAACGAGAGAGAAGTTAATTAAATTAGGGGAAGAAAATATACATGAACTTATTGAGTTCAGAAACTGTAATCATCTCTTCTGTTCTTCAAATCAGTGAAGCTCAATATATTAATACATATAAAACAGTAGTTTTACCATTTGTTTTGTAAGGTTGCAAGAAGTGGTCTCTTAATTTAAGGAGAGTAAGTAAAGTTGACATTTCCCAGGTTCTTTATCTAAATACTGTGCCATGTAGATGTGTAAAGGAGTGGAGATATGACTCCATGTATTCTTTATCTTGGCATTAGATGGAGGTTTACACTTCAGTCACTTTACCCCTGCGGAAATAACCCTAGTAATAAGAACATAAATTACCCACAGTTGATTGGAAACAAAGTGCTCAGGAAATTATTTGTGTCAAAGAGGTACGGCATAGGAACTTCGGGTCTTATGCGTATCACTTAGAATTTTCAGTGTAGTGACCAAGAAGGAAGTCAGTGGATAACACGAATATGGAATGTAAGAAAAGGGAATGAGGTATGTGGCAAGATAGCTCAAGACTGGATAGCTGGGGTTCTGTCCTCCATCATGTCCAGACTGGCTCTGGGTCCCATTTACCATCCTGATACTTAAGCACAGAGACTCATTAATCTAGGAAAATAAATAGTGTGGAAATTGGATGAAACTGGCTCAGGATGATTTGTAGTGGTAGGCTTTGATGTTTGTGGTGTTGTACCTTTAGATTGAGAGAGTTGGTTAGAAATATTTATTTGCTTTTGAAGTGAAATACTGATCATTATTTTTTATAGGTGTGGTGGAGACAGGCTTGTTTGTTAACATGGTCACCAAAGTGTTTTATGGTACTGCCGATGGAACAGTGAAGGAACAGAAGATATAATCCTTTATCAGGATTATTTTATTACAGGTAAACAAAAATGTGAAGTTATTCTCAGTATTGTATTTGTCATATTTTGTGAAAGATGGCATTATATTTTTAATTATGACAAGTGTCCTTATTTGTTCATCCCCTCCCCCAATTTCCAGTCATTAATGATTTAGACATGATTTTTAGTGTCGTGTGTTAACACGTTCACTCCCAGTTACTCTGCTGCTGGAGCCCAGCCATTTCAGTGCACTAATGATTTTTTGTATTACATGGTAAAGCAATGAAGGACAATCAATTAATTGATTATTCAAAGAATCACGGATGTCACCAGTCACATGGCAGTCTGTGCAAAATGCCAATAAATGACCGTACTCAGATACAGTTTTAAAATGTGTCAATACTGAAATGATTTGGTTTATGAAATATGTGTATAAGGAAATCTCAGAAACAGACCAACAAACTGCATTCTTATTTTATGTTCAGGAGTTCCTATTTTCACTTCTCATCCTGAATACAGGTTATTCTCATGAATTTTGTTGTTCATTTTGGGCAAATTCTGGTATAGTATGTTAAAATAGTCTTTAATTGATTTCTTCAATATCCTTCTCATTTCAGCTCCATGTAATTGCACATTAATAAATAGGATAATGAAAAGAGCTTGTAGTTTCCAATTGTTCAAAGAAGTATGAATGTGAAGAATGTGTTGTGGACTTTCTGCTCAGTCATGTGCTTTATTTTCTTTTTGTTTATTCTAGTAATTGTAATTATTTCTTGTTTAATTGTTTATGCAAGTTAAAATTCAAAATATAGACTTTGCTACTCATCTTAGCAATTTATTGAGTTAGGAAATGTTAAATGTACAATTACAACACAAGATTATGACAAATGCAAGTTGATGAAAATTGATAGTGCTTTCTTGTAAACAAAAGTTGAAGTTGCCAGTTCATTGTCGTTCCTCTGCCATTTCATACAAACACATAAGGATATGAGTATGCATAGCCTGAAATCAAAACATAGTGATATAAACATACTATTACACACTATTATGTTTTCAAGTATCTAACTGCCTGTGAAAAAACGCATTTTCAACAAAACATAATAGTTAAAGTTTCTTCTTTGCTTAATTAAACCCATCCTGAGGCAAGTAAATGTATTCCATACTTTAATATCCATTTTAGTATTATCCTCTCATTCATAAATCACCTAAATGGTCTGTTTTTCTGATTTTGCATCTAAAATTTTGTATGAAATTTTTATCTCTACCATGCATGTTACATGCCCTACCCATGTCATCCTTTGATTAGATCACCTTAATAATATTTGTTGAAGATTTCAAATTATGAAATGTATTATGTAATTGTTTCCATCCTTACATTACTTCATCTCTCTATATAAGTAGCTGACTAACACCATGGAATAGATTCCTCTTGAAAACATTTAGTTGCTTAGCTAGTAAAGAAATTTCCCGTCTATTCTGGAACCTGAAGATTCATTATTATACTCGTAATACCCCACCACTCATCTCTATCTTTAGTCAGATGAATCTAGTCCCCAACACTCTCACAAGATGTAGCTATTATAGGTATTATTATGCCATCAGGTTTTCTAACCAAAATTTTGTATGAATCGAGAGTTTCACCCATGTGTGCAGCGTGCTCTGTCCATCTTATCTTCCTCTTCACCTGAATGTGTTATGAAGAGTAAAATTACAAAAGTCCTCATTATGCAAATTTGTTACTTTTGCGCTGTTGGCCCAAATATTTTTTTCTTCAGCACTCTGATCTCAAACATTTCCAGTCTTTGGACTTCCCAAAGGTTGAGAGACCAAATTGAAGTGGCATGTTAAAGCACAATTAATAAAGTTTTTTTCTCTTAGTTCATACCCTTATTAAAAATTACTAAAACAGAAGTTTATATGGCATGTATGGTGTTGGTTACAGAACTGAAGTTATAACAGCTGTAAGAAAAGAAATTAACTGCTCTTTACAGGAAAGTTGCATGCCTTGGAATGAATTACCAACTGCATGAAAATTCCAAAAGAAACCAAGTCAGTTAATGGTAAATCATAATTTGAGAGAGAAAATAAGAGATGGATGGAATGAGAGAACCCACAACAGAAGAAAGAGAGGTTTATAGCTTGAAGAAGAAGAAGAGATAAGCTGATGATGTGACATATTAATGACGGTTATAGCGTAAGTTATGCGTATTAAAGCACATACTCTTTCACTAGCCCCATATTATCACTCTTCCCTTTTCTTCTTTTGGCTCTTATCGAATGCTACTTGTCAATTATAGGTTAAAGTTGGGAGTTATTAATGTCCTCCATCCTTCCACCATCTTAAAATGTAGGATAAGTTAAATTATTGAAGCAGCATTGTTAAAGGTTTCTACGTGCATCAGTAAAAGTTATGCATATGCTGTATAAAGATGACTTTTGAAAATCTGATACAGGATTTATAATTATGAAATAATCAAATGACTTCCAGCTAATAGAATTGAGCATTAAAGACTGTTAATGACAACATCCATCATTGGATAAGATTATGAGATAGCTCAATATCTTTCTAATACATTTTCGGTGTTTCTAATGACTGCTACCGAAGGGGTTTCCCCACAATAATTCTGTATGCATTTTTGTTTTCTGCTTCAAGCTACATTTTTGGTACATCATAACCTCAATTTTTTTTTTTTTTTGCTATCCTAACAGTGTTATATATGAAGATGGCTTTCTTCTGGGTTGTTTTACTATGTAGCCTGGTAGACATTCACTGACATTTCGGAGGTTATTGCTGCTTCCATCTTCAGGGTGATGAGTTGTTTATCGTCCTGATGGACTCAGCAAATGTCCCTGAAATGAAAGTGAATGTCTACCAGGACACATAATGCAATAACCCAGAAGACAGCCATCTTCATGCTTGCCACCTTGAGAATCTGAAATTTCTCTCAATATTATATGGCTTGAAAGTAAGAAATATATTTCATAATTGTCGATATACTGACCTAAATTTGGGTAGCCATATGAGTAGGGTGCAACATAGCTTGTGTAGTAGGGTGATGTGTATGCGCTGTAAGTGAGTGCAGATGGGTAGCTGTAGGCAAGAGGGTAGAGGCTTGGTTTGGGTGCTGGCACTGGAGATGGAGCAGCACAAACCATAGCCACAACTGCAACTAGCAACACCAGCTGGAAAGTAAGCCATAGTAAGTAAAGCTACATAAGCATGATTATAAATATTCATATTGGGGGAATGTGGCCAAAATTCAGAAATTATACATATCTGAGCAGCTGTAAAAAATTAATATGTTTAGTATTTTTCTAATTTTGATTATGTCATACTATTTGCATGAGTATTCTTTGAATACTCATAATTTAATTGTGACTGTGTTTATTTATATAAATGTTACTTAAGTAACATCCGTTTTTTGAGGGAGTTGGCTGTACTGCAATTACTTCATGTGTGTATGAAATAGGCCTGTACTTTAGACAGTCTACGGTGTACGTGTTACCCATATGGGGTCTAATGAATAAACCATTTTCATTATTACTAGAATTTTCTAAAGGGGGTATTCAAATGAGTTCTTCACCATTCTGTGTTTCTCATTTGTTACTAACGGAAATCTACTGTCTATTAGACTGCTCCATAGTTTGAATATTGTGTTGCTTAAAGGCACAGGTTATTTTTAATCAGATTTCTGTAAATCTGAACCTCGCTTTATTCTACATTTAAGTTACGTATCATATTGATGCTTCCATCGTGCGTCATATAACTTCCGTTCGTAACGATGAGCCTTTTCTTTGAGATAGTGTATGACGTTCAATTTGAGTTTCATGTAAAGTAGAAGTTGTCGGGGCAAAACAGTTGTAGTGCATTGCGCGTAATAATAACTCGTAATTTTAAAAAAAAATTCTTCCGTTAGTGTGTTTCCGGGATATCAAACAATCCATTCGAGAACTATCGAGATATATCGTGAGTAGCATGCAAATGGTTTAGGGTCCGGTACGGGTACTCACAGTAGCTCTCATTGCTGACGGCTGAAGAAGGACGCTCCTCGATGACCAAGGGACGCAACTGTTGGCGATGTGCTGCTTGTACGCCGGAGCAGCAATTTATACGCCGACCCCTCCCTTGTGATTTCATCACTGTCCATTATTTTGTCCATCTTTGTGACGTCAGAATACTGGCTACGAATCTGCATTTTTCTTTGTCCGTTCGTTCTTTCATTGCGAGAATGTTTTTGTGGTAACAGGAGAGTTTAAAACTGAAAAGAGGTGGATGGGTTCTGTCTCGGTTGCAGTGAAAACTTGGTTTAGGTGCTTCGAAGTATAATCACGTTCGGTAGAATGGGAGGGGGGGGGGCGATCTTGATATGAGTGAAGACACTGTTGCAACATTCGCCTGGAAGGACTGAGGAAATCCATGACAAAATTGATGATAGTTACGGCTTTTGGCAACTTGTTTGCTAAATTAGCAAAGTTTGGGGACGAAGTGGAAGGTTATGTTATTGATTGTACTCGCCGCGAAAGTCTCAAATCCTATATTATTTTATTTTCTTAATTATCTCCACGTAGCGAAGTTCCTGAGAACCTAAATAGTCTCTCAGTTGGTGAAAAAATGACCTTTCGTGATAAAATTATTAATTGAGATCTATTTTAATGTTATCCTTCTGAAGATGGCTGTCTTATAGTTTGTTGCGTAATGTAGTCTGGTAGAAGTTTACCTACTTTTCAGAGGTATTTTCTGCCTCCATCATCGGGGGTACTCATCGCCCTGATGATGGAGGTAACCATGTCGGCGAATTACAACCGGACTACACGGCCCAACAACCCAGAAGACAGCCATCTTCAAGTTTGTTAAGTCTTTTAGACAGATCTATTTCAACAATCTGATCTACAGTAAATGTTTTCCGGTGTCTATACTCATAAATTTTATTGCGTACAAACTGTTCACACTTGCTTGTAGTGAGTTACATGAAGGTGAACTTTAATGCAGTCTAATTATTCCACGTACTCAATATTAACGAGAATTACGATTATTACAATTTGTACTCTGAGGAATATTTGTTGTCCGATACGTAGCGAAATGAAATTCACCTACTATCCTCACTACACGCCTTGAAAGCGCTTCGGGGAGGAGAGATGGGATGGTTAGATGTTAGATCGCAGATGGTGCTTGACAGGCTGGCAAAGAAAGATTTCCAGGGATGCTTCCAGGCTTGGCAGCGGCGCTGGGATCGTTGTGTTCACTCCCAGGGGAACTACTTCGAGGGTGATGGATGAATTTAATACCTGAGATAAGTGTACGGGTTTTTATACGCGCAGTCTTGAAACTTTCCGATCGCACCTCGTATGCCTAGTCCTTCCAAATTATCTCTTCATTTTAAGTTCCCGATTAAAATGTGTGTGTATATCTTACCTCTCCAATACTTGCTACATGCCCCGCCCATCTCATCCTCCTTGATTTGATTATCCCAACAATAGTCTAAGCATAGTTATTTGGTGAGCCGACGAAATTTGAAGTGTGTTTTTTTTGTTCCCCCTATTATGAACTCACTCTTAAACTTTTGGGTTCTGTAAACGTAGGTGATTATAATTTTCCGAAGAAAAATTCAGCTCCAAGGAGTTGGTTGGCAAAGAAGCTGTCACTGTTGTACACAGAACTGAAAGTCCGAAGGCCTTGTCCTACACGCAAACGTGGCCCGCGCTCCGCGGTGTGTTTGACACCTCGAAGAGCTTATGTAATTACCCACCACTCATAAAAACAAACACCCGCCGTCCGCTAATCTGTATTCTAGTCGTCGTTAAGAAGCAAAGAAACGTGTTTGTTCTCTTTAATTTTAATATTTCATGGCCGTAGAGTTGCATGCTGTCACATTCTTTTATGGTCTTGGCTATTAGTGGAGAATGGCGCGGAGAATGTTCATACCCATCTACAGGCAGGAGTATTAGGAAGGGTTTTGAGATACTGTTTACGTACCATTAATCCTTTGATAACTGTGTTGAATTTAAATTTCTTCAATTTTGGTTAAACTTTAAACATTAACAAGGCACGGGATCAGTCATTGAATGTTGCAGGAACTCGATAAGAATTCATTGTTCTTTGGACAAATGTATTATGCTTACACCTGAATTGGCAACTCAGACAATTAAATCTCTCTAAATATGGAAAAATTGTAAATGTAGTTTTACATAAAATTGTTGTAAGAAGTTCGTAGTTTTACCATCTTCAATCCTGGTAGGATAATTTCTTACTTTGGTTAACGCGAATATATTCACACGTTTATTATAATGAATAATCAACTTCAGTACAGTTTATTTCAAGAAAAACCTACGCAAAGAACGTGATATTCACCTTATTATGAAATAACAGGAAAAGTTTATGACCGAATATGAAATTGCCGATGTATTGTATTAATTTTAGCACTTTTTACAAGACATAACCTATTGGATAACTGCCGTGAGCTCAGTTTAAAAACGCGGAACACAGGAACGAAAATGTGACAACTTCCATTATCCTTTAATATCTAGACACGTGTGAGTCCAGAGTATTACGCAATCTTTTCAGTGTACGCATATTTATATTTTAACAGCATTACTACATAGTTATTTTAAACCTGTTTCATCTCCAACATGTAGCCCATCCGTCTACCCTATTAAAATGCTGATTAAGGATGTTGTAATCATTATTGTAGACCACTTGTTCTAGAACTTGGCCTTGAAAAAACCAACAAATTATGAAGGCATAAAAAGTCAATAATTGGATTTTAACGAAAGAGTTGAACTTAGTTGTCCTTGAACAAAGGCCACAAGGGATGGGCAAGGTTGGAGTGTTATTATCAGGCCACAAAATATGCTTGGGGGGGGGGGGGTTAAAAACGAATGTCTGATGTATTCAGAATTTTTGGATGCTTCCAGACAGGTTTGAAGAATTCGTAAGAAACTGATA
Source organism: Zootermopsis nevadensis (assembly GCF_000696155.1). The sequence continues at coordinate 461,098 of NW_019059656.1, read as the reverse complement.
GTGACATTGTACCTGCATTTATTTATGGAACACTGCAGAGTACATTCAAGATGTACTGTCTGAGCGGAGAATTGACTGCACTTTAAAGCCGTGATGACATCATACTGAATGCTGTTCTAAACACAAAATATTTTCATTGTTGAAGCAATCTGCATGATATTTGTTATGATGGGTGTTAACATTGATCAGACTAATGTATTAAATACTAAACATAAGAGAACTGGAAGTCAGCCGATTTTTCTATACCGCGTGTTAGAACGGCTGTCCGCCTGTGCAGACGTATACTTGTGTTTGAAAGTCGAGTCAATTCTCCGCTCAGACTGACGGTATGTTCTCCGTGAATTTTAGCATGTCTGAATTTTGTTGCCAGTTCTGAAAACACGACGTGATTAGAATGTTTTTGATTCGCCCGTCCACTCAACTGTTCGCAGTAGAGTCATCATAGCTGTGAAATTCTTGTGCCGTACAACGTGAGAGTTGAAGTGCATTCAGAAATAACGTCTGTTTTATAAAACCTTCTAACAAATAAATGTTCAAACAAGAGGGGTGAAACACTAGGAAGTTTACAATGGCAGTTATATTGGTGTAGTATGCAAATGTGTATTCAGTAGACAGTAATTAACAAAACCAAAATATTTTTCAGTTGGAGGCAATATGTCTGTAGAAAATGATTTCGGTGTGTTAGAGAGTCAACAGAATGCAGGACAAATCCCTCGGCTAACATTAAGGTGGAAAATAATTTAATTTACAATGAGGCACGTTTAAAACATTTGAGTACGAATGAAAATCAAAATTACATTCGCGAAGAAATTAAGAACAGATTTCTACGATTCAGTTAGATTTAAGTAGGATTTGAGGTTCTCACGGCGGCGAGTACGAAGATGGCAGTGTTCTGGGTTGTTGCGCCATGTAGTCTGGTAGAAGTTTACCAACGTTTCAGAGGTCCTTGCAACCTCCATCATCAGGGCGATGACTCATAGATGATGGTGGACTGGAAGACGCCTAAATTGGAAAAAAGTCTCTTCATATTTGCACAGACCACGGAAAAGGAAATTGCGCCTGCGCAAACAAACAATCCTGAATTAGCTGGCTGGTGAATCCTGGTTGTTATTTTCTCTTTCACGCAGACGCAATGTTGTTATTTTACATTATGCAAAGACACATTCTTCAAAGTTTTGTATTTTTCGAAAATCTATAACTATACGAGGTGCGATCGGAAGGTTTCCAGACTGCGCGTATAAAAACACGTACACTTATCTCAGGTATTAAATTCATCCATCCCCCTCGAAGTAGTTCCCCTGGGAGTGAACACAACGATCCCAGCGCCGCTGCCAAGCCTGGAAGCATCCCTGGAAATCTTTCTTTGTCAGCCTGTCAAGCACCATCTGCGATTCTGCCTGAATCTCTTGCCAAAGACTCGCCAAAACGGCTACGGAAACCTATGAAATGCTAAAGCAAGCATTTGGGGAGTCCGCAATGGGTCGTGCACAAACTTTTGTGTGGCATTCACGTTTTAAAAATGGCCGAACCTCTGTCGATGATGACGAGCGTTCTGGCCGACCATCTTCGAGCACAACGCCCGAAACTGTTACGAAGATCGACGTCGTACCATCACTTGTACGACTTGTGCGACATTGTTGGGATAGGCTATGGGGCCTGTCAGCTGATTCTAAAGGAAGAACTCCACATGCGACGCAAGGCTCCTGTCTGAGGACCAGAAGCAGAATCGACTTTTCGTTTGTCAGGAGCTCAAAGATCTTGCAAGAACCGACTTCAACTTCCTTTCTAAGCTCCGTGTGACTTCTTCCTCTTCCCAAAGATGAAAATTCAGCTAAAGGGAAGGAGATTTGAGACGATAGAAGAGATTCAGGCAGAATCGCAGATGGTGCTTGACAGGCTGACAAAGAAAGATTTTCAGGGATGCTTCCAGGCTTGGCAGCGGCGCGGGGATCGTTGTGTTCACTCCCAGGGGAACTACTTCGAGGGTGATGGATGAATTTAATACCTTAGATAAGTGTACGGGTTTTTATAGGCGCAGTCTTGAAACTTTCCGATCGTACCTCGTACATCATTGCATGGCCCTATTGCAAATGGCGCTAATGTGATTCGACCTAACAAGTTGGTTTGTCAGCCATGTTGATATTATCGATTTCAGGTTATTGAAAAGTACTTTAGCGTAGTCTTTAGTGGCATAACGTCCATACCAAATTTCATCTAAATCGTCCAGCGGTTCTCAGTTTTGAGTCATACGGACAGACATGACCAACTAGCGTTCATTTCATGCGTATCATGCAAAGAACGCATAACTAAATTATCTGAAATCTCACAACGTCGTTTAGAGGGTTCCGCAGAAGAAAAGGTTTTAGAACTTCTAGTCTGGACAGTTTACTTTTGTAGATCGGATTTATATTTGGTAATTTTTCGTAATTATTATAACTTAAATTCATCTGAAACTTTAAAAGAGCAAAACTTGTATAATGATGATGGCTTTTATACAGATAAGTAGTGTGTTATAAATCTTCACAGTGCTTTTCGATTGCATTGCCGTATCTTAATTAGTTATTCAAGTATGATTATTTTAACTAAAGGACTAACGAAAAGACTTGATATTTAATTCATCCTAGGTAAATGCGCGCAGAACAATTAAACTTAGCATACCACCGAGGCAGTTCCAAATGAGGAAGAGATTCTCTCTCGCTCCTTCAGTACCAAGGCTTTATGTATACATTGAAACATGCCTGCTGCATTGCTGATTTATCCTTGGCACATAAACCAAGGAAGGCACTTTAAATTTTTGTTCCGGTAAGAGTGATTGACGTATGGAAAGCTCTGCCTTGGTGGTAATTTTACCACAAGATTTTCATGAAGACACTGCTTTTTTTATAATTAACCAACCCAATAAAGTGATAATGAGGAAATCTCCGACTTTTTTTCTCAATGATCACATTCTTATTATAATAGAGCCATTACCTCATTATACACGTATTGCCCTCTGCCAGCGAAGGAAAACAATTGAACTCGCATGACGAGCGACCTCCATCACAGTAAAAATTCACTGACATGTCTCAGACATTAAAACATAACGAGCTATTGTATTGTAGAGTCATGTTGATGTAATTATTTTGGACTGAATTAACAGATCAACGTTGCTATAGATTGTGCAGTCTCAGACTTATTATAGAAGAAAAATAATAAATTGAACGGTCGGGGAGGAGATGAAAGATATCGACAGGGTCCCCTATACATAAGGGAAAATTATGTTCAAAAAGACTTCCTTGGTGAATACTAAAAACGGGAAATTTGTTTATTGCACGTTCCAACACGTGGTGTGTGGGTTCCTCGTTTTTCTATTTGTATACAAATGGCGTCGGACTTTTGGATTCATAGGAACAAACTAAACAACGGAAAAGGACATGAGATTTTGCAACTTCGATACTCAAGAAATAGTAGTATTGGACAAACTCACTGGAATCGGTGGCAAGGGAATTTACACAGTCGATGGAGCAGCCCACCTTGAAAAGTTTATGATCAGAGTTGCATTAATTTCTGCTGGTGGAAATCTGAAGGTTCGTTGTGTTTACAAGAGACTGGCTCTTGACTGTCTCCTGCGCGAACTGGTTACAATACACGCAGTTCTGTACTTCTCAAAACAGGGGTGACCATACACCATACGAAAAATGCGACTAAGATGATACAACCCCCATTTGTGTCCAAATGTGGACAACAGACAATCCAAACAGATTAATGTATTTTGCAACGCGTCGCAGGGTGAAAAGCATCCGTAACGAAATGTTAGAAGCTTGTATCGTGGTACTATGATTTTAGAAGCCTAGCATATATGGGTCGCTCGTAAGATAAAGGTTACGATTCTGTCAAATGGTGGGCTTCGGTAAACTAATAAGACTAGGTGACCTATATAGGTAACAAGTTCTTTGTTATGGACTATTCTACATTGTTGACTTATGTCAGGGTCATTCCACATTAAGTCAACACACAAGAGACATAAAATGCAGTTTTACTTTATTTACAAATATTGTACAAGATATTTTAATTTGAAGTACATTACAGTGGCAGGTATAAATAGTACAACATACACAAGATGTAATTGCACTGCAAAGCAAAGCTAATAATAAGACTAGTGGTCATGTAAGATAAGGGAACATTTTTATTTTTATAGGATCAGAGTTAGTATGATGCTATATCATTAGTAAATTCAGTGACAAAAACCAGACAGTAAACAAAATAGCTTGTTTGGGGTCTTGAGAAAAATGTTGACTGAAAACAGAATACTAGAGGACTGGTATAAAGATATCATAAAAGAAAAATTGATTAAATACTCTCGGGCTACAAGCAACATCAGGTGGCCTAACTGAGTTCCCATCAGCTAGTTCACAACAAAGGAACAGAGATGGTTCTTGAAACGTTGACAGAAGATTTGGTTTGTTCTCCATTCAGCCACTACGCGGCTTGTAGCCCGAGAGTATTTAATCACCTTCAGTTGCTGCAAAAGCCTCACTTCATACAAAAGAAAAATTGGGTAAAGAACTATATGTATTAAAATGGGAAGGGTGACTAGAGGTATAATTTTTTAAATAAGTCAGTTGGAAAGAAAAAGTGTTAGTCATGACACATAGTACAAAGAGAGAAGAAATTTGTAAAAACCAGGAATATCAGGAGATCTTTTGAGAAAAATTAAAATATAACCTGTGCTAAGAAAAATACAAAAAACAGTCATCATGATCAGATCAGGCAGGAGTCAGACAAGGAAGCATATTATCACCAATATCTTTAATGTTATAATGAATAAAATCTGCAATAAAATCAGAGAAAACAAAAGTAACAGATTTAAAAGCTTTTACGTATGTAGATGACATCTTGATAATATATGGGCTG
>NW_019059656.1:427435-454839 GCF_000696155.1 Zootermopsis nevadensis | reverse complement strand
TGCTACCATCCTAACCACGGTGGCTGATTGATTTTATTTACTGGAACATATGTCAGATTAACAGGAATGTTAATTAAAGCAAATCTCCTCTGTAGCCTCTCCAGGGTTTTTCTAATCATGTACCTGTTGAAGCAGAAAATTATAGCTATCAGAATATGCTTCATATTTATATTATTAAATTATAATTAATATTAAATTTAATTTAAAGATCTCATTGCATATAATATAAATTCTGCAGGAAAGTACTTAATATTCAAAAGCACTTTACCCAGAGTACATGGGGTAAAGGAAAAAAAGAGTGTACCTGAAATATACAGCAAAATTTCACAGAATGAACATGACAGGGTCATTTAATAATACTTTTTTTAACATAGGTACAGCTTGATTCGGGGTGTGATGCTGACCACTCACCCCCATCTAGTGCTGACATCAAGAACAACTAGGAGCTATACCTCCTCTCCCAAGTGCCTATATGGCATATAGCGGGGCAGCCTTACTTACAGCTTGATTAAGACAACAGTAAGATACACATTTCTCCCCTTGTTTATATATTTGGCCACAAAAATCAGGAAACAAAGTAGCAAGAAATTGAATCACTAAAAACACTGCATGATAAAAATGTAACTTTTGTCAAGTTTTTGTTTTCAGAATACTTTTTTTCCTTAATAAATAATGGCAGAAACCTAAATCAAAACTAAAACTGTGATAACAAGAAAACAGTGGCCCTGTTGTTGAGTTTGCTTTTACAGCAGAGTACAAAAAAAAAATGAAATTCCACATGGCCATGTTGCAAATGGAGTCATTTGATAGGACAATTATAAAATCCATGGAATTCCCTCCTACAGTATGCTGTAAACATACCCATTTTTTCCCAAAAGAAATCCAGCTGGAATATGAACTTCTCGAAATGTATTGTCATCGACCATTTCTATGTAAAATTCATCACTTTCGGGATCTTGATTTGTAACTATTATTGCTCGTGCTCCAACTTCCTCTGCTTTTACAGTTTTACTCAAGAATGAACACTCCCTAAAACACAAAGAAACTTATATTTTTTTAAAGCCATTTATAACACATTACAGTTTTACTTATATTAATTATCCACATATTTTATGCCATAATTTCTTTCTTAAAACCCTGAATCCTTTACCAAACACTAAAATTAATAGCAACCAACATGGAATGGAAGACCCATCAAACATTTCTTTTTCCACTTGGTGTCCTTTACCTACACACATCACATTAACATCAGCCCTTTGGGTTTTATACTTTAATGTTAATAGAATGAATTCAATGAGCCACCAATGAATAGAATAAATCACTCTATCCACTTGTATGTCCGTCTGTCTGTCTGTCTCTACATGTGAAACAACAAAAATTTGATTAAATTTGATTTTGGAGAATGTTAAAAAAACAGTTTTGGGCCATTTAAATCTTCACTTAGATGGGGCAATTATAATTACTTTTTAGGTTATTTCATCGAGCAGGTCTGCACAACTTTAAAGTACATGTGGGACAAAATGTAAATTACAGAAGTGCTTTGGGCCGCAGTCTCATGTTTCCTGTATGATAATTACATTAGTTAAAAGTATGTGAATATTATGCATTATGTATAAATAAATACATTGATGTGTGATATTATTGTGTTAATTAAATTTAAATACCATTGCATTATTTTACTATTTCAATATGTAAGAGTGTGAATTTGTTAACTAACAAGTTGTTAAGTAAAAACTTTATGACAGGTCTGGTAACTTCCAAGAATGTAGGTAAGAAAATAAGAACATCAGATTTTATTATAATTGATTAATTTTGAAAGATGATTTTTCAGGGGCCCAGGCACAGTTCAGCTGATTGCCCCTGTGCCAGAGAAAATCTTTCCAGGGCCCGCATGTCATGCAGGCCTGATATAGAGAAATTTTTATCATCAGTATCCTAGCAACTCACTGTTATAGAATGAAGACTTCTAATCTTCTATTTTTCTCTGAATTATTAAACAGAGTCATTCTGCTTACAATGCAGTACACAGAAATAATTAAATCTGCTTTACTTTGCACCTCACTGCTCTACAATTATTGTAATCCTACTATTAAATCTTTTAAGAAAAACCCACTTCTTGAAAACATCTAGGTAGGTACTGTGGCATGGAGTCAGGGGTCACTGTCTGAAGAAAAATGTAGCCAATTTTTTTTATATACATTTACTTTCTGCTTCTGGTACACATTTTCCTTTGTAAATGCCGTGTGACTGTCATTTTTCCCCCCTCCAACAGTAAAGTTCTACCAAAGGTGGCTTTGCACATTGTGGTATTTTCTATAATCATAGCCTCTGCATGTAACAAATAATTATACTCCTAATTATTAAAATTTAACCCATGTGCTTACCCCCGTTCAACCAGAGCCACACTCCCTTCTAGTTCCTTTGCATTGTTTGGCCATCCACATCCATATGGAGGTTCCACAGGTACAAGAGGAATTCCATATGCAGAAAATGATTTGTTCTACAAGTACAGGTACACAGAAAATCAAACATAGGACAAAGATTTAATTCCTGACAGACCCAGGTTCAGCCAACTTCTAAAAGAAAATGCATTTGCTTTTGTTAAAGCAGAAAAGAACAGTTCACTGGATAATGCTGACCTCACGATGTAAAACTGAAGTCATTCCAATCTTGTAATAAATTCTTATCATAGTAATATTTGTTACTTCTGAGATTTCAAATTAATTGTAAACTTACAAATGGTGCACCAAAATCTTTAGCAGGCCTGATTCTGTAGGTATATTGCAGCTCTTCTGGTTCTATGATTTCAAAGAATACATCTACTCCAATGATATCAGTACTTGAAACACCATCATATGTATACAAATTGTTAGCTGAAAAGCAAGACATAACTGCATGTTATCAATATTCCTTTATTATTTGATTATTCACCTGGTTTATAATTTATTCTTCAATTGACCACCATTCACTGTTGTATATATACTTCATAACTTTCCTTATAATTATATTTTTAATGGTTAAACAGATTATAATTTTCATTATAAGGCTGCATCAATTAGTGGATATGTCATGAATCAGTATCTGACTAATATGGATTCTACGCCATTCTTGTATCAACTACTTCCTGATCTATAATTGTAGTGGTATAATACCACATGGTGGGACAAATTCTACCTATACTCTGGAATAACTATGGATCAGACATAAACAAACTGTGCAAGTGGTGATGAAATATTTGCCTTTTACTAGCTGGTCTTTGTACATTTCATACATATAATGCATATGAAAAGGACACGAGTCCAGATTATTTTACAAATGTTTATCCCAATATAAAGATATATCAGACATTCCATATTCCTTCAGTCAAGTTCTTTTGGAGACACTAATAGTTAATATTTAATTTTACACTCGCACAACAGAGTAAAGTTATATGTATGAAGTGAATCTTTCACAGCAGCTGAAGTTGATGAAATACTCTCAGGCAGAAGATTTGTTCAACCAGAGCCACACTCCCTTCTAGTTCCTTTGCATTGTTTGGCCATCCACATCCATATGGAGGTTCCACAGGTACAAGAGGAATTCCATATGCAGAAAATGATTTGTTCTACAAGTACAGGTACACAGAAAATCAAACATAGGACAAAGATTTAATTCCTGACAGACCCAGGTTCAGCCAACTTCTAAAAGAAAATGCATTTGCTTTTGTTAAAGCAGAAAAGAACAGTTCACTGGATAATGCTGACCTCACGATGTAAAACTGAAGTCATTCCAATCTTGTAATAAATTCTTATCATAGTAATATTTGTTACTTCTGAGATTTCAAATTAATTGTAAACTTACAAATGGTGCACCAAAATCTTTAGCAGGCCTGATTCTGTAGGTATATTGCAGCTCTTCTGGTTCTATGATTTCAAAGAATACATCTACTCCAATGATATCAGTACTTGAAACACCATCATATGTATACAAATTGTTAGCTGAAAAGCAAGACATAACTGCATGTTATCAATATTCCTTTATTATTTGATTATTCACCTGGTTTATAATTTATTCTTCAATTGACCACCATTCACTGTTGTATATATACTTCATAACTTTCCTTATAATTATATTTTTAATGGTTAAACAGATTATAATTTTCATTATAAGGCTGCATCAATTAGTGGATATGTCATGAATCAGTATCTGACTAATATGGATTCTACGCCATTCTTGTATCAACTACTTCCTGATCTATAATTGTAGTGGTATAATACCACATGGTGGGACAAATTCTACCTATACTCTGGAATAACTATGGATCAGACATAAACAAACTGTGCAAGTGGTGATGAAATATTTGCCTTTTACTAGCTGGTCTTTGTACATTTCATACATATAATGCATATGAAAAGGACACGAGTCCAGATTATTTTACAAATGTTTATCCCAATATAAAGATATATCAGACATTCCATATTCCTTCAGTCAAGTTCTTTTGGAGACACTAATAGTTAATATTTAATTTTACACTCGCACAACAGAGTAAAGTTATATGTATGAAGTGTATCTTTCACAGCAGCTGAAGTTGATGAAATACTCTCAGGCAGAAGATTTGTTTGTTCACCATTCAGCCACCTGATGCAGCTTGTAGCCAGAGAGTATTTCATCAATTAAAAATATATGCTTAACCAACAAATTACTTTTATGCAGAAAAGTAACAAGAGATGCACATTCAAGCACTTAAATGGGTATTAAACCTTTATCAGAGCAGTATTCCACACCTGGTGTGCTGCAAATGATATGGAAGGAAACAGTCATGGCCTAATTTAAGGAATTATCCCAGCATTTGCCTGGAAGGACTGAGGAAAACTACGAAAACCCCAAGTCAGATTAGCCGGTCTCCGGGCCGAGATTTGAACCCGGGACCTCCCGAATATGAAGCAGGAGTGTTAACCACTCCACGACGTTCGGTGAACGGCAATGTGATCTTGCCTTGATCTGCCGGTTTGCGTACAAACTAATGTTTCAGTCCATCGTGTTTACAATAATCAAGACATGCATTTAGATGAACGAAATCAAGATTCACAAAGCAAATACAATGATGTATCTGCTTATCTGAAGTTGACAATAATTACTTCAACTAACCTACAGTATTCACCATTGGCACAAAGTGTTGAAACAGAAAAACTCCAAGCACCAACATATTCACATTGAATCCCATGATGACAGCTATTATTCTTGTACATGTACTCATTTCAGCCAAACAAAAATAACATTTCGAGTAGAATATTTGCTTTAAATCGTTTTACTGAGAAGGAACTCGACTAACGACTACAATCCAACCTATCATTGGTCATCTCTGATGTAATCTGTGCTATCTGCGCTGATGTGTTTCTGCTGTTAAAGGTAATCACGTAGCCAACAAACTACTTTGTGCAAACTTTCACGCCTCGTTTCGGATGTAGTAACAGAAAGCATTCAATTTAAGAGTTATTTCAAGTCGATATGCTTCGTTGCATTAAACAAATTATTCCTTAATTCCGCCACCGCTGGAATCGACTTTCTTGTAGATCGATTGTTTCATGTGTTTCGAGATTGTTTTTGTTGACCAATGAGAAAGGGGGGTAGAGTTCAGATCAAGCCCCTGTTGGATAGTATAATTCTCCGGAGGGTATACTTTTCTACCCCTAAAGCAACCAATTGGACAAAAACCTATGTTGGTAATCTGTGACTAGAACCAATACCGTTTCAGTGTTATATTTCAACATGGCGTGAGGTAGAACTGTCATACCAATGTGCTTGCTGGCAAAAACAGAAAATGTAACTTATGTTGTGTGATCTTTTTAAAATTATTGTTTCTGAAAGTTCTTCATGTTAAACATGGGCCGGTCTGAGACGATCCGCGCTTGTGTGGTATATATCGTGTCAGGTATTGATGCAACCGAAATTTAAACAGGTTCACAAATTTGTGAGCTTTTAGTTTAGAAGTGTATTGCACATGTATTTATTGCTGTTAAATTAATTACGTGTTTTTGTTGTTAATGCTTTTATGCCTTGTGTAGGTGGATTGTGACCTATGACTATGAATGTTGTTTAAGAGACACGATGAAGCATGTAAGAAAAGAGAAAGAACTGTTATGGACGGTGTTGGCCCTGCTTCTTTATGTTCAAGAAATTGATTTATTAGAACAGACAGTTAATTGTCCACCACAGTGTGTATGCACCAAGGTTCGATCGCGACCTACTGTGGTCTTCAAGTTGAAGTGTGGAGGTGGAGATAGGAAAGTTTCTTCAATTGAGGAATTAAATCTGCAAGACTTTCCATTGGATATATTTTATTTGTGAGTGGGAAGTTCATTTACAGTTACTAGACACAATGTAAAGTATTCTAAGGTGCCCAGCCCACATGTCCTGGTACAAAATATGGGTTTTATTTAAGTTGCTATCCCATTATGTTTTAACTACTCTGTATAGTCGCCTTGTTTTAGTAAATAATTTCCAATTAAACTTGTTTCAATAGCATTTTAATTTTCTTTGTTGTTTTTTGGGAAGACATCTTGAACTCATTTGAGATTCAGGTATTGACTCTAAAAACAGTTGGTGAAACTTGTGAATGTAACATGAGTTCTTCCAGTATAACATTAACTTTACTGATTGTCAGTAACCCACTATTAAATGCCTTCTTGTGTCTCTAGAACCATCTGCATGTGTTGATAAACTAAAACATGTGACAGCACTATGCATAATTTGATGAAAATGCAGGATCAGATTCTACAGTTGTAAAGCTGATTCCTCAACATAAAAACATATTTTAATTTACCAAACAACTTATGTGAGAACTGAAGTCAATGAGAATTTATACCGTACTTTCCTCCTGAGGCTTAAGCTTTCATGGAGTCCATAAATTGTTGATGTATTGCATCGTTGACTCCCATTTTTGTCTGTTGTCTAAGAGGTGCAGAATATTTTATAATAATGCTATGTTGTTCTCCAGTACTTTAATCTATATTTGGAATATGCTCGCTTAGGTTTATCATGGTTTACCTGAGTTCTTTAAGCATATCCTGTGATAGTACTTTAAAATAGGTGATGGTCACTTGCACATATATTTGTAATCATTCTACCATGTCTCATTTAACACTGTAATCACAGTAGTTTATACATGGCCATAAAATAATTAAAGAAACAAACAAGACAGGGAAACAATCTTGCACATTCATTATTCTCTTTGCCAATTACACAAAAAACTCTGTCAAACAGATACTCAGTAATTGTGTGAGAGTCTGCTGAAAAAGATTCAACACTGATTGTTTCATATTAACTTGTTTCATTTTCATTCCTTTAATATTTCTCCCTTTTTTCAGGGACCTTTATGACAATAACATCATGCATTTGCCTCGGGATGCCTTCTCATATCTGCCAATGTTACAAAAACTGTGAGTAGAATTATACTGTATACACATAACTTGTGACATTCAGAATAACTGACTGATAGAATGTGAATTTTTGTAATGACTGTCATTATTGTGGATGCTTGATGCCTTTAGTGAAACTTTGGAATATCCATTCCCTATGTTGCTCATTATTTTTTTACTGCCTTGCTGAAAGAATGTAATTTTTAGGAAAAATGTGAACTCATTGTGAGGGTTAGGTTATTACATATACAGGAAGTTCCAAAAATGTTTCACTGTATGGTAATGCAGACATTTGACTAACATCAAATGTTAGCAGCATAAGAGTTCAACAATACAGAGATGTGGTATGTAACTTCTAAATACATAGTTACTTTCATATTTAATCCTTATCACTTCACTTTTTGTTGAGTACTTAACTTAAAAATTTCTAGTTTAGTGAGTAATAGAAAGGGATGGGTGGCCAAGTGCTGGCTGGACACATCACTTGGATGGAAACTAAAACTAATGTATTAAGAATTTTAGTGAAAAATATTTTGAGAAGCGACTCTCAGAAAAGCCAGTGTTAATGTAGGAATATAAATTTTCAATGCTTCTGAAGAAAATTCAAATGCCCCTACATCATTAGCAGTCTAGGTCTTTTGTATGTCTTTGTCATCCCATCAACAGCCTGAGACATCAGTCTGTTGATTTGGACCATATGATGGTCACCGTGGAAAAACAAATTTGCCATAGTGTTGAAACCTAAGTTAATTCTAACATGTGAAGTGTCATTTTACTCCTCCAGTCCCTTATTGCCCACCTGACAGCTTCATTAGAGATGCCACAGGCAGGCTACAGTCCTAAGAAAGGTATTTTACACCCCTCTTTGCTGATATCAGCCAGTTCATTGCCTACCCCACATTCTAGCACCCATGTTAGTTGTTGACTGTGTGATTGCATATAAATACTCATCTCGAGACTGTGCCAGGGAAATTTTCCATTATTAGGTGTTCATCTTATGATGTGAAAAAAGAATGCCATAAGAGTCCATCTTTGTGTGTGTGTCTGTCTGTCTGTTGTGGTTTTCCTGTTGGGGGTAGGCAACCTGGATTTCCTATCATATGCCGCAGGAGTGAATATAATCACATAAGGTCCTGGCAGTTTAAATGGTTTAAAGGTATTGATGATCCATCTTAATTTTGGTTGATTTGTGGTCTTTTACTACAGGGAATCCTATTTTTCCTTAGACTGGGCAGCTAGAAAATGTTCTCATGACAAGGATGCAGTGAGTTTGATTTAAGTGGGAAGGGGTGGGTAGAGTTTGTACTTAGATGATTTTTTTCTGGTCCAATGGCAGTAATTTTGGTTATTTTCTCTTTGTGAGAAGTAGGGGATTGCATATGATTGAAGTAAGGTAATTATAGGCAGTATTTCTAGTAATATATGATGCATAGCTTTCGTGTTCCATGTGAATGTGAATGAATATAAAAAAGATTATTTATGTATTAAATAAATAAATGATGGCTGTACATGAAGGCATGTTTAATTTTATTTGTGAGGGAAGGGAAGAGTTACATTAGACATTAGATGTGAAAGTGAATCAGTGTCTTTTGTGTATCTGTTCTTAATTTTATGATCAAAATATTTCAGTATCATGTAGAAAAGTAATTAATTACATTCTCTTTTGCAGGAATTTAAGCAGAAGTCATATCCATACAATTGATAATGAGGCATTTTCAAATTTAACAACTCTGAAAAGATTGTAAGTGGTTAACAAGTTAATGAAGTGTATGTTAGTTGCCGTTTACAAATTTGAATTGGAAATGTACTTTTAAAATGTATGTTACAGGGATTTATATGGCAACAGGTTGAAGATTATTAATGCACTCACATTTGTGGGACTGGAGAGTTTAGAGAAACTGTAAGTGCTGATTTTCGTTGGTTGTATTTACCGTGGTCGTAGATATCCTGGTCACCTAGGTGTAAGATGCTGGCTTTCCATGCAGGTGTTGAATATGAGACTGGCTGGGGCCTGTATAGATATTTTTGTAAATTTCCTTTAAATAAAAGATTTTTAGGTATACCAAGCCCCATTATGGATGTGATTCCACAATAAGTGATAGGTCAGTTCTTACACCCATTACTTTTATCTTCAGTATCATAAGTGGTAAATGGAAATCTCACCTCTTCGGTGCTTGTGTCTAAAATATGGTTTCCTACTTTGTTATGCCTGATCGGCAGAGGCCAAGACGATCAAGGACCACAAGTGGGAGAGTAATTCAGGATGACATATTGTAATTATCATATACACATATTGCAGAGGAGTACTAAGCTATGAATACTTGGCTCAGAATACACGGACAAAGTTTGGTAGTTAATTCTTTTGCAACAGCTTTATTTGTTGAAAAATCTTTAGCTGTTACAGGATCACATTATGCTCAGAATAAAAACAGTTTTGATTAAAACTTAACAGTTGCCTTTTGGTATAGGTTTACCTCTTAAAAAATGACTGCAGCTTTTAAGGCCAGTAGAAAAGTTTTGTAAAATTGTTCCATACGTAGGTGGAATGCCAGTGTTAAGGAGATCCTAGATTCAAATTTGTTTTCTTTCAGGGTGTTAAGCCTGAATTCTATTGGTAGGATACAAGATGGAACATTTGATGAACTGGTCTCTTTGAAGCAGCTGTAAGTACATGCATTATGATTGTTTTATCAAATACATTAGTCAGATATGTTTTTATGTCATCTGCTGTTATGGATGGAATAGTTTTTTGAAACTGTTGAAAGGTTGTCATTGAAATATGTAAACACGTTCTGCAATTTGGAGTGTATCTTTCTACTCTTGATAACATATCTTAACTTTTTATCTAGGGATCTGTCAGGCAACCCTCTGATATGTGATTGTGAGCTTGGATGGCTGCTGGAATGGGCTCGAAATGTGTCTGTAAAATTAATTTCATCACCAAAATGTGGAGGACCTCCCGCTTTAAGAGGACAGCCCATCCGCAAGCTGCAACTAGATACAGACTTCCATTGCAATTGGACTTTGGCTGGATCAGGCAGTGGAACACTGTTGGAACTGGAACCTGCTCACAGTCAGGTATGAAAATGGATGATTTACGGTTATGAGACTTGTTTCTGTTGTGCCTATTTGTGGACTTACAGCCTTCTGTTTTCTGCTCACAGTACAAGGCTGAAAGAGTTTATAGAGTGGGATACACTTTCTCAGTGACTGTCTGCACAGTAGACGTGTAATTTAATTTAGCTTTGAACAATTGTAGGGAATGTGGTATTTCCACATTTACAGAGTTCTTACTTTGTTAGAAGTAAGAGATTGGGAAAACATGAACTTAAATTAATACTGAATGTGGGCATTCTGAAACCAATGCTTCATAAGTCCCAGCATCCTGCTCACTTCACCCTGAAGGTGGAGGTGATACATTCCTCTGGAACATTGATAACCACCTACAAGAGTACATGACATCAGAACCCAGAAGACCACAATTGACATTGAACCTGTAATTTCACTCTACTTGTAGGCTACCAAACCCTATCACTTAAAGCTTAAAGGGGTATGCACAAACACGGTTATCATACAAGCCTACTTTTTACTTCATAAAAGGAAAGTAGACTAGAAATTTAAGTAAACTTGCATGAAAAGATGTCTTGATTTCTTTTCCTGATCAGGTTGTGTTTGCCGGTGATTCTCTGAAACTGCGATGTCGAGCTCCAACTGCTGGGACTATGGTAGGTGAGAGGAGTATTGCTAATGTAGTTTGGATGTGGGGTGGTCAGGATCCAGCTGAAGTATTTGAAGAAATTCGTGTTAAAAACCGTTACATTGCAGACAGCGGTTTAGTTGAAAGGTATGTTATACTCTCAATAGGCTTGCATTGTTACTTAAGAATGCACACTTTATGTAACACATTTTTACATTGAGCAGTAATGCAGTTTATTGCAGCATTATCTTTGAAAATTACATAGAAAGTAAAGAAGTTTATATAATGTCTTTATGAACCAAATTAAATATAACAAACATCTACATGGTGACAAGCCAGTTTCCTACCAAATGCACCAACACAAAACCAACTGTTTGACTCCAGACTCTGGCCAAATGCACACTGCCAGTCCTGACCATAATTGCCTTATTTGCATTTCTTGCTACCAGAATTGCCACCATCAGAACTTAATTTCAGTTCTTAATCACACAAACAGCTTACATGTTGATAATTTAACCTGTATTAGCTCAATGTGTCCATGAACTTTGTGTCTGAGAGACATTTATTGCTGTGTGGTGGTACTCTGAATTGTGAAGATTTCTGTCTTCTGGGTTATTGCGCTGTGTAGTCTGGTCGATGTTAACCAACGTTTCAGAGGTCATACTGCCTCCGTCATCAGGGCGATGAATATTCATCGCCCTGATGACGGAGGCAGTATGACCTCTGAAACGTTGGTTAACATCGACCAGACTACACAGCGCAATAACCCAGAAGACAGAAATCTTCATATTCACCGCTGTGAGAACCTCAAGTCTTACACTCTGAATTGTGTTTGTGTCAGTGAAATGCCTCAGTTTAATTGGGCCATAAACATCAACATGTGAAATGTATGTCTTGGTATGATAAGGCGTGACTGCAAATGATGCAATAGGTGTGATATTTCTGCATCGGCCTGCTTGGCAACATAATAATAGGAACTATCATTGGGGATTCTTACAGTTTATGGCATTGTTACTTTATGGAAGCTGGAAACATTCTTCTGGTAAGCACATTATTACGTGATTACAATATTTCTTGAGTCTGGTGGTTGAACCTGTAATGACTGATGTTACGACAAAGCATGTGACACTGACAGCTGATACTGTGCTTTTTAAATGCAAGTTTTGGCAAATATGTTTGGATATGTTTGCTTGTTTAATCAGATACTGTGTCGCCTGGCTAGTGAAAGGGACTTAATTGTTGAGAGAGTTTGTTTTGTGCTATTGAAAAGTGTTCAATACTAATTTTAGCAATGAAATGTAAGTGCTTAGACTAGAATACAGTGATTGAAATAATATGTCTATGTAAATTCAGTGGCTCACCAAAGAGCGAATTAGGAAGACAGTATATCTATACTGTATTTGACATTTTTCATTAATTCGAAGAACAGTCAGCTTTTCTGTATGATAGAAGTCCAGTTATTTAAGTCATGGCATTTAGAACCAACCTGTAACATAGCTTATGTAAGTTTAATGCAGCAAATTATGGGTTTAATGTGTGTGACTAGCAGGTGCACATGAAATAGTGAATGCATATTTTCTTGTACAGAGTGGATCCTAATATGTGTTTGGTTGGAGTACAAAAGGGTTATTTAAATATGAAGTAACCTTCACCTTCACAGTTCATATTGTGCTCAGTATTCTCACATATGTAATGTTTATTTAAAATTTTTAGCTCACTTAGCATCCAGCACCTTCAGCACGACCACAGTGGAAAATGGAATTGTAGACTTGTGTCAGAAGAAGGAAACCAAACACAAGCTATTTCAGTGATTGTTATCTCTGAAGACACTCGTTATTGCCCGCAGACAGGTAGTAGACTGTCATTTATGTAAATGTGAAATTTGTCTGATTTTTATTGGGTTATGTTTCCTAGAATATGTTCATTTTCATATACATTCTGAAGTAATGAGTATTGAAACAGTCGTGCATTACTTTTTTATTTTATGGCCTAAACACAGTAATAAATCCACACTGAAAAATTATCTTTTAAACCCAAAGTCACTTATTATAAATACTAGTTCTATTCTGACAAGCGACTGCATCTTTAACAATTCAAAACTCGTAATTTTTTGTATATCTTTTATTCTTGTCTGCAGTATATGAGCAAATTAACTCCATGGTAGCTTGAGTAGTTGATAGTTATTTTCTGGTTAACAGCTGTTTGATTCATCACTGTTTTCAAAATCCTTCCATTGAACATTGTCCTGAATTGCTTCAATCCAGTCCAAATATTCACACCCTATTTCTAGTATCCATTTTAATATTATCATCCGATCTGTATTTAGGTCTAGTAAGTGTGTGTCTTCCCTTGTTATTTTGTTTTCTCCATGCATGGTAGAAGTCCTGAAGATATCAGCCTTCTTGATTTCAGAAGAGGGACAAAGCAGATAAATGTTGTTTTCCTTTTCTTTTGGACAGTGACCTCAAATAACAAGGGTGTGTACACGTGGCCAAAGACAGTTGTAGGGTACACAGTTGAGCTTCAGTGTGAGGGAGAACAACTGAGTGGTATTGGATTTAGACCACCTTTCAGGGCTCGATATACCTGTGCAGAATCTGGAATTTGGGAGCAGCTTAATACAACTATATGCCCTTACGTGAGTGAGACCACCAAGATTCTGGAGCAGTTTTCCAAGGTCTGTTGTTGTATCATTATTCTGTAACTGTGTTTTAATATTTACTGGTTTACCATATTGGAAATAACGTCTTGATTTGTTGTGTCTGAGATATGCAACATTCTAAATTTATTCTCTTTAAATAAAGCTCCCCTGTCACTATTGAAGGCATTCTGTGTTTATCTAAATACCATGCTCATCTTTTATCTGAAATTGTTGCATAAAAACACTGGATGTGTGTAATATTCAAGGATTCAATCTGGGTGGCACAAAGA
This sequence comes from Zootermopsis nevadensis, assembly GCF_000696155.1. Next base: position 440,814 of record NW_019059656.1, on the reverse strand, counting down.
GCTACATGTGGGAAAATACAAAATGCAGTAATAGAATTTGCACCAATGTTGGTGTGAGCTGTATTGGCAATTGGGTGAAGTAAGAGGCTTGACCTTTAAACTTTTACTTTTCTTGCAGCAGCAAGAAAGAAACGGGGGTGTATTGTCAGTTCTCAGTTACTGCAAGGCAATTTCTTGCTGTATGGTGTATAACATTCTCAGTTCTATTATTTCTTCATTTGCAAAAGGTTTTTGTGATGAGATTTCAGATTTTCATGGCAGCATGTTGACATTTGTGTTCTGGGATTCTGTGCTGTGTTGTCTGGTAGAAGTGATAGATTTTGCAGAGGTATTTACTGCCTCCATCATTAGGGTGATGACTTGTATAGGGTGCGCGAGAAGTGCTGGCACTTGCGCAAAGAACTGATTTTGGTCATATGAGATGCACCCTTCCGAAGAACGCGCTAGAGGGGTGTCAGCTTCAGTTGGTTTGTAGCTCTAGCTGTGTTTAGATCGGTGCGTCATCACAGCTGAGGCTGTGCGACCCCCCACTACTACTGAACTCCCCTCTCTCGGCTTACACATAGCACATTTAGGTGCCACCACTAATCGCGCGACCTATACCAGACTACATGGCACATCCCAGAACACAGTAATGTTTAGGTTTACATTGCTTAAGGGTCATCCATAATTATTTTGTCCACATCAATTTTCTTGGTGTCTGAACTTGTCATATTTTATGGGATGGTAAAGCAGGTATTCACTAGTAAAAAAACATTTTGAGCATTGTTTCTGTTATATTTGAATACTACTTGTACTGTGCTTACAGCAGAGAAATATTATTTTTGACAGTTGTGTGGAGCAGAGGATGTTGTACTGAACCTTTCCCTTTCCTTTCTTCTGTAAGGTGCTAAGATTAATGATACAGACAAATTCAGCTGCTGGAAATGAATGAATGCAACTGTCCATGTGAAACTGAAGATTGTAAGAGAAGCAGAGCAAATAGGAAATTGTGGCATGGCCAGTGAAATAGGTGAAAGTTGCATCTGCTACAAAATAGCATTCACTGGCTGTCTTTTTGTAAGCAGAAAGCAAAATTTGTAGTGGTAGAAGAAAGGTTTTCTGCATACTTCAATGAGGGGCACCAATTTTATTATGCAGTGTCCATGAAATGTGCAAGTTGAAGGCATTAGAAATTTTGAAAAGCAACTGGCTTCTAGGGCTTCAGTGCAAGCAATGTTGGTTACAGAAATTTTTGAATAAGACAGTTTCTGTGCAATGCATTTGAAGAAGAAATGTTAGCACTGTGTGACACATGTTGGGTAGATAATTTCAGACAATGATAGTAACAATAAACCATATTTCTTTATTATGGTTAATTTATTGTGACCACTTGATGTACCTGAGAAGACTTCACTGAATTTAGTCACTGTAAAAGTTAGAGATCATACTATGTTGTCTTGTTATATAAAGTTTCCGAAGTTATGTTAAAACAAATTCCTTTGCCACCTGTGTTTTCTGTGTACTTTATATTTAAATTCTAATTTTCTGTATTTGCCATAGGTAAATCTAAGCGTAGCAAAAGGCAGTGTGTTGGAGAGTGCAAAACGATTAAAAAACTTCACTAGCAATGACAAACAACTTCAAGATAAAATGGATGTGGTGTTCATCTCTAAAACTATTGAAAATTACCTGGAATATGTTACAAAAGAGAGAGAGGTAATTATAACATCACATGTCTGATGACGTATATAATATTTATGTGTATATAGTTAAATATCAGATAGAATTTGTATCATTGTTATATGGTAGAATATTTCCTACTTTTAATTTTTCATCAGAATTTGTGTAGTATTTTTATAGTCCTGGATCAAGGGATATTGAACAGTGGGATTTAATATTAATAGTGTTGAATCTTCGGGCTCTGTAATGAGAGTTAGCTGGAAACAAGTATATTTGGGGTTGTGGCACTCCTGCCTAGCCAATGGGATGTTAAAAGTTATCAGTGACAGGTGTAATGAGATGAATTATGTGGTGAAGTTGTGATTTGTTTATATTGTCATAGTTGGGTTCGCACCTTGTGGATGTTGTAAGTACACTTATGCACCTGCCAAAAGAATTGCTGACTGCCGCACAAGAAGAGGATCATGCATGCACTCGCTTAGTAAGGGCTGTGGAGCTGATAGCAGAGTTCACTCCTTCACTGCACAAGGTGGGGGTCCAGTCCAATGCACATCATGTAGCATTTTACTGTTAGTTACTAACTGATGTTTTATGATAATCATATGAATTTAGAAGTGGCACGCTTTGATGATGTAGGACATTTAGAAGGAACTTATTATGCAGCAGGAAGGGGTATTTAAATATTCAGATGTCTTAAATGCAGACTTCAATAAAACCATTATAAAATCAAGTGAATATGGAATTTCACAGTTCAGCATGACCCTTAGGGTAGTATAATGTTGTATCTAATAATGATGTGGAAAACCCTGAGATAGCAGCTCGAAATATTTGGCTCAGAAAAGTCTGATAAGTTGTCACTCCAAGTGGTGATGTGAAGCACTTTTAGAAACATAAAGTACAGGTATAATATAATTGTTGAGCCAGATACCTCCACTCACATACCAAGGGCAAGATTTTGTCACTTATGACCATTACTTATATACTAATAAAGTAAACTAATAATGGCTTGAAAGAAAAACAAATATACCAGGAGCAAAAGCAGACATCCTTATCTATTAAACCACGTTGTTACATTCTGAGTAGCAATATTCATTGACTGTTGCTTAAAATTTTAAAAATTCTGGAAGTATGACAATAAAATACGTTAAAAATTCTAAAATTTATTACGTTTCAGAGGCTGGCTTTGTCTCTGTCTTCAGCTAAGTAGGTGCCTACAATGGTGCCCATTGGATAACGCTAACCTTTGTCAGCGGGATATTAAATTTTATGGTTTTATCAGAAATACTGAACCCTTTCATATTCTGTAATCTTGCAATACAGAGCAGAAAATACAATCTCTATGTTACTGTTGACAATTTGATGTGCAGAGTTTTAATGTCATCTGTTTGAAAGTGCATTGATCCAAATCAGATAGCACCATATAAATCTGTAAAGAAGAAAAGAAAGCAAAATGTGATATGAGTTATGTGCGTAACCAGTTTGTAAGGGTGAAGATGGAATATATGATACATACATTATCCATAAGATCATAAATCCTGTAATAACATTACTGTGGCAACAGTCTTAATAATTTGTGGATAACGGACACAATAATCATAAACGATAATCATGTTAATATAAGATTATATGCCCTTGTTCTCAGACTCTTGGTGTATAACGTTTCTGATCTACTTTACTACTAAGAGAAATTTATTGCAGTCAAACCTGGCTGTAGAGGAGTACCGTGTGAACAGAGAGAGATTCAGTGGTCTCTCATGCACGTGGTATACGCACTCAGGAAAAAATGCTGGTCATCTGTTCCACTGTTCTACCAGCAATACATCAGCTTTACTTGGGTCTAAGGTATATAATTTTGCATAAGCTTTAATATTTAATAATTTTTTTAATGGCATTTAAGACAGTAACGGTGAGGCAGCAGAACATGGAACAGCTATCTTCATGGTGATGAAATATTTGTGTGTTGTACAGTTGCTACATAAATAACTGTCTGGTTATAATATGAAGGTTCAGTTCTGGAAATTTGTATCGGACTCATGCCTGAGCCATTGTACTGATTATTTTATGTTTCTAAGGCTGGTGTTCTAGGTGAGTATCTCCCTTTGGAGTAGTGGTAGCAGACCTATGAAGTACTTTCTTCAAATATTGATTGAGACACCAATTATCCTGCCTGAGGTGTTTTATGGAATAACCATCTGACGAAAATATATAGATAAATAATATGTTACACATATTGAGGTTTTTGGAGCAATGGAAGATCTCCCTTGGATAAGATATCAGCCCAGTAGGATTTGAGATTTTCATGGCAGTGAATCTAAAGATGGCTGTCTTCTGGATTGTTGTGCTGTGTAGTCTGGTAGAAGTTTACTGACTTTTCAGAGGTCCTCGCTCCCCTCGTGGTGGAGGCAACGAGGACCTCTGAAATGTTGGTAAACTTCTACCAGTTAAGCCCAATTATAATTATGTATAGTTTCCTATGGTGGTATTGGAGTAATATTTTATATTTTCATTGAAAGTTTACAGTGTAGATGAAATATTTTTTTATTGTCTGTTTCTTTCTGTATAGTTCTGGCTGTTGTGCATATATATTTTTCAGTTATATAATATTATGTCATTTATTTAATAATCATGCTCACTGTTGTCTTTTTAGGTCATAGAAGCTTCTATCCATGTACCAGCGTCTTTGTTTTACCAACTTGAGGTGCAAGGATACTCTTTTAACTCTGAACAGCAGCTGTTGGTATCCATGTATGAGAACAACAAATTGTTTCCACGAATCCACCCAGACTCATCCCAACAAGATGGTAGAGATATTACATCATGCGTCATTGGCACAAAATTAGGTGAGAATCATGTTTGTAACTGTAATAGCATTCTAAACAGCTTGTTGACTATATCAGGATTACAGATATTTATATGTGTTACAGCTTTGTTTATTGTTCTTATGTAATGGCAGTGGTGGATATATATAGTTCCAAAGCTTCTTTTTAAGGGTTAACACTATGCTGAATTGCCCAAGTGGAATACCACCTGATTTCAGTGTTGTTTGTTATTCAGTTATGTACACCTCTGCTGGATATTATTCATTGTTAGAGATACTTTGATGAGTGCAAGATTTCGCTAGTTTTGTCTACACTCTTCATGTAACTGCTCTGTAATTTTTGTTGTTACTGTCATCATCATCACTGGTTATGGTTATGATTGAACCTGCAACCCCTCAATTAGGACACAGGATCTGTTGAGAATCCCTCCTGACTTTTTTTGTGGGGTTACCTGAAGAATGTAGTTTACAGCACGAAGCTAACAATGTTCATTTTGAACACCTACACTAGATTCACTAATTCACTAAGTGCCAATGCTGACATATGTAATGGTTTAGTTTATTAACATTTATTGAACATGTATATATCTTTCTGGGACACTGGATAACAGAATCCATTCAAAAATGACAACAGTCTGTCTTCTTTCTGACAATCTGTATTTTTTTTATTTATATGTAATGTACATGAATATTCATCAAAGATGTAAGTTTTCAGTGGCAGATGTGTTAGTGAACATATATATACATCATGTGTGGGTGGTAATCTTAATGACTTCAGAAATTAGTGAGCAAGGTATCTAATACGAGTAAATTTGTGTTTCATAGTGGGGATGGAGGTTCAGAATTTAACACATCCTGTGTATGTAATGCTGAGAGCCCCATTGCTTTACCACTCATCTGGCTCGCCCAAACCTGTGTGGTGGGATGCATCCCTAAACAATGGTACAGGTGGCTGGAGTCAAACAGGATGTCAGTTGTCTCATCTCTTACATGGTCTGTTGGTATTCCAATGCAACAGATTTGGCTACTTTGGTCTCTTACAGAAAGATGTCTTTCTCTATGACTACATGGGAAGGTGAGTATCCATTAGCCACTATTTAATTATATTAATTTCCATGTACCAGTATTTGTCTCAATGCAGAACATTCAACAGTGGTCAATGTGACATTAGAAAATAATCGTTCAAAACTATTTGAATTTGTCTGTGTATATGTTTAATTTTTCATGTTAGTGTTACAAATGTGTAGGGATTTTCACGCTGCTTAAAAACTACAGTAAAGTCTCAATGTCACATAACATTACTTTCTTTTTAGGGTGGCTGGAGCCAAATTTAGATTTTCACATCCTGCAGTTTATGTTGGCAGCGCAATTGGAGTTATAAGCTTGATGGTGGCCATTGTAACATATGTAATCTGTCATGCTTCTATTCAGATGTCAAAGAAAACAAAACACTCGCTGGTCAACACTTGGATTGCAGTTGCTCTCCTTTGTTTTATGTACAGGTAATGTATGACCTATCCCGCTTCATGTTGATGAATGGCTTAACTAAATATAACCACAAATATACACAGCAACTACAATTAAACTGATAGAACTCAGCTCTTTTTTGTACATGAAACTAATGAATGGAAAAACTTAAAGTTATGACTAACTAACTACCTACATGGCTTACCGAACCCGAAGATTTATCACCGAATTAACCAAAGCCCTCCACCGGACCCTGTCCTGGGCCAACAAAATCCAGTTTCCTTCAACTCCTATCTCCCATAGATCCCGCCTGACATTATCCTCCCATCTAAGTCTAGGTCTCCCCAGCGGTCTCTTCCCCTCGGGCTTCCCAACCAATACCCGGTGCACACCTCTTGTCCCATCCATGCGTGCTATATGCCCTGCCCATCTCATTCTTCTCAACTTAATCACCCTGACGATACTGGGGGAGGAGTATAGATTTTTAAGCTCACCATTATGCAGTTTTCTCCATGCCCCATCATCTTCTCTCCTAGGCCCAAATATTCTCCTCAACACCCTATTCTCAAACATCTGCAATCTGTGTCCCTCCCTCTGAGTGAGAGACCATGTTTCGCACCCATACAAAACAACAAGCAAAATTATTGTTTTGTATACTTTAATTTTCAGGTTCTTTGAAATCAGATGGGAAGACAAGTAGCAAGCATTTCCAGAATTTAGTCTCCTCCTATATTATCATGTAGAATTTAAAAAAAGATATGCATGTTCAGTGTACATCATGCATTGAAGTTCTATATCATTAAAGTTTGAAAAACATCTATATGAATAATGAGATGAAATGTGGTAACTGGCATGGAATGTGGACATAACAGAGTTAGCTGCAGTGAGATTGTAGTTAAACACGTAATTAAAGTATTTAATTACCATTATTTTGTTAGATTGGATTAGTAACATTTGTTATGTGTTTTCAGTTTGGGTATCCATCAAACAGAAGATGTGAAAATATGTCAAGGAGTTGGATTGCTCCTGCATTATTTAACATTATCATCTTTATTATGGATGGCTGTTACAGCCAGGTGAGTTGTGTGATTAAACACATTATATGAATTAATGTTTTTTATGTGCTTGTCTGAAAATGTTGGATATTTCAGAACGTCATGTTGAATTTATGTGCCTTGAAAGTTTTAAGTCTTACGGTGTCATAAAAACCACTCTGCTTTATCTGTGTTCATATTTGCACAAGGCAGGGCACTTTATTGTGAGGAGGTTTTGATGGGGGTGCTTTTTTGTCTTTTGTGGTGATGGCTGGAAGTCTCATGTGTCTTTCAGGTGCTACGTCAACTAAGCATGTATGCATGTGGAAATAAGACCTTCTTTACACCGAACCAAACATTTCCCATGTTCCCCACCAGTGTCAGGGTGTGCAGATGTGGGAACAAGAGATCCATTAGTGATTTAGATATGGGCGGTTTTCTGCTGCTACCAAGACTGATCAAATTTGCAAGTGGAAATGTTAAAAATAAATTTACCAATGCATGCTGACAAGCTTTCAAGCACCGGTGAGCCCAGTACCCTGATCACTTGCATTGAGGAGCACAGGTGCAGATTATTGTGGCAATGATTACAATTTTCTAGGAATACTTTGACCTCTCTCTCTCTCACTCTTCTTCTTTTTTTTTCTTTTCTTTTTTTCTTTTGTATATTGACTACTGACTGACTCAGCACAGGAGTCGAAGACGAAGACAGTTTTTAGAATGTTGGATATTTTTCTCCGTATCAACACAGCTAATTGCCTGAGAAGACAATTGCTTTTAGTTGCTCTAAAAACTTCACTTTTCTCTATAGCTTTTGTTTAAAAACTTTTATAGTTATATCAGTGATCTTCTGGGTTGTTCTGCCGCGTAGTATTTTTACTGTATGCTATGTGTGAAATGTGGTTTTAATTTTTCAGCAATGTGTACAAGAGGCTGAACAAATCAGATTCGTTAGACTCTGCTCCTGAAGATGAACTTCCTCCTGACCAGCCAGTGGCTCAGAAACCTCTCCTCGGTCTATATCTGGTGGGCTGGGGCATTGCTCTTATTGTGTGTGGCATATCAGGTGCAGTGAACATGAGGGACTATGCAGGCTATTCGCATTGCTTTCTTATGCCAGGTCCTGCTCTCAGTGCAGTGTTTGTCCCCATGGGAGTGTTAGTCTTATTCCTCATGGTCTTCTTTCTCCTCATATATTGTGGTATTCAGAACCTAGACACCAATGGACAGCTTTCTGAAGGTACCCAAGTGACAGAAAATGTAGATTTGGATTTGTTGGATTCCAACATTATGACCACAGCAACAATAGAGCACGCAAGTATGCGCAGTGCATCAACTCCAACAGCATCTAGTGATGTTGAAGATATGGAACATTCACCACTGAGCCAATTGAAAGCTCACGTCATTGTCCTGCTTTTGTACCTCTTGATGTGGATCTCTGCTGCATTTGCAACTGCCAGGCCATTTCAGAATTATCTCTCGTATGAGGAGATTATTTTTAGCGTTCTGTATGGTCTGTTGGCATCGTGTTTGGGAATGTTTATTTCATTCTACTACTGCATAGCCAGGAGTGATGTACGAGCTCAATGGCACCTGATGGAATGCTGGTGCAGAAGGCGACGTGGTCGTTGTTGCCGTACCAGGAGTATCTCTGACACCAATCCAACGCTTCCAACTTCCCAACCACTTGCACCAATTACTAATGTTGGACCATGCACTGGTAATCAAGCCCAACCTGTATCAAGTTCTAACAGTATTAATTCCTCTGCCCACACTGCCAAGTCCCATAATAGCAGTGTTGCCAAAGCTGCAGTTGAGTTGAATGGAACAGCGAAATTTGATTTTGAGTCAGGTGGGAAGATATCCAATGTTAACTTGGTAGTTCTTCACAGACAACAATATCGTTCCAACAACAGTGTCACAACATTTACTGAAGCATCTGGAGCAAGTGGAGCAGAGATGTTCTACAACCCTCATCAGAGTACAGTAGCGCGCAAGTTCTTCAGGAAGCAACGTCGACACATGAAACACAACAATTTAGGAGCACGGAGAAGGGGTGATGGTGGAGGGGGTACAAGCGATGGTGGTTCCAACACTCGAGCTGAAAGTGCCGTATTTCTTTCTTCAGACATGGAGAATGCTAGTGGCAATGTAGCATCCAGTATTTATGCCCAAGGTTCGAAAGTTAATAACACAAACATTCACATTGAGCATCCACATCACTCTTCTCGACACAAGGATTCTAAGTCACAGAATCCTAATATTTTGACTGATAGTGGAGGGGATGAAGGTGGTGTCGATAGCCATGGATTGCCATTGGAGAGGTTGGTGATTGGTGCCGAAGAGTCTAGCACTTCAGCTCCAGTGAACAACGATGGGACAGCTAGGGTTCCTAGCTCTTGTTCTGGCTCATTGCCATCAGACAGAATTAATTCAGTTGATGAAATGCCAGATGTAACTTTGATGACAACAGAGTTCAGTGAAGTGGTAAATGAAATACAACAAGTTAAAGACAAAGGTGACCATAATATAAAGTGTTGTTCAGACAGTTCGTGTTGCAAACTTCCAATACATAGGACATCTAGTAGTGCACTGACAGCTTCATGCGCTGCAGAGAATCACAAGACTGAAGCCCAGCATGAAGCTGTCAGCAGAAATGACAGTCCAGATGTGTGTAAGGATTCAGTGGTTTGGAATGCCAACTGCAGTGAAACTAGTGCACATCTGAATACTGCAAGTATGGACTCCGAGCATAAATTTCTTGGCCATAATTGTTCTGCTTTGTCTGATAGTGATTTAAAAAGTAACCTGGTAAAACATGTATGTCATAATTATCTGCATGGGAAGAATCAGAAACATTCAAAACAAGACAGATGTTACAGTGATGTTGATAATGTTGAGACAGGCGAGGTATTTGTTGGAAAGCAGAAACCTGAGATTTTTCTGAAGAGAAAGAAATTGAGTTTACCATCTAGGCAGTTAACAGGGTATGATTGTGAAGAAGGTGTAGAAACTGTTGATGTGCCAACACTAAACAAAAAGGAGACCAGTGTCTAGAATGGGATATTTCACATGCCACATATGAACAAAAGACACTGTGACCTACTGCTTTAATCATATATTATACCAAGGTAAGCTACTACTTGTAGAACCTATAAAGAAAAAATGATACTCTGATAAAGCATCAAAGACATACATAATAACCCTTGAAAGCACAAAGTTTATCTAAGTACTATAAAATTAATTTTATACCTCAAAGAAAATGCATTTCCGTTATGAAGGTAAGTTGATGATGTTTAGGAAAATAATTGCTATTTGTTCTTAAAATTATATAAAACTCATAAATATGCTCTGTAAGCAAAATGCTCAGTTATTGAATGTTTAAGCAGGTGGTACCTTTGTGCTTTAAAGGGATATAAGGTACTTTAAGAAATGCTGTTTTTGGTTCTCTCGAAGATAGAACTTCCAAGAGTGTCAGTGCCTGCAGTATATTAAGTTTTTTTCCCCTAAGGAAATGTTTTTATTTTCTTTTATCGTGCCATATTGTCTTATGAAATATGCAAATTCAAATAAAACTGCAGTGCACGGAGCAGACTGAGCAACAGATTAAATAATAGTGTCAACAACAGCTAACTTGGAAGTAATTACACATCAGGTGCCAAAATCAGGTGCTTGCAAGATGGTGTCTAATTTGTCAGAGTTAAAAAGAAAAGTTGATCAGCCACAAAAAGAATTAGGACAGAACATGGGAAATTCAAATTAAATAGCACGTGTTTTGTGGGAATAAATTACTAAAATTGTAGGAAAATTAATGGGGCTGAAAAGTAAATTACGTAAATGACAGGAAGATGTGTATTCCAGGATTATAAATATGGGGTTTTACTCTGTTTTTTTAATGCAGTCACCAAGTTACCTGTTTTAGGTATTTCTGACCTTACGTTCACTGCCAGTTTATGTTCGTATGTTCCTTAAAATGCCATGAACTGCTCACCTCTGTGGTAATATATCTGATTTTGTAGGCGTATATATTATTTTCCATGATATTGCTTAGATCTGATTGGGCTAATATGCCTGTAAAGGATAGAGTAAAGTCACAAACTACGATGCATCACATCTGTCAAGGATGGAGGTCAGTTTCAGTGTTGGTACTGATATTTGAGGGATATTGCAGTTTAGGTCATAATACCGATATGATATTGGAAGGGGGTGCAATTTAGACAAATGTTTAATATTCCTCGCTAGTATGACAGTATGATGACAGTGTACTTCACAAGGATAGTGAATTTCCTTGCAAAAATAGTTTCTCTGTATGTGCTCCAGATGATAACATTTTATAGCTATTTTGAAAGTTGCCAGACATTGAAACATCTGATAAGTTGCTGTCTGCATGTAAGGAGATACTCAGAAGTTATTAGAATATATTTATAAAATAAGATTTATTTAAGTGATAAAATGTTGCATTGTCCTCTTCAAAGTACTTCGTTGGGAGTTAATACACCAAACCAAGGGCTTCAATCATTAGTGGAAGCTTGTCTTTTGCAGAACAATTAAGTACCTGCTGCAAATTTTTCTGAATCTCCAAGACATTAAATGTAATTTCTTTGAGCTTGTTTCTTTGAAAAGAGTATGTAGCAGAGATGAAGGTCTAAGGAGTAAAGGTGTGAAAGATTGCAGTCATCATGTTCTTGTTCAACAGATGACTGTGAGCAGGTGCGTTGTCATGATTAACCACCCAATCTCCATTTCTCAGGGTGGTTTTGGTGGACTTTTCTCTGTAGAAGCTATAGCATGTCTCTGTTTGTTGGTAGTTTGACCTGAGAGATTGAATTTATGATGCTTAACCCTGTCACATTTAAAAAAAACACTCCATATGTTCTTGCCATTCGATGAGACTTGTCTTGCCTTGTTTGGACATGGTATCTGCAGAAAGTTTCATTGTGATTACTGATTTTTTTTTTCTGATTTGTACCTATCTTCTTCAGAGGCTCTTTGTAATATGCCACATGTTTAAGAAGCAGTTTTACCAATCTTGAAGCAAAACTTTTATGCATATTCTTTGTCATCTTAAGTCAATTATTTAAGTATACTGAAAAATATGTAATACACACGTTCATTGAACAGCTTCAGATGTATGACAGTAAAACATGTGTGGCAAACTACTTGTCAAAGTATATTTGCTATCTCCATTTAGCTGGAGAAGTCTTCATCATTACAGAGCATTCTCATAAATTTTTGGTTTTGTCTCTTCAGTTGCTGACTACATATGAATACAATTTAATCTGGTGAATAGTGGTAAAGGTTGATAATTATGTCATCTCTTTATTATGACTTTATTTGCTGGTTTTGCATTTGGAAAGAAGAAGGGTCATGAAAATTTTATAGTAATATTGTATATCTATTAACCTCTTGTATTTCCATCTTGCATTCAGTCCAGTGAGTCTGATATTATATATAGTCTGTTAATATAAGGACTGTAACAAATATAATTTAATACTCTGTGAACATAATAATGTTACATTTTGCTGATTATTAACAGTATTACACAGTAATAAACTAACTTCATAATAGAACTCAAACATTCCATGTTGCTAATATCATTTGATTCCATTTCACATTTTCATTGTTTCCCCAAACTGTAATATATATTATCCTCTCATCATTTCCTTAATCAGTGGCTCCAAAACACTTATTTAATATAAACTCTTAACATTCAAAACACCATTTCTCATGTCCTTGAAATACCCTTGGGTTATGCCATATAATTCATCCATTTCCAGTGCTTTGCCAATATATGCATAACATACAACTTTGCGATATTGTGAAAGTACTTTTTGATTCAGTATTAAATAGTCATTTTTTCCTCTTCACTCCCCACTCTTACTTCACGTGTTAATTTCATGACTCCGCAGAACAAACTTCCTCTCCTACTCTGGGTTAACCTTCCCTGCTTCCTTCTCCACTATAAATGTGAGGTATGTAGTGTAGAACAATGAACTCAGTCTTATCCACTCAGTCGTTCACAGTGAAACATTTTCAGTAACATAGAGACTGAATTTAAAAATGTGGAAGATATGTTTTATTGTAGCCAAGGTTCTAATGATGTTTACTGCAGCTGACTGTGCCGGTTTTTCACTCCCTTCCAAAAGGTATGTTAAAATATAATAATTACAGACTATTAGCCTATCAAAGTAGTTAGTAGTACTAGTACCTATTTAAGTCTTCTTTTATCATCAAGTTAATGGAACTAATATTGCTTTTTATATCTATGTACTTCTACCAGAAAACTGTACCTCAAAGCTTTTGTTTGTTTTAGTGTTATTGTGGTGTAATTAATGTTTGGTTCTTAGTAGCATGTTTTATGTGAAGTAATTTAACGTTACGAAGCAGTGTCTTTCTTT
>NW_019059656.1:393183-427423 GCF_000696155.1 Zootermopsis nevadensis | reverse complement strand
CGTTGTTTTTTTACATTTCCTTGAGTCAGTAATTATTAACAATCAGTTAAGATATTTTCAATGAAACTTACTATTTTAAAGTTTTGTTTTGTGTTTTACTTACGAGACTTGAATGAGTTTTATGTACGAGGTGCGATCGGAAAGTTTCAAGACTGTCTCAATAGAGGGAGAACCGGATGTAGTACGAGCTTCTGCCGCTAGGGGGTGCGGCCTACATTCATAGTGAATCAGTGTGCCAGCCGGCATCATCGAATTAGCATTTGTTTCTTAGTTACGGGTGTTTTGGTAGTGCATTACACCGACCCTCCTGCGCTTTCGGAATGGCGTGTGCATCAAATTTTGCCAAAGACTCGCCAAAACGGCTACGGAAACCTGTGAAATGCTAAAGCAAGCATTTGGGGAGTCCGCAATGGGTCGTGCACAAACTTTTGTGTGGCATTCACGTTTTAAAAATGGCCGAACCTCTGTCGATGATGACGAGCGTTCTGGACGACCATCTTCGAGCACAACGCCCGAAAATGTTACGAAGATTCGGCAGGCCATTCACGAAGATCGACGTCGTACCCTCAACGACTTGTGCGACATTGTTGGGGTAGGCTATGGGACCTGTCAGCTGATTCTAAACGAAGAACTCCCCATGCGACGCATCATGACAACGCGCCAGCGCACACCGCCCTCAAAGTTCGGCAGTTTTTGGCCTCAAACACTATGGCCGTCATCCCGCACCCTCCTTATTCGTCGGATTTAGCTCCGTGTGACTTCTTCCTCTTCCCACAGATGACAATTCAGCTAAAGGGAAGGAGATTTGAGACGATAGAAGAGATTCAGGCAGAATCGCAGATGGTGCTTGACAGGCTGACAAAGAAAGATTTCCAGGGATGCTTCCAGGCTTGGCAGCGGCGCTGGGATCGTTGTGTTCACTCCCAGGGGAACTACTTCGAGGGTGATGGATGAATTTAATACCTGAGATAAGTGTACGGGTTTTTATAGGCGCAGTCTTGAAACTTTCCGATCGCACCTCGTATGTTGTGTGATAATGTGTTTCACAATCTTCAACTTCCTGTACAAGTTCCATTTCCTCCATTAACTTGAGTCACATCCTTTTGTTCTGGTCTGATACCCTTACCAGGTATTGTATTCTCAGAATGTACTTTCCTATTAATCATAACTTGCAGCATTGAAGCTACACAAGTGAGTATGTTTCAGCTGTTGAGTTTCATGCTCATGAGCATGAAACTTTTATCAGTTTTTATGTTCTGCTCTTGTAAATCAGAAGAAAATATAATGCCAAAAACTTCATCCAACTTTTTAAGCTGTAGGAACGTGGCACCCATGCAGTATACCAAGTTAGGGTTAGCCTCAGGGTTCGGCGAGCAGGGCGCCAAACTGGCATGTATTTCTCAGAAAGTTATTACACTTTATTTTGATGTAAATACGTCTATAAGGAAAGGTCATTCGGCAAAAAAGGGAAACGAAAAAGTGTAACCTGGTTACCTAGGAAACGTCGTGTTTACTCGTCATTATTGTTACCTAGGAAACGTCGTGTTTACTCGTCATTATTGTTACCTAGGAAACGTCGTGTTTACTCGTCATTATTGTTACCTAGAAAACGTCATCTGTTTACTCGGCATTGTTGTTACCTATAAAACATTTCATTACATTACTTTACCTTACATTACATTACATTCATCTACCACAGACCCATCTTAAGCGTAACTAATTCAAGTTAAATAAGCAAAGTCTTAATCAAACTTTACTCAATTGTAAAGCATGTATAAAGGAAATATTTAGAATAAAGCCAATATATAAACTTCCTTTCGGTGTAGACGTATTTACGTCAAATTCTCCGGAACCGTGGTTCCACTGTCAGTTTTTTTAACTAAGTGTAGCAAAATATAAATCTGAATTTGAATTTTGTGGTCTTCTTTGCTGGGTCCCTTTGAAACATTTGACATATATTGTACTTCTCGTTACTCAGGAGAGAAGCCGTGAGTTTGGCAGTGCAGACCCATGCAGAAATCTGATGACAGTACGTCTATGGCTAGAAATTTGTCAGTTGAAACATATTTGTTAAAACAGTTCATTATGCACAGTCTAATTTTTTTATAATTTTTACGAGGTCCGTATGTTCCCCAACAGTAATCTCACAGTTACATTTTGTTTGATTTTAATATTGTGTTAATTTTATCAGATTGCAAGATGTACAAATTGTGATTATTGGCGCTGGTGCCTCTGGAATTGCTGCTGCCTCGCGGCTGTTGGAAAACAAAATTGATGACTTTGTTATTCTGGAAGCAACGTATTATTACGGTGGTCGGATTAAAACTGTCAGATTTGGTATGTTAACCATGTGGTAATGTGTGAGTGTTTTAAAATTAATACAGCAGCAAAATAACTCATCTAACAGGAAGGAAGTGATAGGAGGCTGGAGAAAATAGTATATGCAGAGTGCCATAATTTGTATTCTTCAACAAGTATTGTTAGAATTATCAAATGTAGGAGGATTAAATGGGTGGAACATATAGCACACATTGATAAAATTAGAAATGAATATAGTATTATGGTTGGAAAACCTGAAGGGAAGAGACCATTTGGAAGATTTAAATGTGGATGGGAAGATACTATTAAAAGTGGTTTTAAGGAGTAGGATTGAAATACACAGTATTTTAAGAAATTCAATGACTTTTATGGAAAACGTGTGCATTACCATATTTACAACAGACACACTGAATCCCACATTAGCCAGATGAATCTATTCTGTACCCTCATACCCTCTTTATTATAGGATCTATTTTAATATTATTATATAATCTATGCTTACATAAGTGGTCTTACCTTCAGGCATTCTAAGTTTTGCATGTTTCATCTCTCCTATGTATGATGTATGTCCCACCCATCCCGTCCTTGTAGATCTGATTTTTTAGACCTTCCGTTACTTCTCCTCTTTTAGGTCTAAATATTCTCCTAGCACTTTGTTCTTGAAACCCTTCATTCAGATTCATTTTAAGTTTCGGTGGTACTGAGCAAGTTGACATAGTGACTTTTAATCAGGAGGTATCTGAGAATCTCCCAGCTGTCTGGAATTATATTTTTCTTCCTATTTTTTATTCTCTGTATAAATGTCTGTATTTATCTACAAATATTTATAGGCCACAGCATGTTTAAAATCTTTTCCTGCCCACTGTTTCTTATCACCTTTACTTCACATTGAAGAACATGAAAGTATGTATTTATAAACTGTGTATTTATCTGCAACTGAATGGGCTCACTGCATCGGCTGTGTTCCATACTTTCAACTCTGTGCAGGTGAAGATTTCATTGATCTTGGAAGTCATTTTGTCCATGGTGTGAAAAGCAATATAGTATTCAATATGGCCGGTCAGTTGCAGCTTCTGACCAATTATGAAGAAAGTAAACCTGACATAATTTTTATCGACCCCTCTGGAAATCTGGTAAACAGAAATGTGGCTTCAAAAGTGTATCATCTGTTGAACGATATTAGAGATTCAATGGCTAGAGACATACATAACTATTCAGGATCTCTTGGAGAATATTTCAATCAACAGTGAGTATCCATCTTAATTTTATGTATATTATAGTTATGCATTCAACATTGATATATCCTGTATTTCTAATTTGCTGTCAGAAGAAAAGTTAACTGGAATGTTGTTCAAAATAAACAATTTGATTTCTATTAAATGTCTTTTGTATGTGTTCCTGTCTGAGGTGTCTGTGAAAGTTACTCTTTTAAAGAATGTGAAGGGGATGGGAGGATAACATTAAGATAAGTTTGACTTTAGGAGGACAGGCAG
The DNA here is from genome assembly GCF_000696155.1 of Zootermopsis nevadensis. The sequence continues at coordinate 423,611 of NW_019059656.1, read as the reverse complement.
TGAAGATAGAGGTCAGTGGAACTGGCAAAGACAAATCATGTCTAGTGATCGATTTTGGTACTGGTGGTACATACCTCTAGAGTGTATTCCATTATCAGTTATTTTTTACTACTCACAGATACAGAAGAAAGATGGATGAACATTCCCTGAGTAATTTCTCTTTGGCCAGACCCCTCTTACAGTGGTACCACAGGTTTCGGAATGAAGACAGTCCAAATTCCTGGTTTGAAACTTCAAGCTGTGGTGAAACAGAATATTTAGAGTGTGAGAAAAGTCAGCTGTGGTCTTGGAAGTTTGGAGGATATGCCACTGTCTTTGATCTTTTGATGGTGAGATTCTCATTAATTCATTCTTGAGATTATATTGTGGTACTCATGAAGAGGCCATGGTGGTCTAGCGGTCAGAACGCTGGCCTTGTAATCCTGGGGTCTCGGGTTCGATTCCCGGCGGTGCCCGAATTTATAACTTGTGTTGGGCAAGGCCGTGGTCTAGGCAACACGGAGTTTTCCTCTGGGGGCTTCCCCGGTTTCTCCTTGGCATCCCAACAATTACTCCATTCTCCATACACACAGAAGAAGGCAATGGCAAACCACTTCTGGATCATCTGCCAAGAACGTATATGAACAGGTCCCAGTCTGAGAATAGGATGGAAGGATCCTGTTCATATGGACCTGTCGTCAGACAGAACACTAATAATAATAAAACTCATGAAGAAAAAAAAACTTCCAAGGATTTTTCTTCATCTGTGACCATTTTTTATATTCTATTTTCTGTTGAACATACCTGCTTCATGACATTTGTAGCATATATTCATGTTTTGAATATTGACTAAAATTTTACTGATTTTATTGCAGGAATCAAATAAAAGAATGAATCATTGACTGTAAATTAAACAGTCAATTTTTACTATCCTTGTAGCATGGCATGACTTCTTGGAAAACTGTCTTGATAAGCTGTATTTTTGCTTGCCCAAATCTTAAAATATTCAACATTTTATTAGAACATGATACAGCTGCATCATCTGTGGCTCATAAAGTGTGTTCCCATAAATGGGACCTACCCTAGGGAAGTGAGCACCAAACCAACTTTGGAATTTTGTGGCAAATTATTTATACTTTCATTTTTTATCTAAGCAAGCTGTTTGTGTGTGTATGTTTAATTTTTAACTGTGTCTATTCCTCATATGTGACACACTGTACCTTATGTCATATTTTTAATTAAAATGTCATGTAATTTCCCATCATGTTTGGGGTCTCAAAACCATGATGGCTTCACATTCAGAAGGATATTTGCTATATTAACTCGGGTCTCCCTTAGTCCCTCAAGCAAAGTCTGGGATTGTTATCATGAGTGCTAAATTCATATTTCTTTTCCAGTCATCTCATAGCATTTATGTTATTGATGCCTAATTACCCCAGCATATATTTTTCCTAAGGCTGGGCCTGTTGATAAACTAAAAATTGATATATTGCAGTAATCTTGTCCTATTTAACCAGCCAACTAATATGGAGGTAACATTGGCTGAAGATTCAGTACCACTTATACAGAACTTTCCAATGAACAAAATTGTGAGTTGTTTGCACCCACCTCCCATTCTAACACTTTTTGCAAATAATCTTAATGCGGATGTTTTCTTTAGTTCTCCTATGATAAGAGTGTGGATACAGGTTTATAATTTCTTATATATTTTTGTTTCACTTTGAAAAAGTTTCTCATTTTCAGACTGGTTAAATTCTGAAACATTATTTGTCATTTTCAGCAAAGTATCCCAGATCCTAAAGAAGAGCTGCCTGTGAAATATAAAATACATTATCACAATGAAGTTGCAAAAATCAAGTGGGACAATTTACCCGAAGAATATATGAACAAAGTTATTGTGGAATGTTCAGATGGAATATCTTACCTGGCAGATTTTGTTCTTGTCACAGTAAGCCTTGGTGTGATGAAAGAAAAGGCTCAGACCATGTTTCAACCAGTGCTGCCATCCACTAAACTTAATGCAATTAAAGTAAGTACATGAAGTAAATATATCTTGATCTTCTCTTGGAAATTAATTAACTGCAATATGTTGTAACAGACAATTTTAAAAATACATATGTTCCAAACAAATATATGATATCTTTTGAAAGTTTAATTCCAAACCAATGAAATGTCATTAACCTGTTGGCATACCGTTTGAGGTTAGAGTGGAATGTTGTCTTATTGAACAGTATATGGTAATAGTAGTACACCATTTTGTTTCCTGTCAGTGCACCACCAAGTAGCGCACATACAAGTGCTACATAATTATAAAAAGAACTTGGAAGTGTATTATAGAAGATATATTAAATTGTGGGATCCATAGTGACCGCATAGCCTGAGGCATGAGCTTTGTGCTGCTTGGTCGCTGGGACCGTGGGTTCGAATCCCACTCTAGCCATGGTTGTTTGTTCATGTTCATGTTTGCGTTTTTCTGTGTTGTGCTGTTCTGCGTACAGGTAGAGGCCTTGCGACGGGCCAGTCCCTCGTCCAAGGAGTCCTACCGAATGTTCATAGATCAAGCCAACAGAAAGTTGGGACCCATAAAAAGGTACCGGAAAATGTATAAACATTCTTAAACCGGAAATAGAAGAAGATATTAAATTGTGTAAGGAAGTTTAAAATAACTAACTGTATGAAGTAGTATGTATTGAAGTAATGGGACTAAAGCATCAGAAAAATGAAGTAGCATATATTAGTAGGAACAGGGTGATATGCACAGTTTGGGCAGCCATACATTGTGTTAGTGATTCTATACATTATGCTGCATTTCTACTTGTTTTTGACTATGGAATGTACCCTATGTTTGTGCCTCATCCCAATTTTTTTTAAATTAACTTGCTTGTGTTTAATGGTATCCTTTCATTTTCAGGGTTTGGGATTTGGAGTTGTTGACAAAATATTTTTGAAGTTCCCACATCGGTGGTGGCCTGACAATTACACTAACTTTGGTTTTTTGTGGCCCCATGATGATGCTTGCAATCTAAATTCGGTGAGTGACAATACTACAATGGAGAAAATCATAGAAAATTGTTTAATATACATAGCAGAACTTGTTAAATGATAAACTGACTGAACAAGTGCATGTCTTTAATGACCTAAGATAATCATATACATCAAAACAATTTTAGAAATTCTAATGAGCATTGTAGTTGATACAGCATATGTAGAAAGGCAAGAACAAAGATTTTTTTAAAGTTTTATAAAATATTGAATTTCTTGTGCCAAAACATTGCCAACTTTTAAAAAATATGCTTCTTGAAAGGAAGAATAAAAATAATAACTTTAAATTAAATTTAGAATTTTTAACTTAAATGAAGTATCGTAGAATATGTGATGTTTCAGGTTAAGCAAGAAGACTGCTGGGATAGGGCCTTGAATAAATTTTCAGAAGTGGACAACCTGCCACTTATTCTTTGTGGTTGGCTCTCTGGCCCTGCTGCTCGTTACATGGAACAGTTGTCTGATGAAGAAGTGAAGCATAAGGTTGTTCAGCTTCTTGACAGATTTATTGGTAAAACCTTCAATGTAACTGTGCCCGCTCCTGATCTGTTTCTGAGGTACAAAGTTGCATTTTATATTCATAATTATAGTCTAAAGCACTCAAGTATCATAGAAACACAAATTATGTCTGGTTAATAATTATCAGAACTAATGACAAGCCTCTTTATGATTTACTAATATTAAAACAGATCATAAAGAAATACGATGTGAAGTTGTTGATTGATTTTGACTGACTTAAGACAGGTTCTAGTGGTGGACTTTTATGAATGGGGTGTGGATCCTTCGGGTCCGTAAAACACGGAATTAATTGATCAGCCGAGTGATTATAATCTTCTTAAGGACTCTTCTTCATGGATTCAAATATTAAATTTTACACAAAATTTCTGGTGTAGTTGAATTTGGAGAAGAATTTAATATTGAAATGGCATTGTGGTCTAGCAAGGATCATGCATAATTACATGATGATTTATGATAAAAGATTCTTGGGCTACAAGCCGCTTCAGGTTTCTGAATGGTGAACAAACTATATCTTCTGCAGAAGAATCTTTCATCAACTTCAGTCGCTGTGAAAGCTTCACGTCATACATGATGATTTATGTTTTCATTAGGTCTGCCTGGTCATCAGATCCTCACTTCCGTGGGTCACATAGCTTTTACAGCACGGAGACGGAGAAAATCGGAGTCTCTGCAGCACAGCTGGCTGAGCCTGTTACAAATAAGAATAGAAAACCTGTAAGTACCTAACTATGACATCCGTATATAATGTCCAGCATATTATGGTTTTGTCTTATTTAGTGTTATTTTTTTTGGTTTTAGAGTTCCTCACTTTATGACTTTCTTATCTTTAGTGTTCAAATTATGCCCTAGAGAATAATAAAACAGGGATTTCATGGTGTTACCATCATCACAGAGTTAATAAAACTTAAAGGCTGAATATGTTTTTGTTCTTTATACCAACTATCTCCATGGATTAAAGTCATTCTTAAGAAGCTAATAGTTTCTCAGCTTGTCAAAAAATTACGTTTTACGAGACCTGATGGTTCATAACTGTGTTCACAAGATCCTGACTGTGGTAAACTCTGTTGCTCTATTGCATAACATTTTGTAACATGCTGGTTTGTTTTGCTGAGGATCTGTTAGCTTGCTGCTCAAACCCCTAACAGGATGATGACCCCTTGTTTTCTGTTGTCTGTGACTGCTTATTCAGTAAGTTCTTGTGTAAATTAACCACATTTATTTATGAGTTGATAAGATAGTAGAATTTGAGGTTAGGTAATTAACTGACTAGTTTTTGAACCTGAAAATTAATCATTGTCTTTATTATTTAAATCATCTTTATTTTTTAAGATCCTTTTTTTAAGTTAATAATTTGAGTAGTTAGTTAATTTCTTATGTGTTTGACCTAAATTCAGCGAGTATGCATTTTTAATCATGACTATGGAATTTTGTAATGTAACTTTCGTTTTACATGGTTTTCTTCAGTCTGTTATAGAAAAAACTGGGTTACTATGTTTCCTTATATTCTGAACAGCAACATTCATATTAGTTTTTATATTTTATTTAATAGTGCAGGTGGAAAGCATAATTAAATAACCTATAAATTATGTAATATACACAATGGAAATATAGTTGATTTAAACTTGTTAATTAATAATTTATTTCAGTTTTTCTGCCATTCTCCATGAGATTTTTCCACCAAAATACTGCATTTGTACCTTGGCTTCCTTATGTGTGCTATGTTTTAAATTCTTGATTTAATGGCCAATCAGTAAAGTGCAAAATAAAATTCTCTGATCCATTAGGTGCTGCTGTTTGCAGGTGAGGCAACTCATACCTCTCATTATTCAACTGTCCATGGAGCCATTGAGTCAGGTTGGCGGGAAGCTGAGAGGATTATTGAATTGTCAAAGTAAGTACTAATGCAAGAAGTCTGTTCTGCTGTAATCACAAATTTTTGTGATAATATGAATTTCAAATATACAGAACTCAACATATTGAAACTTTTGATTTGTGTTTATGTATTTGGAGTTGTAAATTAAACAAGGCTATTCCTTTGATTACTGTTAACAATTCGAAATTGTGTGTTTCTTGTACAGGTTATGGAAGCAGTAATTTGGAGTTATGGATGCAGTTTGGAACTTTAATTTTAAATGTACTTTCTTCAAATTAAATACTGTAAATGTGAGGAATCTGTGAAATATACATGAATATTCTGAGCACTTTATTTTACATACTAGGAGATATCTTCTTCTTCTTATAAACTCAGTGCTAAACCATTAGAACTCTTAAGAGTAATCAACAAGAAAATTCTTGTCACTGGTTTTAAAACTTTGTCTAAAGTGATAGTTTTGTAGAAGAGGATTAATATTAGAATTATCATGTCAGAAATATTTAATGAAGGTATGAAGTGGATTAAGTTTGCTCATTTGCAAGGACGTCTGAGAATAGGGGCATGAACACGTAAGTTCTGTGCCAGGAAACTACTGTTTTGCTGAAAAGTTATGTCTCTGAATGTAGACTCTTTAACATTGAGTTACATTTTAATTATTTAATTTAACAACTGGTCTACGGATAACTTAATAAAAGTCGACAGAGACATCCATCAGGTAAGTCTTCGACGGTGGTCATCAACTCTAGTGGAAGAGGAACCTTACATTTTGGATTGTTTTAAATAATGGTCTTGACTGATAGCTTAGATTATTGCTGTGTCATAAACAGTCTTGCTGTACAGGATACTCGTAATGTGTTCAAAGTAAAAGATCTGTTACGTACTACAAGGTTATTCATAGACTAACATAAAGAGTTTATCTGTATACACCAGAAGACCTCATTAAAATAAATATACCTATCCTGAATACAAACTTTGAAGGTGGAACAATTCGATAAGACCAAGAAATGAGGCTCATGACAGTCATGAATTTCAGCGTGTTTCTGAATGGGCCAAATGAAGAGTGATCGTAACCTAACTGAAATTCGACAAATTAATATTTGGATCATCCTTATAAATATTTGGCAGTGGCATTTATTTCATGTAAGATGCAGTGTCACTTGTACACTGAAGACTGAGGCAGTATTTTTTTTGAGACTTTTACAAACAATGTAAGGTATTATAAGCCCTTTACTCAGATCTTACCTGTTATAGTACCTTAAATTGGGCTGTGACCACTTCCTTCCATAGTCTTTTCAATATATTATCCTGTCATTCAGTGTATCAGGGCAGAATAATTATGAAAGGAAGCCAAATGAGTGCAGTAATGGGATAAAGGAAGTTGTATGGCTTCAGCTCTAAATATGTGAGATGATCGTAGCCATTCTGAGAGACGCTGCCCTACAATGGACACTGGTAAGTACACAAAGGTAAACCCATTGCTTGTCCTTTGTAGAATCACACATAGGGAGAAGCTATAATGGTGTCCTGATTTCTTTATTTCAAAACTCTTATCTTGTAGCCAAAATCATCTAATTATCTTATGCTGTTTACAATTTTGCAGTGGGCTTAAATCCAAATTATCTGTGCCATGGAAATTATTACATTTGTAACATCAATTTCGGAATACCTAAAAGTATGTGCTTTCTAACCTTAAATCAGAACAAGATGGAAGACTAACATGTTTATTTTTACATGTCTCTTTAAGGAAGTAAATAATTTTTTTAAATCTATAATTCAGGTCACAGAGTAAATCAGTTTATAATTTTCGAGCTCCTTTTTAACTAAACCACAAGGCGGAGACAAAATAAATGCGTATAGGCAACAAAATATATTTTCATGTTCAATAACATAGCAACAGAAAAACTCTTTTTTGCAGTAGGTGGAAGGGAAATTTCTTGTAGAGGAACCAAAAATATCCAATATAAAGCAAAAATGCTTGTGATAGACCTGTTCTTTATATTATGGAATTAGTATATATCGTATTTGTTAGGTATGTCCAGTGCATTTATTTGCTGTTTTTATTGGCGTCATTTCAAACTAACATGCAGCAATAGTAAAACTTTAATTTTTAGTGACAGTATCTGCTGCTTCTATTCTATGCTTATTATATTAATTTATCGGTGGAAAAGATGTATAATGTGAAGAGCACATATACCGTATGTGGTGCTAGTAAGAAGATTTACTTGGAAGTAATAGCAGAGAAAACTACATAACCATATCTTGTTGCTTGAATGTAGGACAATGTGGCAGGTTGAAACACGACTACTGGAGAATGATAGTAACAAATCAAATTTGATTTAATGAAGAATTAAGAGTATGTCAAATTCGGAGAATGCTTGCTACTGATTCTTTTCAAGAGATATTGTTCCGGTGTCTCTTTCAAGTAGTCCATTGGACCGCCAAGGTTGCAGATGTTAGTATTGTTACAGTGCTGCAAGGCGTGGTGAAAACTGGTGCTTACCGCTACGAGGACGGGACGCGATATGTGGGCGATTGGAACCAGCGGGGTCAGAAGCATGGAATGGGGCATCTCTCTCTGCCCGACGGCACGCGATACGATGGTTCCTTCCAGAACGGGCTCTGCTCTGGTCTCGGCGTCATGTGCTTTTGCGATGGGGCCAAGTATGAGCACCTTCAGCTGCCTTTCTGACTGACTACGGCCAATTATATAACCTTTACCTATCCTGGCTGACTGGGACTATTCTTGAACACTTTCAATTGCCTACCTACTGAATGACTTACTGACAAAGGCTACGTATTAGACACCTTTAGCTGTCAATTTACATACTTGACTATGTGGCATTCTGTGGCCAAATATGGATACCTTCGGCTACCTACCTACTTAACTCGCTAACACATTCAATGCATTCAACACTGCTCATAACAGAGTTATCCACTGGGCACAATATTTAGCTATTTCATTACATAGAATACGTTTTCATTTATCACAACCAACTCCGTACTCCAGGAAGTAGGGCAGGCACGGATTAAGGTGTTTTGAAGCCAGAGACCAAGTGGAAGGTCGGCGTCTCTTCATACTGACAGAATTCGACATTTTAGCTACCCAGGTCAACGAATTTGAAACTCCGTACACGAACGCGGGAAACATCAAATCTCAAGCATGTAAAAGTGCACTTTTCTATCTTCATTATTGGCTGAGAAAAAAAATGTGGGGCATTACTTAATGAGCGACCCTCGTACATCTGCAATTTAATTTTTAGTGACAGTATCTGCTGCTTCTATTCTATGCTTATTATATTAATTTATCGGTGGAAAAGATGTATAATGTGAAGAGCACATATACCGTATGTGGTGCTAGTAAGAAGATTTACTTGGAAGTAATAGCAGAGAAAACTACATAACCATATCTTGTTGCTTGAATGTAGGACAATGTGGCAGGTTGAAACACGACTACTGGAGAATGATAGTAACAAATCAAATTTGATTTAATGAAGAATTAAGAGTATGTCAAATTCGGAGAATGCTTGCTACTGATTCTTTTCAAGAGATATTGTTCCGGTGTCTCTTTCAAGTAGTCCATTGGACCGCCAAGGTTGCAGATGTTAGTATTGTTACAGTGCTGCAAGGCGTGGTGAAAACTGGTGCTTACCGCTACGAGGACGGGACGCGATATGTGGGCGATTGGAACCAGCGGGGTCAGAAGCATGGAATGGGGCATCTCTCTCTGCCCGACGGCACGCGATACGATGGTTCCTTCCAGAACGGGCTCTGCTCTGGTCTCGGCGTCATGTGCTTTTGCGATGGGGCCAAGTATGAGCACCTTCAGCTGCCTTTCTGACTGACTACGGCCAATTATATAACCTTTACCTATCCTGGCTGACTGGGACTATTCTTGAACACTTTCAATTGCCTACCTACTGAATGACTTACTGACAAAGGCTACGTATTAGACACCTTTAGCTGTCAATTTACATACTTGACTATGTGGCATTCTGTGGCCAAATATGGATACCTTCGGCTACCTACCTACTTAACTCGCTAACACATTCAATGCATTCAACACTGCTCATAACAGAGTTATCCACTGGGCACAATATTTAGCTATTTCATTACATAGAATACGTTTTCATTTATCACAACCAACTCCGTACTCCAGGAAGTAGGGCAGGCACGGATTAAGGTGTTTTGAAGCCAGAGACCAAGTGGAAGGTCGGCGTCTCTTCATACTGACAGAATTCGACATTTTAGCTACCCAGGTCAACGAATATGAACGTAGACTTTTATACTGAAAAAATACTATTATCATGTTATAGACAAAAAATATTAATCACACCACTGGACAGTCTAACTGCTCCCACTAGTTCTGCCAAAAATTGAACGATGGCCGCTACTCTCTGCAGAACATTCTGCCAGTCCTTGACTTAATTCTCGTGTTGCTCGTCCATATGACTGTTTCTTGTGTGCGTTTATTAGCCACCGACATCGAGAGCTACTTTCATAGCTTTTACTTTTCTCTTCAGTCCTTTTCAGTCACAAAAGACAGGTTCTGTGAAAGATGGCATTGAGTGTACCCTTTGTCATAGGTACGAGGGCGAGTTTATGCAGGGATGGTTCCACGGACATGGTGTCTTCTGGAGATCCGATGGCATGAAGTATGAGGGAGAATTTCGTGGTGGTCGTATCTGGGGTCTTGGTAAGTGCGTCTTTTTTCGAACTTCGATAAGAAGTATCTATGTAGATTATGTCAGACGCTTGCAGGATCAGTCAAACAGAACTTTGACAGAAGTGCATTTCAACAAGTTTTTATCCCAAAAATGATCTGAACGTAAGACGAAATGTGTACAGGCTAACTCCATTTCTTAGTTCACAGTAGACCTATTCATGTTCAATTACTGTAAATATGAACTTCTTTTTAACAGAGTCAAGCAATAGCAGGGATATACATGGTATTCATGGAGTCCATGCCACAACTTTAGAGACTTTTTCTGTGCACAAAAGGAAAGAAAAAGTTTGTGTAAACATGGATCATTGGATATGGCCACTCAAAAATTCCAGAAGTGTTACGAAATTAACTCGCATCTGTCTTCTACTCCTTTTTGTTGTTACGCTGCATTATTAATTCTACACTGTGTATTTATGTACATACTGGGTATTTCATAATTATACACATAACTTTACATGTTCACGATATCACTACACATTATCTCATATGAAAAATTCTGACGTGGCAGTGCGTCAGTTAATTATTACTGTTATTGCTGTACTCTAGAAACAAAATGGCGCCACAGACAGGAAAAAGCAGAATTCGTCGAAGTATTTATCGATAGTACGAGTATGAACAGTTTTTAGAGCCACGCTGCGAGTGCAAAGTCGATAGTAGAAAAGAGATGACAGGAATTGTTCATATGGACAGTGGACATGTTGGAGTAATGACTGTTTCGACCGTTTGTGATAGACTTCCAGAAATAATTGTTATTCGAATTATTTTTGGCCAAATCGCATGTTGTGCCGGTGTTTAAGACGGTCAACTTAAAGCGAAAGATACGGCAACAACGTAATCAACTTCGTCCGCTACTCGATCGCTTTCCTGTTTGAATACAACAGTAATTATGCTTCATACTTATTCTTAATACCCTTCTGTGTTATGTGTAGGTCTAGTGACCTTCAGCGACAACAGTCATGGTTTTCCCAGGAACGAAGGATTCTTCCAGGACTGCCGTCTTGTGCGTAAGAAGCGCTGTCCAGAAGTGGTTCAGCGCGCACAGAAAGTTGCGCTCATGGCTCGTGCGCAGTGCAACTAACCAGTTGTGGCATACATCATTTATTGTTATTTGCTACGATTTCGGTCTTCATATTACCGATATATTGTTAATTGCTGGAAAATGTTCAATTATTCTTAAAATGCATCAAGAATTTTAACATTTTAAACTCCGTTTGAAAGCTGATGATTGCATATCGATGAACCGCAATAAGATAAAATGAATCTGACATTGAAGAATAATTAAGGAAAGAAGTTGAGAGAAGCAGTTTCAAGAATTTCAGTTATTACTGGTTTTGTTTCAGAAAAATATACAATGACCCCAATAAGTTATGTTAACCTGATTCTAACTGTAAGAAGCATTTTTAATAAATTGTCATAAAATGTTATGAAATTGTCATCATATTTAACCCTCTGCTGCCTGGTCGTCGGAAAGGCGGTCTTGAAAGATGAAGAACACTACTTCGAAAGAAGCAATGAAATTGCTGCTCAATTGCAGCGCGCGTAGGAGAGATACAAAATGCATTAACAACTTAGACGGAAAACCTAAAGGGAACATTCCACTTTGAAGAGGTACACGGGAAGATATCCTAAACCAGACTTGTAAGATGTTACATCGATCTTAAAGAAGTGGTTCAGGATAGGGTCGAACGGCTGACTTTTGTGTACACGGTAACGGACCTTCGGATTCTATACAGGGCCTCCAATTTCTTGACCAGGTGAGCAACAGCCATTTTTTCAAGTTGCGCCCTCCTTCCATCCTTTTCTCGGGCTGGGACCTGTTCATATACGTTCTTGGCAGATGATCCAGAAGTGGTTTGCCATTGCCTTCTTCTGTGTGTGAATGGAGTAATTGTTGGGATGCCACGGAGGAAACTCCGTGTTGCCTAGACCACGGCCTTGCCCAACACAAGTTATAAATTCGGGCACCGCCGGGAATCGAACCCGAGACCCCAGGATTACAAGGCCAGCCCTCGTAATGCAGCTGGTTAATTAAGCTAGTTAATTAATTTCATTTATAAGTTTCAAATACTCAAACTCTTTCAGTCCAGGTTTTTAGTGTTCTCTTAAGACAGACAATGTTACAAAAATGCGGGTTTTTGCTTTTCTGGCATTGAGCAGTTTGCTGTGTCACATCTCTTAGCTCCAACTATTTATGGTCCTGAAGGTCGCAGTTTAAAAATCCAGACCTTGACATTTGCGAGCAAAATATAATTTTAAGGCTGGTATTTCTATTTTTTTTAATAAAACTGGCCGAGATGTGATGTTTCGTTACGAGATATATTCAAAATATTTATCTAGCATTTTATGGGAAGTGCCTTCAAATTTCAGTTCCTATGAATGAAAAAGGTACCTTATATAACTTTGCATTGAAACGTGATACAGAACATTGCACACGACTCATTTTATTGTTACAATACGACAATAAAAAACTGCAGTTTTCGTGTAAAGATCTAAGAAAATATTTAGGAGGTGCGACAAATAGGGCAAGCTGGTTTAATTCCGATCATTCTGTATTTTTGTCCTCGGATTGTATAAACAACAATTATTTTTAAACAAATTCTTTATATTTGAAATAAGTTTATTGCACACAGGATTGTAGAATCAAATTAAAAATAAATTCAAAATAAGTAGGTCTGTACATGTGAATATATTTTTAACAAAATTGTCCCTCAAGACGTAGAGTTGATATCAAATATACTTTATACTTATAAAGTTTTTAAAATGCCATAGTTTCTAGTGTTTGAAGTCGGTTGACTACTTCCGCAAGCATTGCAGGTTCGGTAGGAACTGCCATGTTGATCACAATCAATGAAATTTATCGATACGCTCTCGCCCTAAATTCTTTGGTCATCCCAGTAACACAAGTAGTACCACTGGCATTGAAGACTACTTAAGACGTCGAAACGAATCTGCAGTAGGGATAAGATGAAAGTGTTGTGGTAAGTACGGATGGACAGTTACAAGTAACAAACCTCTGATCGACTGTTAGTTTCTCAAGGACTCTCTAGCATGAAGTGTGAAATATGTTTCTTTCGAACGTTCTGATACATTTAGATTGAGGTTTTTGTTAAATATGAGTTTATGTGGAACGGTATGGGCTTAACATAAATTCCACTAGCAAATTATACAGTAGTGGCTGCCCCACAACAAATTTAATCTAAATCGATTAATAGGTTTCGGAGTCGAAATAAATGGGCAGTGTACCAGTTTTGAACGGAGACACAGTTATTTCTATATATAGTGGGCCAGTGCAGTCTGCTTAGTTTGCTTGTACAAAAACGCCAGGTATTTGACTGACCTCCTTATGACGCCAGGCTTGTTCATAATAATGGATGTTCAGTGAGGGCCACACCTTTCTTCAAATTAACCAATACTATAAAACTTTCCCTGGTGTGACAACAAATCAGCAGTCAAGTTACTTCTTTTAGGCTGTCACCTTACCTAATACAATGACATGACAGTTGCTAGAGGTATATAATCTTTGGCTGACATTATTGTAATAAGTTAATGATTTCTCTTCAGGATTAGGCAGTGTTCTGAAAAAAATAGCGAATAATGTACTTTTACCTTACCGTATGCCTATTCTCTGTAGAAGGAGTTCTATTAAATTGTGCAAGGCTTCATATTTTATGAACTAATTCCTAGTGGGAATCAGTCACGTGACATGCCAACTTTTGCCAAAATAACCATTGTTTCTCGGTTGCTTCGGTGGTCTAGAAGTTGACATACTAACCTAGTATTAATAAGTCCTGGGTTCTGCCCCGACCATCGCTAACAATTTTATAAAGATAAATAAACATTCGTGACACAAAGCGACAGCTAGTCACACATTCTTTTTTGCCATTTGTTGAAGTGTTGACACATCGGAGCCTTTGTCATCCCCATGGCTTCTAGAACTGTAGATGGACCGAGAAGTACGGACTAAAACTTAGCAGGTTAAGTTCATAATGTAGTCATAATAGCGTAATGGTTTGTCAATATTGGTATTCTGGGCAATAAAGCTGTGTGGATTTGTAGGCCAATACCAACGTTTCGTAGGAGCATACTGCCTCAATCTTTAGGGCTGGACAGTCCTGAAGATGGAGGCGGTATTCAGCTACAAGTCCATACAGGGTTGCTACCCAGAATACCAACGTCGACATTTTCAGTACGACAACCACATCCACATAACGTAATAATTTGTTGTAGTTACTTTCTTTGTGTTTCTCGCCCATTCTTGGTCTGATAGTATTTGGTAAAGAGAACAAATTATGAACTTAATTTCACACAAAGCAAGGAACAATTGAGTTTTATGTATTTTAATCAATGTCTTTGTAGACGCGAAATGTTGAGATTTAGTCTATGAGACAATTGCTGCTCGTTCTGAAATAATCAGCAAAAATGGATGGTTAAATTGCGTAGGTGTAATTAATTTGAACTGGACGTCCATACATTCTAACTAGAACTTCATGTTACCTAAATAAAATTATGTCTGGTCAGGTTTCTCAGCTGATATTTGCTTCGTGAGGTTAAGCGTCTAAAGAGAATGGATGAGGAACCATGAGGAAAGGAGGCCGATGCATCATGTCACGTGACTATCCATACCTTGGTTATAGTCGTGGAAGAGGGGGGCAGATCTTAAAGTACTAAAGAAGAAGACTGCATAATGTAACGCAGAATCTTATCCAGCCGGTGGGAACAGTGAAAGAGGTCACGCGGCTAGTCAGTCCACTGCCACCTACATCTTCAATTGCACTCGCTGGCCGTTTGTGTTTTGTTTCGGGGAAAAAACAAAACAAAAGAGATCGTCAATCGCGTGCTATGAGCGGCAACTGATTAGGAAGGTGGGCGTACCTGTGCCTGTGTTTGGGAGTGACATTTACATTTCTGCCGAGTTTTATGATGAATGTGTTGTGAAACGTTTTAGGATACAAATATGTGTGCCTATAAAAGGTGAGTCACGTTGTTTCTTACACTGGAAACATAATTTTAGTCTCCAGTTCCTGCCATAGAAGTATTACATAACCTAGGTTTCTATTTGTGTTCTCACGGGATTCTATTAGTCATAAAAATTATAATTTTGCTATTTTGTGTGTAAATGAAAATTTATTTATTTCTTCCAAGTTTAAAACATAAATTTTAAATATTGTCAAAAAATTGCTAAGAATTGTACGCCTCTTTGAGTTTAAGAGATTTGGTTGAGACCCTGCCATTCGAATTTTTTTCTATAAATGCATTTTTACAGTAAGCCATTTATTAAAAATTCAACAACAAAATTACTTTGTTCATTTGAGTGCGTCGTGTTTACAAACCCTAAGCTGTTGTTAACAATTTAGCATGGTACACGTTAAGTTTAGTAATGACGACACTAGGTTTAAACAGCACGCAAACTAGCCGGTAGTTTATGGCAGCAATACTGTGGTAAGTGATGCTGTAAAAAAAACGAAAAAATAAAACTGAGTAAAATAGAATGTAATAAACTTCTAAAACAGAATGAAAATCTTTTCCGCTTTAGCGGCCATGTAACATGCAGCCATGAATACTTGGTATGTTGTATAATCGGTTGATGTTCAGTGAAGTCGACAATGTGAGCATTCGATACGTTTCTTGACATAATGCATCGTCAATGGGTACGTTTAGTCAGAGTCAACATCGGCAGTTGCACGACAGGTCTTGTGCTAAAAGGTTCGTTTTGCTTTTGTTATCTTTATTTTTTGTTTGTATACGCTTTCTTTAGAGGTTCTAAATTTTAACTTGTGTTTCTTTCAGTACGTGTTTTGTGTAAAGTGTAGAACAGTGATATTGTAATTGAGTATTATATTATTCTCCTTTATCATATAAACTAAATCTTACATTATTGAAAGTAAAGCATAATATTTATTTTCGGAAGTAATTAGGAGAGGATCACGGTTTAAGGTCCGCCTAAGGCGTCAAATACTTTCGTGAAGCCCTAAATGGCGATGTTGGGTCATTTGACATAGTATCACCACAATAAAAAATTAGTTTCACTAGCAACAAAAGGAAAATATTACAGAAAGATGCTGAAAAAATGCCCATTGCAACATGCTTTTAATGAAGATGTGGAAAGTATGCTAGATGCAGAAAAGGTATTTAATTGTTGTACGCTTGCAGTTATTTCCTTGTTCCGGCCTTGTTAAGTTTTTATAAAGTTGTAGGTCTGTACCAGAAGCAGGAACTGAGTCGTGATAGAGACAGGCTTCTGACGTTTCGGCAATGTTCGATTTCCAGTAGGGAGGCCGGCAATAAATTTTAATCGCAACATCCAAATTATCTCTGAAGCCAACCCAGGTTCATTTCCAAGGGTTACCCGGAGTAAAGACGGCTGGAACGAGAAGTTAAATATTAGTTTATGGGATTCTGTCCGTACATCCCATTCGCCTTCTTAATACAGTATTATTTACTGACATTGAATTAGCGGCGGACTGTGAGAGACAAGCAAGAATAACACATTTTCATTGTTTCAATCTTAATAAAATGACAGAAATTTGTACGTTTGATTCTCAGGTGGTATGCAACTGTAACATTCTAGGCTTGCGGTCAGGAATACCCAATTCAAACCCCAAGCCAGGACCTTTTGTGAAACAGAGTATATAGCTTTTCTTTTCAAATCCTTATCTACTTGAGAAATAGTTGGGTAGTTTTTAAAACCTCAAGCTAGTGCTCCAAATGATTTGCATTCTGTGTCTATGGACGCAGCCTTCGGAATCAGACACAGAAACAGCTACGCGGGAAGTTTACATCATCCACAAGGATAGTTGTTGATACAGCAAAGTTATTCCGACACTGAACATTTTCTCTCTCTTTTGAATCCAGCACATTTCTGTTTTAACGACTCGTGTAACGAGTGTCATAATTTATATCCAGGCCTGTTCTTTGGGTGATCAAATCAAGGAGGATAATATGGTCGGGACATGTTGCACGAATGTGACATGACAAATGCTCACAAAATTTTATTCATTAGCCTGAAGAGAAGACGGCACTAGGAAGACAAAGGCGCAGATAAGAGGAAAAAAAATTAAATTGATATTGCAGTATTAGAGCCTGAGGTTGTGGATTGGCTATTTTCTCTCTCTCTCTCTATCTATCTATCTATCTATCTTCTCTGTCGATACTTCGTTGTTCTTGATAGACATTTATTCCAAATATGTCTATTGCAGATACAAATTCCTAGTTACAAAGTTAAAGCTCACTACAGATGTCGTAGAGAATACAGTCAGACTTTCTTCATTGTATTTTGCTAAATATTTATCACACCGAAAAAACTTCATCAAATAAATGTTATAGATCTTAAAGAGATGTAGCCTTATATATATATATATATATAATGTAAAATTCTTTCATGTGATAAAGAAAGTTAATAAAGGTTTGTCGTAGCTTCATGTAAAATAAAACAAATGTTATATTAGCCCAATTCGAACCAGACTCAACAATTTTTGTAGACCAGGAATATTAATTTCTATACAAATTAGTTCAATATAATCGGTGATGCAAGTTACGGACAGACAAAGATATTTCACACAAGGAACACGCAAGAAAACATCTCTGCCTGTTTGTTCTTTGATATTAATTTATTTTACCACAGTTCATGAAGTTCTTAAATTACGTAGCGCTGAGCAAAATACTCGTATAAATCAGAATACGTATGGGAGAAAGTGTTGGCATATTTTAACGTCGTCCGTCGTCTTTTTAGTCGGAAATCTAACCGGAAACCTTTCAAATATGAGAGACGTTATTCAGTCAGTATGCCTGCTTGTATAATAACACAGTGTTGGGACATTATCAGACTAAATTCCCGTTTCTTCGTGTCATCAGACGATGAAAGTCTTCACGGCTGTCATGGGCGTAGTCTCTTACGCCACCACGTGAAGAAGGTTAGAGGTGAAACGTGCCGACTGGTTGCCTACTTTCTATAATTGTTAACTAATTAAAATATCATTCAAATTAAGAATTCCTACTCAACATATTTCAGCATAATACACAGGTAGCATTCAGGACTGTTCCTAATCGCAGTTTCTGAGTGTCAAGTTTACAACAAGAAATGAAATATTGAGAAAATAAGAAAGTTGCTTGTCATTTTTAACATTTTCGTAACAATGACAACAAAGCTTATTATGCTTAACCCATTGGCATACTTTGACGACTCTGAGACGTCCTCCCTTTCTGTAGGCGTTAGCTACAGTTGAAAGACTTAGTAGTTTACTAAAAGGACAACGGACATAATATGTTTATGTACGTGTTTGGTATATTTAAAGTATATTTCAAAATTTTACAGTCATTTGATAAGCATAATTTATGTATACATAATTATACAACGTAAACAATAACAATAATATTTACTCAGCTTTGTCGCCATGTTATCTTATTCTTCTGATATACAAGAAATATGATTTCTTAAAATTTTCAACTATAAAATTTGTTAGTTACATGTGGCAACTGATTTTACAGTATAGATTCTGTAAATAGGAATCAAAGTCATGTTTGAACCTCACAAAAACAGGCGAAGTCTAATTTAAATGGTCAGTTTTGGCGGAATGTGTGTTGAACAGTGGTACTAGACCATATTTCCTAAAATAATTTTCCTGGAACATCGACTGAATAACAGCAAGACAGTGTTGCTTCTTGTAATAATCTGTTAAGTTATCACGTAAAACATCGATATGATAGTATAACTTATTCGTGAATGTAAATTTTATTTAATAATGTTGGCATTAAGACAAGGTAGGTTTTTCATGAGACATATGGTGACAGGCTTCGATTTGCACAGTACCGTCTTCGTAATTATGTCTAGGCTTAGCATTGTTCTAACAGAAGTTGCAAAATTACATTTTAACTG
This sequence comes from Zootermopsis nevadensis, assembly GCF_000696155.1. The sequence goes on along the minus strand of NW_019059656.1, from coordinate 404,603 downwards.
GTCAGCTGATAAGATGAAGAAGTTTCCTTCGTCTGGCGTGAAGGACATTTGAGCTGCTATTATGCAACATTAGTCGAGATGACTCTGTTTTCTAGCGTTGCTGCAAGATGGGAAAGTGAATCCGCTAGGACATGGTCACATAGATGGAAATCTTAAAGTACTTACTTCCTGTTTTATATTATTATACTATATTAAACCCCATTGTTTGTTATTTATTTCTGGTATTTTTGGATCATGCGTAATTGGTACCGAGGAAGCTACTGTCCTGTTATTTTGTGGTGGTCGTGTTGCGACTGTGCATAAAACTCCATTAAGTTTAATGTCACAGCCACTGTGTGTGGTTCTGCTGATGGCTGCTTGCAAGAGTGTAGACTATTCAGTACAGTGATACTAGCGATCAAAAACATTCGTTCGTAATAATAAAACAAACTTGGCCACATTTTAGAATCATGTAAAATTACTAGAAACCAGTTAATGTGTAGTTTCTAAACGTGGTATTACATCCGTACGATCTCATAACAGTCGTGTTCTAGCAGATATGTAGCTTCGTGTCATTGGCTTATTTTCCCCGAACGACTGAGTAACTCACTGTTCTTAGCCGCTATTACCCTACGTCCATTGCCCTCAGAGGGCAACACAAATTAATTGAACAGTAGCTTGAATAGTGTCTGACTTGTCTTCGGGATGAAAAGTCTGAATATTTATAGTGGACGATGAATTTCTGCTACAGAAAACTCGATTTTGTCTGCTGTCATAATGTACATCTACTAGAGCAGTGATATTCAACCTGAGGTACGCGTACCCCCGGGGGTACGCGAAGACATCTTTGTGGGTACGTGAAATTTAAATATATATATTATTTTATGATAAATACCAAATAATCAGTAATGTAATTTATTTAATTTATTTTAGATGTAGATTATATACTGTGTATAATTTGAATTATACACTAACAACTTTGGGGGTACAAAGTTGAAGAGAAATTACATCTGGGGGTACGCGAACAAAAAAGGTTGAATACCACTGTAGTAGAGTATGATTTTTGTTATCTACGTACGAGAGAAATCGAGTGTGGATAAAGTCACGATTTAATAACTATGAGAGATTTCAGTTTCTCACGGCAGCGAGCATGAAGATAGCCGTGGAAGTAAACCAATGTTTCCGAGGTACTTACTGCCTCTTTCATCAGGACGGTGTTATTCATCGCAATGATAATTGCTGTTTTAGGCACCTGAAACATCGGTCTATATCTAAGACTACGTGAGCAATATTCCAGAAGGCTGTAATCCTACTACGTATGAAGATAGAGGAATTAGTTATTAGATACCTCCTGTTCTGAGTAAATTATAGGCAAAGTTGTAGATCGCAAACAAAGAGACGTGGACTCAATCAGAAGGTTAGAGGCGAGATAGTAAAATTACTACCTGTCATTGCGTCAGTAAATGTCACTGTAATTGACAGTTGATTTGGATATCACAGGCAAATTGATACTGTGTATGTCATTGTGTGTGCTTGAACAGGGACTCGTTTTGGGGACTATGAATATGGTTTTCTTAGAGCGTCATGAATGTTAAATTACAGCTTTTCAATAATGACAAATTTAACTTTTAGGAGGTAGCAGGATACGTTTCCTTCACTGACCACTCAGATAAAAGCAGACGAAAAGCTAGTCAGCAGTCATTTAGACCAGTGGTATTCAACTTTTTTGTTCGCGTACCCCCAGATGTAATTTCTCTTCAACTTTGTACCCCCAAAGTTTTTGGTGTATAATTTAAGTTATATAAAGTATGTAATCTACCTCTAAAATAAATTAAATAAATTACATTACAGATTATTCAGTGTTTATCATAAAATAATATATATATTTTTTAAATTTCACTTACCCCCTAAGATGTCTTCGCGTACCCCCGGGGGTACGCGTACCCCAGGATGAATACCACTGATTTAGACTGAATACTCGTTGTAGTTCTGTTAGTATTGTCTATAGGCTGTTTTAACGTTCTCTCAGTACTTGGCTATAATAAGGAAATGGTAATTGATCGGGAACAAGGAATGCAAAACAAAGAAGAAAAGAGAGTGAGGAGAGAAGACAGAGTAAAGAAATTCATCATTAAATGTGGGATGGAGGAGAAAGAAAACAGGAAAGCGGGAAGGAGACGTATGGACTTTTGAAAGGAATTCAGAAGAGAATAAAAGACGGGGGAAACAAGATAAGGAAAATGCAAGATAGAAGACAGAAGGAGAAAAGAGGAATAACGGAGGATGAAAAAAGGAGAAATAAGAAGATCCGGAAGGAAGGAAGGAAGATAAAGCTGTCCCAACGTCATTTAGGTCTCTTACTGCGCGACTCCAAGTTACCAGTACAGCGTTTCTATCTTTGCTACGCTGCTAATTCTGAGCTGTCTTCACTCGACTGGACTTCTTTGTTCTTGTTGCAATGTTACATGATTTTGATGTGATCTTGAAGCTTACAGTTTGGAGACTGCTACTATAATCTTCTTCTCATCTCAGATGGCGCTAATAAGCGCTCTAATTTCTATGGTAAAGCGTCATTAAACAACTTAAGAATCAGCCAATGTAATGTTCAAATGTTATGAAGATGATCTGGATATGAGGTGTTTGTGGTGTCAATTTATTTTACATCAACTTCATTTTAGGTCTGTTTGTATTTTACCTGCTAATGCTTTCAATTATTTTAGTTACTCATGTTGTAGACAGGAAGTCTGAAAACCCGTCTTATTTCCTGCTCGATGCGAAGGCCCGCGGTGCGTTGGAAGTGCCATATCCATGCTGTTGAGGCATAATGCGGTGTTAAAGGATCAAGAGCGAAAATCTTTCCCACACTTGATGGCGCAACCTTTCACCTTAATCTTCTCGCAATTTAGAACATGACTGCTGTCCACGCAAGGAAATTCGTTTAAGATGTTGACGTAAGAGAAACATCATCAGGCAGAACGAATAACCTTTACATTTTGGAATAGAGTCTCCATTTTGTGTCGATAGCTAACATTCTGTAGGATTTGAGATTTTCACGGCGGCGAGTCAGAACATGACGGGTAAAAGTTTACCGATGTTTCAGAGATCCTTGCTGCCTCCATCATCAGGGCGCAACAACCCAGAAGACAACCATCTTCAACTAACGTCCTTCCTTAGAAGCTAACGTACCCCTGAGGTTGACAAAGATTGCCCTTCTTTCATGGAATTCGAACATTAATTGTCGTTACCAAGAATCTGCAACTAGACTATGTACTGATTCAACTGAATCTAATCTAAATGCCTCTATCCTGTTTCCGTCAGATTAATTGTAATAATATTTACCTATTCCTGTATGCAAGTGATTTCTTCCATTCAGGATTTTCAACTAAAGTTTTCGTGCATTCCATGTCTTTTCTAAAATATGGTGACTTGTGAAAACATTTAAGCTCCTCATTATGTATTTTTCGCATTCTCCTATTATTTCCTCTCTCGTGAGCACTATATTCCCAACCGCCCACAATCAGTATTCTTCCCTCAGAATGATAAATGTATTCAAGATTACGCAACCATGATCTCAAAATTAAAAAATTAGTGCCGACAATATTGTATTTCTAAGTCGGGTTCTCACTGAGCATTTTTGCCGCGACGCGACAATTTCTAACGAACTCCCATATGCGCTTCGCTGTTACTCACGTCAGACTGCGCAAATGTGAACCGGCTCGTTCGTCAGCTGCTATCTCCGTCTGTAATGAAGCCTTTGAGGACGAATATTTAGTACGTGTAAAATTTTTCTATTACTATTAATCATTCAACAGCTCCACAGAATCTGTGTACTTATTTCTGAAACAATGTTTGTTCAGTGCACATGAAGTGGGTTTTGTTTGACAACTCCTTGAAGCAGAAATTCGGCTTCACAGTTCCGCATTTCACCGCATGCTGCGGTGTGTTGGGTGAGATAGCGGTTACCAGGACGACTAAGGAACAATGCGTCATACATCCGGTTACATGACTTTACTTTGACGATGTTGTGAGGGTTATAACCTTCCAAGCCTGGCAAACAGAAATTTGGCGACATAAATTATTCAAATGCTTTTAAACACCTGATATTTCCGTCGGAAATGGGAAGACGTGACCTGGATAATATTTTAAAATGGACCGCGGCTGATTCGTCATCAGTCCTAACCGATTCGCGAATCTGACCGAACACGTTGGCAATGTTGCAAGTGTTTGGCTTGTGTTAAAAGGTACCCCGTTTGAATTTTACCAGTTACTGGTTTAACTAGTTCTGATTTTCGGGCAGGCCTGTGTGCCAGATTATAACATTGCAACAAGTCAGGAACTTTTTCATTTTTCCCAGTCATCATGCCTCTGTACATTCTTATCCTTTCATCCTATTTTCCTTTAAACTATTTATTAGATATAGTGTCGTTAAATAATCCAGAATTAAACCGAGAAAATGTTTTTACTGCAGTTACTGCTGCTATTACACACGTGCTTACTACCCGCTTGGCAATTTTTTCTCGTTGCTGGTTGGTTCTCACTTTTTTGGGGGGCCGAAGCCATGTTATGTTTTATGCTTCAGACGCCTTATAACAGTTGTCAAAATATTTAAATAGACAGGACAATATAAACGTTCATGTTTTGAATTTAATGTTCCCTGACAAAGATGGATTAAAAACTAATTATTAATCTAGTAATGAATAAAAATGATATTTCCATCGGTGAACTCCTTGGCGAGTGAAATATATTCACGAGCGGCTCCTAACGGTCGCGGCTGAAGTCTTGGTCATGCCATATTGAAAACATTTACCTCAGATCGTGCAGTTTAGTCCATAGTGTGAGTTACGTGAACCTTCTGTTTGTTTTTCAAGATTTCGTTCTATTGTGAAATAGCATATTTTTACTCAATTCACCCAAGTTGTTAGCCCATATCTATAAATTTAAGTTATTTAAGTAAATTTTTAACAATTAATAACTTTGGTATACTGTAATTTAAATAAAGCTACAAATTATCTATTTTGAGGCCCCTTATAATGTGAGGCACCACGAGGTAGCTAACAATTAAATCCGGCATTGATGTTTCGTGTTCCAGAACAATGTAAGGAACTTCTCTAGAAATCTTAATCGAAGGCACCTGCCAAGATCGATACACAGAATCTAAAAATGATCGATATTTTATTAAGCTACGAAACTCAATATTTCGTAGTTCCAGCTCGTCCGCTAGTTATGAAATCTAACGAGGCAGAGTGGTTAATTTGAGAGAAAGTAAACCAAAATTTAAAGAACCTGTCTACAGTTCAATTACAGTCAAAACATGCAAACATATCACGCAAGTTCTGTTATGCAACTAAAGGCTGATAAAAATGTGTACCATTTAAGAAGCGTAATCCCTTTATATGAAATCCATGTATTTTTTAAATCATATGTACTTCAAAATAAAGTCCTGTGAATATAGGTAACAAATGATTCTTGTGTTTTACAGCCATAAATATGCGTTTTAATTCATACCCAAAAGTGGTAACAAGTTTTAATTATATTGTAATACATCAAAGGGAAATATATTGTGAATTAGGTCTACCCATAAATAAAGCATTGTAATCACCTTGCTCGTAATATTGATGGGTGTACATGTTTAGTCATGGCCTAGCTCCGCTCTCATCTTTAAGGTGCATGGGAGAGATAACTTGGGACAAGAATTTAATTGGGAAGAGAGACAACTTGCAAGACCTAGGCGTAGATGGAAGATGATATATTAAAATGCATCTGAAGTAACTGTGACGTAGACTCATAAATAATATTAACAAATCAAAAGAAACCAGATGAGCGCAAACCATGGACAATTGTTAAAGAGTGGAAATGTTGGCTAGATTCATCTTTGACAGGATCGGTAGCCTGCTTTTGTGGACATGGTAATGAACAGTTCGGAGTGACTGTTGACTTCTCAAAGACTCTGATTCACAAAGGTCTCAATTAGTTTATTGGATAGTTAGTTCAGTAGACAGGTAAATAGTTAGCTATAAGTCAATGAGTCGGTTAGTGTAATAGGTCGGGCATTAAAGAAATTTTCAGGACGTTTGTTTGTTAAATGTATACTTAATTTTGTGATTTGTTGTTCTTGAGATACGGAACACAACTGTTCTTGTAGGTAAAAATGTATGAATCTTTTCATCAATGCAGTTTTGTCCGTCCCCCTATTACCTCTTCGCTCTTGTGTTACAAATTTGATTCTTAACAGTCCGCGTTCAAATTTTCTCTCATTACGTCTTTAGGTTGTACCGTTTTAAGGCAGGAGCCCGAGTTCCACAGCCGTACGAAAAACGTGTATAATTATAGTTTTGTATATTTCACGTTTTTAGACACGAGATGTGAAACTAAAAGATTATGAACCAAATGTTAGCAAGTGTCACGAAATTTATATGTCAAGAGGTCGTAAATTTGATTTTTTGCTATCGTAACCATTTTGGAAACATTTTGTTACTTCATATTGTATTCTGGTGACAAGACATCAAAAGTACAAATAATTTTGTCTGCGTTTGTTTATTAACTACTGAAGTTACTGTTAACTTTTGCCATTAGAATAATAATGGTGGCATTGATTCCGCAATGCTCGGAGTTGTGTTTGACTGACCTAGTTCCTCGCCTACACAGGACTGACTACGTTCTGCACTGTAACTCTTTGTTAACAGAATAGCGAATACTTGATGATACCCGTGTGAAGCTTCTGTTGAACGTTGTCTTGACACTTTCTATGCTAACGAGTATAATGGCACAGCACTTGGCCTAATTCTTATAGTAATATAATTATCGCATAACTAACTAAAGCTCACGTTTAGCACTGTAACGAAATAAATTATATTATATCTTACATAATGTATTGTAATCATCTGGTACTGAACTGTTGTACGTACTAATGTCAAATAAACTTCTCAGATAACGTAAATAATGACAGAATATTTTAACCTCTTGAATTACATATGGCAATTAATGTACGGTGCTGAAAGAAATATACAGCGAAATATTCTACTATCAATTCATTTTAGTTCTAAAATCTAAAGAATTTGACGTTCAAATTTTATGGTTTTTTGTATCCATGGTGCCAAATCTTGTAAATTCCAAATCACTGTGTTTACGAAAACGTATAGTTGCCTAGCATCGTTACAGGTTTGTATGGGTGAGTCATGTAGCTCGCATTTGAGATTATGAAAATAGGTACAAAATTATGGTTGGAGTACAAGTTGAAAAGAAACAGATTTGCGTTAAATTTTTACGAGTGTCTACAGAATAGTAGTGTTATATTATCATCTAAAAATTATGTAACACATTCTCTTCTTGCATTTTATGTATGAGAGCTTCATAAATCTCAGTCTCTAAATATGATAAATGTAATTAGAACTTATAACAAATGATAGCGAAAGTCTTCATACAATTCTGATCGCATAGCAGTTGTTGCGAAACAGGATCTCGGTGAAATTCCGAGAAAAGTGTCATCCATCACGCTACGGCTTATGCAGACAGTGACAAAGCACAACACTTTCTCACACTTTCATTAATAATAGCGGAATTGCAGCCTCTTTGAAGTTAACGGTGAATTAACCAAGCATGTTGGAATGATAACGTTCCGAAAAGGACGACACATACATATATTTAAACACAACGTGACAGCAGGGTGGAGATTATTGCATAATGAGGAGCTTTATAAATGTACTCTTCACAAAAATTGTATATATTTGTGTGACAACTTCAAGGAAAATGGCGAATGCAGCACACATGCAAGAAGTTTAAGGTAAATACATAAATCTCCTCAGAAAATCTGAACGGAGCAAGTCTTTGGAGACCAATGAGGGCTCTTAAGGATGTAGGGTGTTTGGGTATAGACTTAATTTATCGAGATGAGATTTTAGGTTCTCACGGCGGTGATTAAAGAGATGGCTGCCTTTTGGGTTATAGCTCCGTGTAGTCTGGTATTTCACCAACGTTTCAGATCTGCCTGTTGAATTAATAATCAAGGATTATCACAAGGACTTATAAAATGTCGGTAAACTTCTACCAGACTACACGGTGCAACAAGCCAAAGGACAGTAATCTTAGATTTGTCTGGCTGAGAGTAATGTTCTCTGTTGGGCTGTTGTGAACACGACGTTTATTAAGAGCGTAGGTTATAAGTAGTTTCGAAAAGCTAAGGTTTGATGTTTGTGAAACATTAAGTGTGGAAATGTGAAAGAAAGGAGTCGTGGCCTGATTAAATGTGATGTCGAAGCACTTATCTGGAGCCTGGAGACACGAGAAGCCTCCGTCAAGACAGCGCGTCTCCAAATAACAGATTTGACCTCGTGACTCCGCTCACCAATACGAAGCAAGATACTAACCACTCAAACGCCAAGTTCATTTTAAGTACTGTTGAAAGCAGATACTTTACTTTTACGTAATTTTGTCTTTTCTTTAAAAGCATTTCTCTGGATAGAAAGTAAAGAAAGCTGTAACAACTGCTGAGTATATTTAGATTCGAATATAGGTTAGAAGACCATGAAAAATGATTAACTAAAAAAATACTTAAGAAAGGAGATATCGTGGCCTATTTCTACGTACTTTATTAGCTTATACATTCAGGGACAGACGAAGTTGACGAATAATCTTATGATCGCAGGATCGAGTTTTAAACCCGGTACCCCCGAATACAAATCGGATTAATTACATCTCCCAAAGTTTCATATAGTGCATAAGTGGATATGGAGCAGCAGTGGAAAACCAAAGGACTCGGAGAAAAACTTGTCCAACTACCATTTTGTTTACACAAAACCTCACATGCACTAACCGGGGCGCGGGACGGCGAATAACCGTGAGACCTACTGCGCAGCCGCAGCTCTTACGCCTAGGCTGATCTACGACGTTAAAGTGTCCTATTAAGAAGTGTTATGGGAGACAGGCTGTTGGCACTGAAGATCAAAGCGATATAATACGTGAGTGTGGGACTTTGGTGGAATGGTTACTGGTAAACGAAAACTGAAATACCATGAGAAAGACGTGCCCCAGTACCACTTTTTCCATCACAGATATCATGTGAACTGTTCTTACGTACATTCTTCACGGCCGTTCGCGGTGGATGTGAGTTAACATTGAGTCCATGCTGTACAATGACAACCCTTGTGTCGAATTCAAGTACTGGATGAGCTGAACATGCAGAACGAATAGTAGAAATGGGAAAGGCGTACTACATTTTGCTTAGAAAACCTCGAAGGACGAGGCTACTTGGAAGAGAAAGGTTTATTTTGTTGGTGGATACCGAACGTCGTGATTAAGTGGTTAGCAATTCTGCTTTATTGTCTTGAGGTTCCGGTTTAAGTCTCGGAGCCGAGACGGCTGTCCTGGCTGAGATTCTTCGTGGGTTTTCAGGTATCTAGACCGATTCTTTCTACATTGTTTTCGTCTCGTTACTCACTGATCATACAACGTATAATTTGACGCTGTCACCGTCATTATCTACTGTCAGTGTCCGTTTGTCTGTAGATGAGTGGTCCTCAACCAGTGGCCCACCGATATTTTAGCAAGTCGTGTACATTTTTTAAATAGATTACTGCTTAAGCAATAAAAAATAAAAATTACCACATTGAGTATTTAATTTTAAGCTAGAAAGGCTAAGAGTAACAAATAAACAAATTTAATAAAGAAAATTTAGTAATACGCGAATCTGTTCATGATAGTCAATAAGTAAGTAGTATTTTTGACAGGTTTTCTTAAGTCTGATAAATTGTCGCCATTTGTAATCCGGTAGCCCTCTAGTTGATAGTAAAATGTGAATGTGGGCCCAGGTTCTGGAAGGTTCTGTACCTGACAGACGGTGAATTCTGCAGTCAGAACTGTGGAAAAACAAAAGATAGAGTGAATTCTGCGGTGCGCCTACCTCTCCTATAATTATAAAGAATTACGTGATGATGATGTCACGCTGCACTGCGGTTAGTGACTGCAACGAACTGGTCCATCCCGTTGTAATGAAATTCCGGTCAAGCAATTGTCCTGGTTCAAGCGAAAGGGTCACACACCCGGACTCCGTTTCCTGGATTATGTGGGTGTTTATTTACGAAGAGGTAAACGGCTGACTCACCTACTATTAGTTAACATTGTAGCTGGTGATCGCTGCTGAAATCACAGCTCAGCTATCAGTGGCTGACGAAACGTAATTATGTTCTGTGACGAATTCCTGTACATATCTCTACCAGAAATTTCTGATGACAGTTTGTTTAGCTTCTTCCTTTAATGAATGATCCCTTACACAATAAATAGTTTCTAATTTTTATACATGTCAAATAGTAAATTTTTGAACGTTTCCACGTTTATATTTTCGATAACTTGCGTCAGAAATTTTGAATATCAGCTGCATTGTGAATAACCTTTCTAGAAGTCAGTTTGGTTTAAAAAAATCCAAATAAATCATTTAGTATTTAGACCAGTCATAAGAGGGCAACCCTCATTGTTTCATGACCGTGATCTAAAGATCTTTTGTGGTGGATATTTAGTCCCAGGAAGTTGAAGTTGACACCGAAACCCGTGCTGTGGCGTGAGAAATTATAAACTCCATCTGTTGGTTATACAAAAGCATACCCAAAAGTTAAACCGTGGTATTTTTCGTGTGCTATTACAGCGTGTTTCGCAGACCGCTTATAATAGATTTTTCCACGTTCGTCAAACACTAATTGTTCGCATTTATTTTTATACAAACCCGCATTGTAGGACAATTTACTGTACTTATTATTATTGTTTTATTTATCTGCATATCTAGTTTGGTTTTCCAGAAAATATCTCCTCTTCTAGACACGTGTTTATTCAGCCTAACATACGTAAACTTGACTGTAATATAAGGTAAACTATATGAACTCCGAAGTATATTGCTATATGCACACTCCATCCACTCTTATGCATTCCAACGTAGGTCTAGATGTTTCGCTAAGCTCCTGTTTTTTCATGCCTGCAGTTATGAGGTTTATCCTCAACGAACACATTTTCCTTGTCTTTTCCAGATCTATTGTTTGTCTGTACTTCGTGGTGCTGTTGGGCGTTGCTGTCATGTGTTACACTCAACACCTGCATCCCCCAGTGGAAATCGACCCCCTTCCCACAATGCCACGCGTCAAAATGCCCCACATGCAGCCGGAGGAGATGACAACTTTCATATCACAGGCAGAGACCACCATGTCCGAACGCTTCGACAACTTTGAACCCGCCATCTATAACAAGGGTAAGCAGTGTTTGGTTTTGCATTATCTAAAGAAAAGAATATAAGATGTGTAAGATAGGGAGAAAGACGAAGGAAGGAAACTAAGAAGCAAAAAATTAAAGAAGAATATAATGAAGAACGGAAGACGATAGGAAAATAGAAAGTAAACGAAAAAGATACCAACAAAGGAAGATACAAAACAATCAATACAGAAAGTATGTAACAAAGATAGATA
>NW_019059656.1:363518-393056 GCF_000696155.1 Zootermopsis nevadensis | reverse complement strand
CTACAGTACGAATAATTGTCTACGAATTTAATTAGACTAGTAACCATAACGTCTGAAAATGCTTATTTAAGATGTGAGCCATCTTCATGGCTCGGAGTGGTCTTTCACCTCCATCTCAACGATCTTTGGAGAAGCATTATATTCGAGGTATGACTTTAGATACTTTATCCACAAATAAGCTCAGCTGGAAATGTATCTTCCGTTAACCGTGATTTATCTGTCACTGGATCGAAACTTTCAGTTTGAAATGCACATCTGATTAACATGGACCGCTATGGAGCTATCTGCTTTGTTCCACTTCGCTGTCGTGACGTCACTACAGAACGCTCTGGGTTGTGCCACTTCATTAGTGACGTCACTACAAAGCGATCTGGCTTGTTCTACTTCGTTGTCGTGACATCTCTGTTTCCAGGAGTGGTGCAGGATCCGGGCACCCCCGCTTGGTTCATGGCGGCGTCACACTTCACGTCTCCCTCCGCCAGGAACCTGAGTCATGTGGCTCTTATATCCGAGGAAACAACAAAATACATCGTAAAAGCGTAAGTTGCAGTTGCCTTTAATGTAAAGCCAGCAGAGTCTGCAGCTAATAAATATTATGAAACTTAATTATACATTTCTGTTTACTGTTTTAAATTAAGTTGTAGCACATGTGAAGTTGGGGCCCGAAAATAGAGAAGTATGAGACGGGCGGAGAATGTAGCACGCGGGGAATACATGATAGAGCACGGATCATTTTGGACAGAAACCTGAAGGGAGAGACCTTTCAAAATATCTCGAAAGAGATAACAGAAAACTCACAGAATGGTTATTTAGTTAAGAAAAATACGTTAATGAAACTTTGCGTAATAAAGGACGGGGAATTTCTTAAATAGGTACGATGCTACGAACTTCTCAGGTAGGAATTTACTCTTTTGAGTTATTTTGTCTTGAAAGACAGAAATAAGTACTTGAGGGATGATTTGTCAGAGAATTGCGAAGTCCGCGAAAAATTATGTCCGGCTATAGTTATTATGTTTGGAAGCTTTCATTACCATGTTTACAAGAGCGACTACTGGTTCCTGTAGCGAACCAGATAAATCTTATTTAAGATACATTTTCTTCTCTGTATGCCTAAGATTCTTCTCTGCTGGCTTCTGACTACACTTTATCATTAATTTCTCATGTGTTTTATGCGTACTATGTGCCCTGTCTATGTAATACTCAGTAATTTGATCATCTTAATAAAATTTGATGAAGAGGAAAAATAACGAAGTTCTTTGTTATGTAAAATCGAAAGGATTCGGGAGAAGCGGTCGATGTCTCTTTTAAGATATCACTGCATTCGCTTTGGAAGTCTGAAAAGAAACTCAACAGTTACCAGGATGCATTGTATCAGTCCGAAAATCAAATTAGGTGTCTCCACTTCAAAGTCCCAAATACACGCAGCTAATTAAGTACGAAAATGTCCGCCAGGTTCAAACTTTCCCGTGATCAGGTGAGCTACGGTCTGCCGATGATGGACGTGAGGGACACGTCGCTGGGAGACCACTGCCCTCTGGAGGTGGATTTTCCCTGCCAACCGCGCAAATACCGCGCGTTTTCTGGTTACTGTAACAACGTGCAGAGTCCGCACTGGGGCAAGGCCAATACGCGTTACCTGAGGTTCTTACCCGCCGATTATAGCGACGGTGTGAGCTTGCCGCGAGGTAGCGGCGGCTCAGATCCGCTGCCCAGTCCGCGCGAGGTCTCGCTCGCTGTGCATAGGGACGAGGACCTGCCACACCCACACCTCATGGCCATAACAGCTGTCTGGGGCGAATTCATCTCTCACGACGTGGCGCACACCCCGCAGATGACAGGTACTACGTTCAACTTGTTGTGTCTCATTCATTTCACCATCTTTTCTTCCATATTCTGTCTTCTTCGTTTTATAAACTCCGTGACTCTTTATTTGCAGGCGCTTCCGCAACCTTGAGGAGCGCCTATCCCAGAAGAACGAGATATTTATTCTAGTACAGAGGTTTTCTACGTCCATATTAACACAAAGAATAGCAGGAATTGACTGGAAGCCTTCAAACAAACATGCTCTTCCCCACTTTAACGCACCCTGCGCCTCTGTGCCGCGGAAGTGTCCCGCATTACCTATTATTATATGTGTTTGATTCTTTTTTATTCTTCATTTACTGAACGAGAGTAGATCTAACTAGTGAACTTACTCTTAAGACCTGGACAATATTATTTTCCAACATTTCTCGTCAGACACCCAAGGCTGGGACAACATCGTCTCGGCTTATATCTTAGGTTATCACTGTACCATGCTATGACATGCAATTCAAAGTATGTAATGGGTGTTTCAGGATTTAAAGGCAAGCGTCTCAAATGCTGCAGTGTTAACTTCAGTGACTTCCACCCAGAGTGTTTCCCGATTCGTCTCCCGGATGATGATCCCGTGCACGGGATTTTTTTAGAGATGTCAGGAATACGCGCGGTCTGGAACAGCCCCTCGGATAGGCTGTACTCTAGGTGAGAACAAGCTGCAGTGTGTGTCAGGGTAGAAGTCAAAAGAGCGAACTGATTTTCTGCAAGCGTTGCGCAAAGACGATGCGCTCCACTTCGCGATGTAGTCACATGTGTCTTGCTTCATGTTCTGAAGGATCGAGGTTTGTAATGTCCGTCCGGAAGCAGGCTGTACTGACTGAGATTTTCATGGATTTTCTCAGTCTCTCCAAGCGAGTCCTGTTTTACCGTTTCCTCATCCTACCCTATTATATGCACCTGTCGCCAGTAATTTGGTGCTGAGATAGAGGTGGTACATGAACAAATAATACCACTGGACAACTACTATTAATCCAGAAAAGTCTGTTAAACAAAAGTAAAATTGTAAGTCATCACTGAATACGTGGAGCTACACCTCCACTTCCACAAATGTTTTTAGTGTATTGCTTAAGTAAGTGCAGACAATTCTGCTTTCAAAGCACTCGTCTTATGAGCAGCAAACATTTTAAAACTTCCTGTTATACCCGGACACAATGCTGGAAATGAATTTCCAAACATCCTTTTGCAACTTTCGTCACATCATTTCGTTTCTGAAATTTTTATACACACCCCATAACGCCGTGCTGTACCGGCAACTTCTCCGACACGGCCGTTGTGCGTGTTGTCTAAACAAGGCCTTCCTTTATGATTTTCTGTAGCAAAGAGGAGGTTTTATGTTAGACTTTCAGCGGGCACTACATTACTGTTCTAATTAAACGTTACTTTTTACAGGACCCAGAGAGCAACTAAACCAAGTGACATCATTTCTCGACGCGTCAGTGGTGTACGGTAGTTCTAGAGACGAATCAAATTTGCTAAGAACGTTCAGTGGAGGTGAAATGAAGACGCAGACTGGGCATGGCGGAAAACAACTGCTTCCTGCCGATGACAGCAGTGTTGACTGCCGATCCAGTGGCACCAAGAGGTGAGACGCAGGCCATTGCCAAGCTGCCCTCATGGCGTGCATTCTCGTATTTTATATGGCCATTTCCTGCTTCATCAGTATCATTGTCATTCATTTACATTACATACAGAGAGATGTCAGGAATACGCGCGGTCTGGAACAGCCCCTCGGATAGGCTGTACTCTAGGTGAGAACAAGCTGCAGTGTGTGTCAGGGTAGAAGTCAAAAGAGCGAACTGATTTTCTGCAAGCGTTGCGCAAAGACGATGCGCTCCACTTCGCGATGTAGTCACATGTGTCTTGCTTCATGTTCTGAAGGATCGAGGTTTGTAATGTCCGTCCGGAAGCAGGCTGTACTGACTGAGATTTTCATGGATTTTCTCAGTCTCTCCAAGCGAGTCCTGTTTTACCGTTTCCTCATCCTACCCTATTATATGCACCTGTCGCCAGTAATTTGGTGCTGAGATAGAGGTGGTACATGAACAAATAATACCACTGGACAACTACTATTAATCCAGAAAAGTCTGTTAAACAAAAGTAAAATTGTAAGTCATCACTGAATACGTGGAGCTACACCTCCACTTCCACAAATGTTTTTAGTGTATTGCTTAAGTAAGTGCAGACAATTCTGCTTTCAAAGCACTCGTCTTATGAGCAGCAAACATTTTAAAACTTCCTGTTATACCCGGACACAATGCTGGAAATGAATTTCCAAACATCCTTTTGCAACTTTCGTCACATCATTTCGTTTCTGAAATTTTTATACACACCCCATAACGCCGTGCTGTACCGGCAACTTCTCCGACACGGCCGTTGTGCGTGTTGTCTAAACAAGGCCTTCCTTTATGATTTTCTGTAGCAAAGAGGAGGTTTTATGTTAGACTTTCAGCGGGCACTACATTACTGTTCTAATTAAACGTTACTTTTTACAGGACCCAGAGAGCAACTAAACCAAGTGACATCATTTCTCGACGCGTCAGTGGTGTACGGTAGTTCTAGAGACGAATCAAATTTGCTAAGAACGTTCAGTGGAGGTGAAATGAAGACGCAGACTGGGCATGGCGGAAAACAACTGCTTCCTGCCGATGACAGCAGTGTTGACTGCCGATCCAGTGGCACCAAGAGGTGAGACGCAGGCCATTGCCAAGCTGCCCTCATGGCGTGCATTCTCGTATTTTATATGGCCATTTCCTGCTTCATCAGTATCATTGTCATTCATTTACATTACATACACGTGAATTAAATGATCAAAGAATTTTATAACGTATTATCACTCTAGACCAGTCAGTAGGCTGTCGTCACTAGGTTACGGTCAAGACAACGGAATTTCATTTTAGATAATGCAGGGATTTTTTCTTTGTCACCTTTTCCAGACCGGCTGTGGGACCCAACCAGGCTTCTATAAAATGGGTACCAATAGCTCGTTGTCTGATAATAAATCGGCCAAAGAAGGAAGGTGGCTACTGACCTCCGTCTTGTACCGAAGTTAAAAAATAAATGGATCTATAACTCAACTTCAAATACATTTTATAATTAAGCACAGGGATACTGCGTCATTACCTGGTGCTAAATTAAATTCAGGAATACGTTATTTTTGCTTTCATTTTTAGAGAGTGTGATCTTATGACCAACATTTGCATTCCAACTTCATGTCATACCCCCACTGCATAAAATAATTTTTCGAACATCCTTTCGGTACTATCGTAACATCACTATGAATGTTCACAATTGATTTTTAATGAACCTCCTCTCATAAGATTTGTATGTTTGATACCAAAGTTTTATGAATTTGCGCTACTTATCTCAGAACGCCGCGCTATAGCGGCAACTTCTCTGACATTGGCGTTATGCGTGTTGTCTGAACACTGCTGTGTTCTTATGAAGACAGATCTTCAAATTGGCATTACTGAATATTTTAATGGTCACTTGGAAGCAATGTCTGGAACCGATACTAAAATCTGATTTAGTTTTCTTCAGATAGTTTTAATTCAACCCATACAAGTTACTCTGTTGATTTTGCTTGTGTCCTATTTTAGTGGAGTGGAGGGGAAAACTTCAATGCATTCTTAATTACGACACTTATCCCCAGTACCCATTAG
This sequence comes from Zootermopsis nevadensis, assembly GCF_000696155.1. The sequence continues at coordinate 387,540 of NW_019059656.1, read as the reverse complement.
ACGGGCAGTACCTGTCGATTTACCACAGAACCTCGGCTCTTGAAAATTCATGTGTGTGCTCATTGCCAGGTGCTTCAAGGCGGGAGACGTACGTGTGAACGAGCATGTCGGGTTGGCCACACTTCATACTCTGTGGCTGCGGGAACACAATCGGCTGGCCGAAGCACTGCAGCGCCTCAACCCCCACTGGGGAGACGAGACGCTATTCCAGGAAGCACGGCGCATTGTGGCAGCAGAGTTGCAGCATGTCACGTACACGGAGTTCCTGCCGCTCGTACTGGGACAGGTAAGTTTCGGGGGAGTGATTCTCGAGTTGAATGTTTATGGACAGAGAATTTATAAAATGGTTAAATTTGTGAAGAATGTCAGTTTGGAATGACGATTTAACCAACGGATTCTTTACGATGGGTGTAAAATTCAAAGAAAACAAAATTAGTGTTGCTGGTGATTAGCCATCGGCTGTAACATGAATGTTAACTTCAAGAAGACTTTGATATATGAATTGCAGAACACAATGGACCAGTATGGGCTGCAGCCTCAAGCCTCCGGCCACTTCACCGGATACGACATCAACGTGAACCCTGGTATCGCCAATAGCGTGGCAGCAGCTGCGCTGTGGTTCGTCGCCTCTCTCATACCGAAGAGCCTCACCGTATTCGATAATGTGAGCCCTAACCTAGTAATTTCTCTGTAGAATTTTTACCTGCGGGAAAGTGGCCCTGGATTTTAACGGCGACACTGGACATTTCGAACCACTACAGTAGGGACATTTTTTTAGGAAAACAGCAGTGTGTGTGTGTGTGTGTGTGTGTGTGTGTGTGTGTATGTATGTATGTATGTATGTGTGTATCACTATGCCCCACCCCCAGGTCGAGTTATGTAGTGGTTATAAAGATGTTGCCTCCTTCCATTCTTTAATATTCAAGTAAACACGCAGGTCTGAAATCGATAATCGACTATCGACCTCAGGCGTAAATAGTCAAGCATGGGAATCAAATTGATAATCGACTATCGACCTTAGGCGTAACTCTAGTTAATCCTGGGAATTAAATAGATAATCGACTATTGACCTCAGGCGTAACTAGTCAAGCATGGGTATGAAATTGATAATCGACTATCGACCTTAGGCGTAACTATAGTTAATCCTGGGAATGAAATCGATAATCGACTATAGTCCTCAGGCGTAACTGCAGTTAGCATCGGAATATAATGTCGTTATAGGTAGGTCGCAGTACGACCGACAAGTCCATGATGTCCTCATTCTACGCTCCGTTTCAACTCTATGAGCCAGGCGGTCTGGACAAAGTGCTACAGAAATTGTTGCACGCACCAGCCCAGAGGGAAGACGAATTTATAAATGAAGTCATGACAAACCACATGTTTCAGGACTCTAAAGAAGGTACGAACATTTAATATTCACTACATTTCGGGTGATTGGTTACCATTATAGCGACTTGTTTTTAATTTCTGACGTGAATTGAATTTTTAATAGAACCCCGGGCGTTTTGAATACTAGGCCAATATGCTAACATCTAGACCCATAAATGGAGGTTGTTCAAGCTCTACTTGGCTGCTTACCTTGCAGCACAGGGAACCATATGTAACTAACGTCTAGGTTTGGTCGAAAATTACCCGATAAAGTTCTTCGTGAGGAACTTCTATAATTTCCCTTCATAAGTTTTACTTTAATTCTTCTTCTGTGTGGGTATTTGTTCTCTGGACCTTATTCTCCGAATTACCCCATAAATAAAAGTCGCGTGTAGTAAAATCAGGTGAACATGTTGGTCATAAACTACGACTTATTTGGTCACCAAACACCCCTTACGTTGTATTTGTGTCTGCATGACAATTATAGTGGTGTGTTTCCAGGCAGTGGACTTGATATCGCGGCCCAAGTGATACAGCACGGCAGGGACCACGGGTTGCCCGGATATACACGTTGGAGGCAGTTCTGCGGTCTACCTTCTGTTACCAGCTTCCAGGACCTTAACGGCGTCATGTCGCTTCAAGTCGTGTCTTCACTTCGTAAAATATATAGGTGTGACGAAGGAATTTGGCAGTTTCATTAGTAATAGTGTGTTGTCAGGGAATATAAGCTGTAGAAAGAAGTACCATTTGCCTTCTCCCCTCCCCGTAAGGCCACAAGTACCGTGAAAACAAGAATGAACGCCTTCAAGTGCAAGTGAAATCACAGCACAGACGCTGAGAGCAATGTCTGCCCACGACAATCTGTGTTGTCCAATGGTGGCAGAGGTCCGTGACAAGGTTTGATTCATTGTATGATTATTTTGTGCCCTAACAAATATTTTATATAAACGATGTTTCGGGAGTTGCTTATATTCGAATGCTCACGTGACTTATACTGATACTTATTTTAGATTTTAAAGTATACTCTGCAGGGTACAAAACAGCTCTAAATTTGTTTTTCACGTCACATCCTATGGATGTGTTATAAAATTGTTCACATGGCCACTGATAGATAGCGGCACTGAAGATGACGTCATCAATAGCGGGCAAGCATGCGTAAGTTTTGCCCATATAAAGCGATTTATCAAATCTTCTGATACGAAAGTCGACTGATTTACGCTGCGCGGCAGAAGTGCTCATTTCGAACGTCTGTTATTATAGGAATGTGAGTGACATTGACCTTTTTACTGGGGCTCTCGGAGAGACGCCGACGGAAGGCTCGGTCGTCGGGCCCACATTTGGCTGTCTTCTGGGACGACAATTCCATTACCTGCGACGTGGCGACCGTTACTGGTACGAGAACGACATTCCCCCTTCGTCGTTTTCCAAAGGTAAACAGTGGCCCTTGGTTTAAACCCTCCGTGTATGTTTTGGATAATATTCGCCCTTAAGCACCACATTAAAAGTTATATCACGAATTTTGGTAGTAGAATCAATGGCATCCATTGTTTACTCCGGGTTTGCCCCATAGCCGATCTTCACGTCGATGGCCAATCTACGTTCAGTAACCACGTCTGGGAGAATGTAAACGATATTGCGACAAAATATGTTTTTTGAAAGAGAAAGCTTATCGACTAAGAGATCGATATTCATATTAGCAAATTTGAAGTTTGGATCCAAAATATAGAATGTATGTTCTGACCTGAATAAGTTACCTATATTCTTACATTCCTAATTTTCAGAACAGTTAAATGAAATTCGTAAGACCAGTCTAGCAAGGATTATCTGTGACAACGCTGATGGCATCCGCGAAGTGCAACCATTAGTGTTCCTCGACAAGGATCCATTCTTGTGAGTACGTCTACCCGACGTTGTTTCTATCATAACTTGTTTAATTATAACATTACAGACGATTTAGTATTAGAACTTTCTTTGGCCCATAGGAAGACTGAACTCAAATTTTATTATATCTGGAATTGAGTATTAGAATAATTCGCAATAGACTATTCAACGTTAAATCAAGTAATATAATAATTTTACAACATTATAACTGTACAAATAAGCCGTTTAAGTAACAGTTTTAATTTTGGTTATTTCTCTTAATTCATTTATTTTTCTGACCTCTATATGTACAGGTGTCCCAAAAAAGATGTATATACACATTAAATGTATAAATAGAAACATTTTAATAAAGTAAACCATTACATACGTCATAATTGGCAGTTAATTAACGAATGTAGTATTCAAAATGTCTACCGTTAGCTTCGTGGCACAGATGACAGCACTGAGCAACCGAATGATAAAGTTAATATTCCATGTGTGAACATCTTTTTCACGTGCCTAATTGATAGGATGTGTGTTAATGCTGAATATTACGTCAAGTCACTGTTCAAGAGTTTGTTTAATTGAATTTAATAAATCCACCAAAACAAGTCAGTAAATCCATTTTCCGCGCCCACTGACTGGTACGCTGGTTTGACTGTTCGCAGAAACGCCATGACAGCGTGTTCAGGTAGAGTGATCAGGCGCTTTGATATGACGCCCTGGAGTACTAGCAACCCGCATTTCATAGTATCAGGAAGTTTGCTCGCAGACTCCGTGGCTCGGGCAAAACGAGATGTTCACAGAATACTACAACAGGAAATGGAACTCTGGGAGCAACGTACGTTTGTCTTATGAACCTTTTCGATAAAGGTAATGCTAGACGGATTTTATTTGAGCAGCTGGCCGAGCAATACCCTGCTGACACCAAAGCTCATCATTGAACACTACCCTGGGCCAGTTTAAATCACCCCAGATCTTAGTATATTATCTCCCGAAGATGCATCTTAATGTTATCCTCCGATCTTCTTGGTTTTCCAAGTAAATATTTTCCAGGAGATTTTCCTAGTGAAATTCTGTAGCCTACGTATTCCTTGCCTTTTTCGTCCTTGTCATATGTCCAGTTGATCATAGCGCTCTGGTTTCATTATCCTCGCAGCGATGTATAAATCTAAAGTTTTTGTCATGTATCCAAAATTGGTAATTTGAGCCTCAAGCGTTTTGAATATTCTTCACAGCACTTTTTATAAATACGTCCAATGTTTATTATTCGCTTAACCAAGCACATCACATATTTTAACATTTATTCATTCATTCTGCATTTTGCCGATAGAGTGTATTTGTGGGTTTCACAACATTATCAGAATAACCAGAGATTATTTTCTATAATAACATTAACCAATTTAATTTTGTAATAGAGATATGTTGGGTTTACTTCGAGGTAAGGACTTAATTTTAAATACTAGCAATGCCCGTTTAAATCTAATACCAATGCTTGTTGCAATAGCCGGAAACGTTTTAGAGACATACGATAGCGGAGTATTTGTGTGTAACGCAGGTCGAACCGCCGATCCACTTTCTCCTGTCGGAACAGCGTTCAGTTTTAACCGTCCGAAGAGACAAGCAGCTGAAATCGCCAACACTTCGCTCATACTTCAATTCGCTTCCGCTAGATTCGTGAACAGCTTCTTGCAGGGGTAAGTATAGTTAATAGTCTCTTTAAATCTAGTTTTGTGCCCCCCTTCGTTGTACTTGAGACTCGCAGTTCCTTATTAGAACATTTACCCCATTTTCCACTACCGTCAGCTGAGTCAGGACCCCGGGATTGTGTGGCACAGACGTCAATTGCTACGTGAACGTTTTATTCTCTGATGGTGTGTTCAGACAGCTCCAGGACCAGGAGTCAGGACGCAGCGTCGTGGCTCCCCGGGACTTGCGCGAACTGATGGCAGTCTTGCCAAACGTGGATCTCACAGACACTCTGGAGATCCCCCGGGTGTTCCGCTGTGACGAGCAGACTCTACCCTGCGACCATACCAGTCGCTACCGAAGCACCACTGGCTGGTGCAACAATCTGCGTCACCCAGAGTGGGGCAAGTCCCTAAGAGCGTTCGTAAGACTCCTACCACCAGCTTACAATGACGGTAAAGTTTTACGCAACTGTTATAGAATTCAAAGTAGAAGACGAAAAAGTGAAAAATGCGGTCTACACCTAAAATTATCAAATGGGATTTGAGCGCGCTTTGACGTCGTGCTGACGCGTGTGTTGATGGCCATGGAGGTAATTTCGAGCATTTGTTGTAATATGCGCAATAAAAAATCCTCCCTGAGTCAAACATTTCACATTTATATTATGTTGTAGCATTGCAACTTTTCACATTTGAATCTATCCTATTATTTGTGCCAGATTATTTATAAACACTTTCTATTAAAAAACTTTAATTTCGTCGTAAGTCATGTTTATTTTAAATTTTTACCCAGGCTAAAGGTCTCATTCAGCAAATACGCCTTGCTTCTACATAAGATTTCCAAAAAGCAAAAGTGCAGAATAATTTGTTTAAATAAGTGTCTTTCTACATTTATGCACCATTAGTCTGCATAATTATTTATTGCAGATAAAATTTATTCACGTAACTAACCAGCAGTAGAAAGACATAAATTCTGTTTATGACGTAACTAATAAACATCACAGAAATTTTACCCTAATGACTGACGAATTGCATTTTCTATTATTATGTAAATATACATTGATATAGCATAAATTAATCCCTTACGTAAGTAATAATTATAACAGGACTAAAATTGCCTCACAATCTGCCATAATTTTATATTTCATACAAATAAAGCAATAATTGTGGCATGAATTACGTCGCAGGTGTTGGTAGCCCGAGAGCCTTGTCTGTGAACGGAAATCCTCTGCCCAGCCCGCGCCTGATCTCTGTGAATGTTCACCCAGATACCAGTCGCCCCCACGTGCGCTACTCCCTCATGTTTATGCAGTACGCACAGCTCCTGGACCATGACCTCACACACACTCCGGTTAACAAAGGTTTGTCATCCAGCAAGATAACAATGCAGTGCCAAGTTTGTATTTCGCAAATTCCATAACAAATAGGCACGTCATATTTGGGCTAACAATCTCCGTAACTTATGTGCGATTTTTTATAACTCATTTGGAAAACATGGTACCTAAGACTTTTGTAATTTTAAAACAGCCATAGAACCCAAAAACTAAGACAGGAAAGATATAAACAAGACTGCAAAGATGCCGTTGGTTAAGTACACAGAAGTTCCAGAAATGTTCTTTATTCCACAATCTGTGGTTGCGAAATCAAATACAGGTAGCCCTCGATTTACGCCGGGGATGTGTTCCTCGACGAACCGGCGTAATCGGAATCGGCGTAAATTGAAACTCTTTTATAATGTAAATCAATGGAAAGTCAATGACATGCGATCCCAGCACCCAAACATTGACGAGTAATATAATGGCATTACATCTAAAGCTCTAAAACAACGTAAATAAAATAAAAGGAATTTAAAAAATAAATTTTATACACTTACAATCGGCAATTCGTTGGTCCCTGCGATTCTCTCATGTGATTGATGTGTACATTCATCTCTGCTGTTATGCGATAGTTGCATTCATGTAAGACGCTGACCTATAGAAAATCGCGTAGTAAAAATAACCCCGGTACCTCCGCAGAGATTAAATTAGTCCTTTGAAAGTTTAAAGCGCCAGGAATGAAATTCCATAAGAGCAAACTCGCATATGCAAAAGTTTGCATTTCACAAATAGCTTTTATCGATTAATCGATCTCATTGGAGTTAACGCGTTAATGAAATATACGAAATTGTAGATATGAATGTATTTATAATTTTTATTCAAAATCAGCGATGTAAGAATTACGAAGCAATAGGAAGCAGTACGAGAAATATTGTAAAACGTTATAAATAATAGTATTTTTTCCCACCTTTTGACTTGCTGGTTTCAAAATCGGCGTTATTCTGATTCGGCGCAAATCGAGGGCTACTTGTAGTCTATATTGTCATTAATAGATGGCAGCTTATCTCATCTCTTCCAAATATACTTGATTTTATCACGCTAATATAACTGGTAACTGAAAAGACCACGAAGTAAATAAATAGAATGTTACATGTTAAAAACTTCTTAATTTATACAACTTGTTGAGAAAAGGTTTGCTCAGAGTATTTACCATGTGAAACAATAAATACGTAAAGAATTTTAGCTGCGAAACAGAAAGTATACACTTGAAGACAAACCAATGTTACTTTTGACGTTTGTGTATCATTACCAGAGAGCTGAGTTTTGTCTCGCACTCAGGGTTTGTCGGCGAGTCTATCCTGGATTGCCAGCCATGTGACGCGATGACCACGGTGCATCCCGAGTGTTTCCCGATTCCCGTACCACAAGACGATCCGTACTTCCCCAAGGTAAACATCACCACAGGCAAGCCAATGTGCATTCCTGTGACGCGATCCATGCCAGGACAGCTGACTCTAGGTAAGTTGCTGCACGGCGTGACATTGGCAGTAAAGGTAAGCTTAATTAATGATTGGATTGTTTGGTAATCATTATTGGGAAAGGATTAGCTGTGAAGAGCTTTGTGACCGTAGGTTACAGGGAGCAGCTGAACCAGGTTACGGCGTACATTGACAGCTCTTTCGTGTATGGATCCGATGTTTGTGAAACGAATGTCTTGCGCTCCTTCACTGGAGGAAAGCTTAACGTCACCAAGAACGCCGTGAAGGGGAAGCCGTTGTTACCACAGATTACTACTCACCCGGAATGTAAGTCCAGCTCCAAGGTGTGCTTCCGGGCAGGTGAGTACTGAGACAAAACAATAAAACCATGTTTATAAAACAGTCTGCCCAACATTAAGAATTTATAGGTTATTATTCCGGTCGCAGAATATCTGCGAGCCTGGGCCACGTCCGAATGTAGCCCGATCTATTTGCAATCTACCATTTATCGTATTATTTTGGGTTGGATTCTGTTTAACCGTACGCTTGTTTCTCGCTGTCGAGCTGATGGCGTTCTTTGTCTGCAGGCGACGCTCGGGCCAGTGAACAACCTGGTTTGGCGGCGGTTCACACGTTGTTTCTGCGAGAACACAACAGGCTTGCCGAAGGTTTGTCAGCGCTAAATCCGCACTGGGCAGACGAGAAGTTGTACCAGACAGCTCGCCGTATCCTGTCAGCGGTCTCTCAGCACTTGACTTACCGTGAATTCCTGCCTCGTCTCTTCGGTTGGGATGGGGTCCATCGGCACGGCCTCACTCTGCAGATCGAGGGCTACTTCCAGGGTAAGGGCATCAAACCGGATAATGATGTGTACACCAGATCACTTTGGGTTTTATTCAGTGTTGATCTGGAAGAGAGAATTTAAAAAGTATGGTCTTATTATTTTATGAAAATTATTGTGCATTTTCTCTAACTTTATTTCATCTCTCTTTGACCCAAATAATCTTCCGTAGCCCGATGTCCTCAATCCTTATTATTTCTTTAGAATCACTGGCCATGCAAAGAAACAGGAAAACCTGTAGTTATGAAAACATTTCATTTTGTGTCAGACAGCAACGACAAAAAATTATCAACTGGGCAGTAGCAAGCATTCCCGGAATTTAATATGCTGTTAATTCATCATTAATTTAATTCAGATTTGTTTTTGTCACTCACAGTAAATTACATTTCGTCACGTTTTCGAAGGATTTACTAGCGATCAGTTAAGGTTATTGCTTTTTGAAATTGTGGTGACAACACAAACATTCTTGTCGTATATTGAATTTCCTTACCTCCTTCAAAACCGAGTGCCACAATCACCTTTCTATAAGGTGGTAGTTGATTCGTTTCTGGAATAGAGATGTAAGTTATGTAGCAGTACACTGCATTTATAGGTTATGATCCGGGCTGTGACGCTACCATCGTGAACGAGTTTGCGGTAGCTGCGTTTCGTTTCGGCCACAGTCTGCTGCGTCCCACGCTTCTTCGTATGGACGAGGATTACGGAGAACGCAAGCCAGGGGTACGGCTCAGAGACACATTCTTTAACCCCGACGTCCTTTACCAGGCTGGAATGGTGGACGACCTCATTCGAGGTCTCGCTGCGACTCCGATGGAGACCCTGGACCAGTTCATCACCAGCGAAGTGACAAATCACTTGTTTGAGGACAGGCGGCTACCATACTCAGGCATGGACCTTGCAGCAATAAATATGCAAAGAGGTTAGTGAGAGGAAAACTTCACTTGTATGTTATATTTACCTGCAAATCACAAAAATGGAATTTTCATAACAGAATGCCAGTGATCCGCATCATGAGTCAGGTGAATCCAATACAGACTGAAATCCATTTTGATATTTTCCTCCTTTAATGGTTGTTCTTGTGTTGTAATGGTTATAGAGCAGTAGTGTCAGTCTAATATGGGTGAGGCACTGAAACAGCATCATTAAATATACATATGCTTACAGCTCGAGACCATGGCATCCCTGGCTACAATGAATACAGGGCCTGGTGCAATCTGACACGGGCAAGAGATTTTGATGACCTGAAGCGGGAGATTCCATTTCCCCTAGTAGAGCGTCTGCGTCGGCTCTATGCTCACGTGGATGACATAGACTTGTTCCCCGGAGGATTAGCGGAAACACCTCTCATGGGTGGTGTCATTGGGCCTACGTTTGCTTGCATCATTGGGCATCAGTTCAGACTTCTTCGACGATGTGACCGATTCTGGTCAGTACCTTGAGAGATGTCGATTACACTAAGATGGTTCTGGGTTATGATACCATGTAATCTTGTAGATGGTTATAAACATTTTGGAGGGACTAACCGCTATCCTGAGCCACGTGAATCCAGTCCATACTGCCCCACCCTACTTCTATAAGATAAATAATCCGTGGCGTAACAGCCCTCTGAGAGCCAAGGCCGACTAGCTGGCGTTCACATGCCTAAGCAGGAGTGAAGGATCATCCAACCAGATATAGGGTGACGTGTGGTCAGCACGACGAACCCCCAGCCATTTCTAGTTTTCATAACCGGATTACGCTACTCATTGTAGCTCCCCAATTTCCTCACGATGCTGGGTTGGCACCGATAACATACACCAGTCGAAAATCTCATGAGAAATTTCTTTCCCTGAGACTTGAGCCAGCGCGCATTCCGTGTCGCCAGTCCGAAGGATGCTGCCTCAGACCGCGCGGCTACAGCACGGGACACTTCTATAAGATATATGTTAATATTATATGTCCATGTCCCACGAGTGGTCTCTTTCCTTCATGCTTTTGAACCAAAACTTTCTATTGAAATATTCTAATTCTTATGTAAATCTATGTTTTTAAATATTTATATTTTATTATTTGAGTCATCTCTATAATTGTTAGATCTTGTAGTCTATTATTTCCTCTTGTGTTTTGCAATGTGTATTCACATTCTGACATTACTCTGTTTGCCTCTGTAAATCTCGTTTATCAACATCGTCCAGTTATTTTGTTGTTGCAGTGTGCACACTCCAAGAATAGCTGAATGTAGCCAAATATTAACTATGTTGATTAATCAAAGAGTATGAGATGAGAAATACATACAAAATTTTAGTCAGAAAATTTGAAGGGAAGAGGTCAATTGAAATGTCTGGGTGTAGTTAGGGATAATGTTAAAGTGAACCTTAAATAAATAAGGTGTGAGGGTGTGTACTGAATTCATGCAGCTCAGTTTTGGTACCAGTTGTGGGCTCTTCTGTACATAATAATGAATCATCAGATTCCATAAAAGATGAATTTCTGGACCACTGGAACAGTTGTCTGGTTGTCACGAAAGACTTTGATCCATTGAATGAATATGTTGAAATTTGCAGTGTTGTATCTTTACAGGTATGAAAATGATGACCCACTAGTGCGATTTACAGAAGCGCAACTGGCAGAAATTCGTAAAGTGACATTATCCCGACTTGTGTGTGACAACTGTGACCATGTCAGCAAAGTACAACGCTCACTTCTGGACCTCTCAGACCCCTTCTTGTAAGTGCGAAAGCTTACAGTGGCTTGAGACCAAACGTTTAAATGTTATAACTTCTAACGAGCTTGACGTGCTTTGTGTATCAGGAACCCAAGGGTACCGTGCAACAACATCCCTTCCCTGGACTTGGAGCTGTGGAAAGAACGTCTGTCCTGCACAGTGGGACGCACGACAATTGACGTGGGGTCAGCCGAGCGGATATCACCTTGTGTAATGTGCACGTGCACAACTGAAGGGGTGAGTGTGAATTAAGGAAATACCTTCAAATATGCCACTACTGCTTCCTCTGCAATCATCTTCAATTAACTGCTAGCTCATCAAACATCTTGTTATAGCTGTAACACACCTGACTTGTAATCCAGGGGTACTTGGTTCAAACATCAGTCAAGCTACCAACTGTCTTGACTTTTGTCAATTAGGTGCATTGTTGGTTAGTTAAGTACATATATTGATTAAAGTGCCTCCACATTGCTTTCTCTTTCAGCCAATTTGCCAGTCGCTGAAGATCGGAAACTGTTTCAATCTGGCGAGGTTGTTCAGCCATGCAGAAGTGCTTGGCGACCATGTTTGCAAGGTGCAGTGTGCATTTGTCTTCCGTGCCCTACCCAGAGTGGTGGATCCTGTGGACAACCAGCTGGGCTTCAGCTAATGATCTACGTCGCAGATCTCATTTTATCTGAATGTTTGTGTTTGTCACATTAAGTAAATTCTGACCTTCCTTTCACAATTTTACATCTCTTTCATCTTATTTTGGATGAGGGGGTAATAGTGACTGAAATAAAACCAACTAAGCTCTAATTTTATAGCAGAAGGAGAGCTAATGGTTATAATTCTACAGGAGAACACAGCAACATAATTTAAGCACACATTAGTAAATTGACAATATTAAGAACTGATTAAAAATACAAATATAATGTTTGTCAAAGAATCTTACCAGTCTTTTCAAGAGAATCTGTCCCTTTGTACATGAAATTTATTTGTACTGTTTTCCTTAATACAAAGTTGTAATTTTATAAATATTTTTTAAACCTTCAAATTCTGTCACTTGTGGAGTGAAACAAAAATATACAGTAGTTATAATTTACTATTAAAATACTCAGTTTAGGGAACAAAATATAATTATAACTAATGTCACAACATTCAGAAGTTGCAAATTATGTTGTGCAATAAATCGTACAGTGGTGGTTATGCACAATTTCTTTTTAAGCATAGACAACAGGCTAAGTTGTGATGCTATTATCATTGCTTGCATCACTACAGACATTCTCATATGCAGCTTTAAGCTGATAAACATCCCTGATATGTATATTTGTCATAATAAATTTGTCCAAGTTTCTAGTGCAATGAAAATGTATTAGTTACTATACATATTTGAACTGATCTAATCTTTTTCAACATGAATAAGGACAGCAAACCTGAGGGCAAATAGAGTGCATATTAGCACAGTAATCAAACAAGAAAGCCTCATCTTCCTAATGGAAGTGTACTGGCTGATGCAGCCTTAATCATATTAAAGCTCATCTGAATTCAAGTTGACTTAAAATAAGCCAACTTGATAATTATATTTGATTAGTGTCAATGTGGTGTATGATTACCAGTTAAGCTTCATGTGTTCTCATTTCCACCCAGAACAGAATTTCACCATTAATTTACCTATGAAATGTCTTCTTCCCTAAGTATGAATATGTGTACAGTACATTAAGAACAACAATCATATTGATGATTCCTTTGTTGGATGTGTGACACACCAGGTAGGTTTATTTAATACTGATATTTTAGACTTTTGTTTGGGATATACCTAGTTTGAACCTTGGCCAGGTTACTGGCTTTTTCTAACAGCAGGTGAATGAAATTTGGTGAGTTAGTTCCAAAGTAAATTTATAACCCACATTTTTGTTGCGTGCCTTCTACACTGAATCAAGTTACATAGGGAAGGCTTAGTGTAATGTGCTGTCTTGAAATTTATCCCATATCTTTTGGTGACTTCTTCTCAGTGATAAAACAACTAAACCTTGATGACCACCAACACCATTTACCCTATCCCTCAATGTCTGGTAGAAGTTTACCGACGTTACAGAGGTCCTTGCTGCCTCCTTCGTCGGTAAACTTCTAACATATTACACGGCTGACCGCACAAGACAGCCGTCTACGTTGAGGAAGTTGGATAATTAACGTTGTTACTGACTGAGCTCTTGACACTGGATGATGGTGTGAAGTAATACCGATTCCTACCGCCAGATCGTTTTGTAATAGTTTGCGTATGACCAATGGTAGATTTATAGTATGGACCTTTTACATCAGTGAATGCTTTCCACACAGAAAACAATAGATTTCCAGGGCTCTGTTACTGAAATAGGGTGGGTGTGAGGGTAAGATAATATGCGTTCACAAAATTTTTATTCCAGGAAGTAGTGTAACTTCAACGAAGTTCTTCGAAACACTGAAAGATGTCGCCACTTGCCAAGACTTTGCTCATCGGAACCAATCACAATGGAACAGCCTGTGATTTGGTATTAATGTCCACTGTGTTTCTAATGGACTTATCAGTATTCATTTGTGATTATCACCGTTTTTACAGATCGATAATAATTAGTAAGGCGTAAAACGAAGTTACTTGTGTAGTACATAATGTCCGAAGTAATTTGCGTTTAGAAGTAGGACGTACGTGATTTTCAGTGTAATTTGGTTATTTTAGTGCATAGTTTCCTGGTGCTGGAGGACGAAGATGAATAACAGGCAAGTACCAAAAAAGAGTTTCAGTTTGTTAATCGTGTAGAAATCTTTTTTTTTTTTTTGTACAGAATTGCAAGTATTGCAATGGTTAAATAATAGTTATTCACCAGTTTGCTGTGAATCATACAACAACTGATCGACTGTAAATGTACCCTTGTGTTGCATTTGATAGTTAAGAATAGGAGCTACTGGTACTTACTTCATGGATCCGAGTCCTACCTGAGAAGCCAACAGTCTCTCAGCCATTCAAGAAATTCCCAATATTTTATGGAACCCAAAGGTTCATTACTATGTTCACAAGAGCCTGCCACTGGTCTCTATCCTGAGCCAGATGGATACAGTCCAGACCACTCCATCCTATTTTACTAAGATCCATCATAATAACTTGTTACAAAATGTTACACAGGGCCTCAGACCAGGGTGGATTGTTTAATGACCTAAGCAAATGAAATGAGATTTGGAGACTTGGATGTAGGTTGAAGCTGCTGATAGTATTTATAATTAATTATTTTCAGCTGGTTTCGTCTTGTTTATTTAATGAGAAGTCTGTTTATAATTGAGTGAGATTTCAGGTTCTCATGAAGGCGATGATGGAGGCAGCACCTCATAAATGTTGGTAAACTTCTACCAGATTACATGGTGCAAGAACCCAGATGACAGCCATCTTTATGCATTTACAAAAGATTGAATGCAGTATTTATTCTGATATACCATGTTTATTTTACATAATTGTGCTGTATTTATTTGTAGAAAAGCTCGGAACCCAGAATTGGAAGCTATGAGGAAAACAGCAAAGGAAAAGGCAGTAGAAAGTTTACCAAATTTGGAACACCGTATTGCTGAACTGCAGACAAAAACATCAAGGCTTCATTCAGCCTTTCTCTTTGATGATTCACATGGATTGATGACACTTCAGATGTTGTGCCGTTGTCTGAGTTCTACCAGGAACTCGTTGAATTTTGCTGGATGGGAGGAATTTGGCATTCATCTTGGATTAAATCCTTTAGTGATAGAGGTAATGAATTTGTGTGTATGTTTTTATGTTTGTCTTGAATCTTTTTTCTGTTGTTTTCATTATTAGCTTTTTTACGTTTATAAATGTGGGTATATTTTTCAGTGTATAAAGCATAGTTTCACTTCGCAAGATCCGACTTACTACATCTTACTGGCATTTGTGCAACATGAAGATGCCACATTAAATAAGGTTGTTGATGCATTGAAGGAAATGGGAAGACTCGATGTTATTAACAGGACAATTAATCTTATGTCAGGTATTGTAAATTTGTATATACTAATTCCTGCATGTAAGTAATTGATGTGTATTACATATACATAATGGTGGCCATATATTTCCACCTCTGTAGTATACATGCATGTACTGTTTTGTTTACAGCATAATTAGTTTGAAAATGTTCTTGGTTATTTTTAATGAAGTTTATAAATGAGAATGTATATTCACAAAAGTTATGATCTCTGGTCTCTTAATTAGACAACTAAATAAATTTATAGGTTGGACATTAACCAATAATCTAATAGTTTTCATTTGTAAAGTGAATATTTCTTTGCTGTTAGATGAACATAAAAAAATTCCATAATTTATTATGCTGTAAAAATATGCAAAATAAACTGATTTGAGTATGTCAGTGTTCATGATAAAGAACATTTAACTGTATAACATGCTCCACTTAACTTGGTTAACAGTTCATCAATATGATTTGTTCAGATTATTATAAATTAAACTTAAATATAAATAATCTAACCTGTTGACTGACTGGATTTTCTGGAGAAATATAAATGTATGTGCAAATAAAAGAAAACTACTAGTGCTACAAGGACCTGTCAATAAATTAAAAGTATTGTGTGATTTAAAAAGGCATAAGCAGCTGGATACCATTAAGAATTGATTAAATGACGAAGACAAATCTTTGAATACAGCCTAGTAATGAAGGTGACTGTTACGTGTTACATGTCAGTCTTTGGTATTGAGGTTGAACTAGAGACATACTTTATAGTTTAATAAGGTCTCTTATATCAGAGTTAGTTGGTATAAAGAGGTGGGATAGAGATTCAGCTAAGAAAAATATAAATTGTTGACTTGAATTGCCTGAAATAATTTATTGCTGTGTTTTTCAGATGTTGGTTATGTTTGAATTGTTTATTTATGACAGCCAAATTTTTTATTTACTTTTATTGAAGGTTTGGCAGATGATGTCATGGGAAGTCATACAAACAATGAAGAAAGTGGTTATTTTTCTATATCTGATGGTAAGCATTACATTTGAATATTGTAAAAATTTGGCAAGTTATGTATTTTTTCATTAGAAGGGGTTATAATGGATTTTAGAGAAATAGATTTTGAAAATGTGAACTTGCTGAACTTGGCTGAGTATAGATGTAAAGTCAGGATTTTGTGAATCCAGTGAGGACTTTTTGGTCCATAAAATAAATGTCTTGTCCAGCTGAGTATTATGAATTACTCAATGAGGGCTCTGCACCATGAGTTTAATATTTATTCCTTAAATATTATTTTTGAAAATATTGTTGCATCATACAGTTCACAAGTTGAAAAATACAGCAATTAAAGTATCTTGGAAGAGAGAGTTATTGATGCTTTATTTGTTAAAACACATCAGCTGTTTCTTAATTAGATTTGTAATGTAGCAGACTCAAATTTCACTACTTGTTTAGGACCTATACTTGGTGTTGTTCTTAGCTGCAGCATATCACCCTATATAAATTCTATATCTTGATAAACTCAGCATTCTTCTGTTGTCCGCAGGTCATTCAGACAGTTTGAGCGATACAGAAGTTAGCAACAGGAGCAGCATCATCCGACCTCTTAGCATTCCATCTGCTCCCTTCATATTTCGAGAGATTGTTTCCCAGCGTTTTATATCTCAGCCACATACAGCAATTCAGACTGGAAATTTTGAAGAGGAAAACTACCAAACTGCAGTTGCCATTAGATCCAGACCAACGGTTTGTTTAATACACACATGATTTTAACATTAATGATGATTAATGGATAGTGTGCAATCCTCGCCAAGTTTATGCTTTTAATTTTAGTTTTGATTACAGTAGCGGTGTTTAGGCACAAAATCTTGTCTATAACACACTGTCAAGACATCTCTCGCCCTAGCATGTTTATCATCCCAATTAAATTTTAGTGTCATATTGCCACAGTTCCCTGGCATTCTTTTAAGATTCTGCCTGACATTTCCACAAAAGTTATATCTGTTGTGTGTCATTACTCTTTTTTGACAGGTGCAGTATGCCTGTAAAGTCCTGTTAACATTTGCTTCTGATGGCTTGGACACAGCACAGCAAATTGCGAGAGAATTTCGTAAGAAGAGGGAAAACTTGCTTCACATTGGAGTAGTAATTTTGAATGAGCATTCAGATCTTGTGAATAATAACCCTGAACAGTTCATTTCAGCTTGCTTTCATCAGGTAAAATCTGGGTCTCAAATATTTTTTAAAGTAATAGCTTTTAACATAACTGAATGTTATGACAGAAAACAGTTTCTTTTTCACTTTATTTCTCTCTCTTATTTGCATGCTTACAGACATCATTCTTGATGCTGATCAGACTTTCTTTATGGTTTGGGTTTTCTTGACAAAGGGCCCTTGAGTTCCGTGGATTTCAGTGTAATCGGCTAAAAGTAACTTTCTCTTATAATTGTAAATCAAAGTGAAATCAGCACCATTGGATTTTTTATCCCTTTTTTAAAGACTTATTTTCTTTGCTGTTCAATCTAGTATTGTCGAGTTCACAGCACCAAAGCATATTTTCTTAAGACCCACTTTAATATTGTTGTTTTGTGCCACTGCATGGTCTATCAGCTAGGTTATGGGCCATTCATGGGGTAGAATAACAACAAAATGCAGCACAAAATGAACAAAGTAGAAGGTCATTGGACAGTAACAAATCTTTTACAGAACTTAACATAGGTACAGAATATAAAATAAGTAAACTAACAACTATTAACATCATCATCAGTGGCAGCCTCTGCGTCCAGACCGGCTCTGGGGTCCACCCAGCCTCCTCTACAATGGGTACCGGGGTCCTTTCCCGGGGGTAAAGCCGGCCGGGGCGTGATGCTGACCACTCACCCCCATCTAGTGCCGAGGTCAAGGAAGAGAGGAGCTATACCTCCACTCACCCCAAATGCCTACATAGCGTATAGTGGGACAAACTTTACTTTTTAATACACTACACAGTATGCAAAGTTTTGAGAGTAGGTACAGAATGCAATAATGAAAATGAAAACCAAAGGTGTGTCCAGACCAGCATATATTTAAACTCTCAGTAGACCAGCATGTCATCCATTACAGTATGACCAAAATCCCACATGGGCAACTTATACCAGACTTGCCCACCGCAAGAAGTGCTGGCACTTGCGCAAAGGACTGATTTTGGTCGTATGAGATGGACCCGTCCGAAGCACGCGCTAGAGAGATGTCAGCTTCAGTTCGTTTGTAGCTCTAGCTGTGTTTAGATCGGTGCGTCACTGCAAATGGAGCTATGTGACCCCCCACTACTATTGAACTCCCCTCTCTTGGCTTACACATTGCACATTTAGGTGCCACGACCTCTATCTGGGGAGGAAGAAACCCAGGCTGAGAATATTTTGGCATAACACTCCAGGGAAGGAGATAGTTGGGGAAAGGTTAAGGGGTAGCATCTGTGCACACAGGGCTCTTCCAGATAGTAGCCCGTAACCACTGATTACAGTCTGGTGGACCTCAGGCACGATTCCATCTCCAACATGGTCCTCCATGTGGCTGATTTCCAGTATACTGCAGAATTATGTATGCATTACTTGCTTATCTAATCCAAGTTTCATGCGCAGTCCATGACAATTGTAGGAGAAGGGTATGAATCACATTGTTCCTTGTTATGTAATTTTCTGTATTCTGCTCTTTGTATCTGTAACACTTGAATATTTTTCCTGGCTCTTGGTTTTTTAGTTCATACATCAGTTTTATTGTCAACGATATTGCAAATATAAACCATAACTTGAATGTACCTACATTGTTCCCTGTGTTTGATGTTGAATTGTATTGTTTAGGTGGACTATGTCGTTCCAATCATCACAGAGAACTACCTTAAAGCCATTGCTACCAGAGATAATAGGATAGATAGTTCAATGCTGTGCATGGACCCCAAATACGTCAAATACATCTACACCTTGATGAGCACATATTATTTGAGAAATGGATGCATCAATGATAAGATAAGGTGTGTTGTGCCAGACAGTTCGGTGCATTTAACACAAAACCATCCTGTCATGATTAGACCACTATTTCAGGTTTGGGTACGTGCAAGTGAGGTGGAACAGTTGAGTTGTCGATTGCTTCAATATAGATTTTGAGAATAGCATGAGGCAGTGAGCATTGAAGTACTGGTGTGTAAAGTAATATGCTTATAAGTTGTTCTTGTTTTGCTTAGTATGATTTGTACAGTGTGCTTTTGGTAAAAATGTACATAGGGATTTTATTTTGTTTTATATTTTCACTCCACACCTGA
This sequence comes from Zootermopsis nevadensis, assembly GCF_000696155.1. The sequence continues at coordinate 368,022 of NW_019059656.1, read as the reverse complement.
AGTGTTGGAAATAAGTTGCTTCAAAAGCATAATTAGAATTATAGTGGAAATTAAAAATTTCAGCTTGAGTAGTATCATAATATTATTTTGTCACCCTCAGAAGGGACCTTTGCAAAACTCCTTAAAATTGAGAAACGGAGTTTCTCATGCTGTTTAATAGCTAAGATCCTGACTGAAGTGTCGGAAAACCTTTAAACTCCCATTATCTTTCTTGAAGGTGCCAGTTTTTCTTGTTGATGACAGTCTTTTTAATTAAAATATGCCTATAATGGTGTATAATGTTTACGATTTTATTCCTAACTGCCATAGAAGAAGGGGTAATAAAAGTTTCAGAATCTTAGCTTTATGATTACAAGTAAACCCAAATATAAACCTCCTGAAGAAAACTTTATGGTCTCTTGGGGCAACAGCTCCCACTCTGGATAACACTGCTCTAGGTAATCCTCTTTGTTCATTAACTGCAATGCCTTTAGGAACACATGTAGTCTAAAGCCTCAAAGGCAAACATGAAAATAGAATAGTATTTTTAATAACACATTCTTTGCTGTGTAGGTAATTGTGTTAGAAGGAAAGAAGTTGAGAATAGGGTCATTCCATGTCAAATCATCTAATGGATGTTACATTACTGTTGCAAAATTTAATTATACTTGTCAGTCTTTATGTGTGACTCATTACAAAGTAGTACACAAATACTGAACTTCTCTGATATCACCATTTCCCAGGTAATCAGTTTTCAAGAAGTTAGGCAAAATAAAAACATTATGTATGCTGTTTTGTGAAGTTAATACTGCCATAACTCTGGAAACTTTGATTAGATTCACATCATTTCACACTGAAATTGTACATCTATTAAAATACTTTTAGCACATGTGTACTTGATTGTGGTTGCTAGCCAATATGAGTATATTTTAGTTTAAATTTACCAAAAAATTTCATAATTTTCTTAATGTATAACTTAGGCTTTTGTGTTAGTGCCAGGTCAGATATTTGGTGTTAACTGATGTTTCAACAAACATTGCAGTTGCCATTTTCAGGTTGGGTATGAGGTGGGGTAATTTCAGAAGGCCTGTAGAGTGGGCAGTGGGTGTGAGATAAATTCAGTGTTGCTGATTAGTGGAGGAGCTAGCTGCTGTTCAGTGGTAGAGATGCATGTGGTTGAAGAAAGGTAGTGACTAGGAGGTTCTGGTGACCACGTCGGAAAGGAGTGGTAGCTGCTGTGGTTTTCAACTCAAAGCCAAATTTATACGTTGAACTCCTGCCGCTAAAACTTAACTTACCTACTCCATAGAGCTGAGTTCTTCCTGAGAAGCCAACAGTCACTTGGCCACTCAAGAAATTCCCAACGTTATATGGAACCCAAATGTCATTACCATGTTCACAAGAACCTGCCTCTGGTCCCTATCCTGAGACAGTTGAATCCAGTCCATATCACCCCATCCTATTTTTCCCTCTGGTTTGCCCACTAAAACCGTTTCCGTAGGTTTCGATAGTGGGAGGAAAACCAGAAGGGATGAGACAAATTACAAGACCAAAGTATAGATGGAAGGATGATAATGAAATGGAGGTAGGTATTTAGACAGGTGAAGGGTAGGTGCCGGTAAATACGATAATGAACTTTCGGGTTCTATAAATGGCGGGGAATTTCGTGACTAACCAAGTACTTCTCATCGACGCTATATAGTTTGAGTTACTGAAAGTATCGTCAAATAAACTAAATAAAATTCATGAAGCCATGTGTGCACAGTCAAATCTGAATGTTTTGCACTTCTTTAAATAATAATAATGAAGGAACTATGGTACAAATTAAACTCGACAGAAGTAATGACAAACTGAGACTACATGATCAAAATGCGTCAAACATGAATGGCAATGTATGGCTTTCGCCATACACTCTGTGCGCCAAAATGAAAATTATATGCAATCTATACATCAATGTGCATTAAAGGTTTCAAGAGTTCTACAAAGATTGATTTGTTCTGTTGAAAATGATAATTTTCATAACTCATTCGACTATCGATTATTTACAATAACGATAAATCGTATAAATTTCTCGCCCTCTAGTGGCTAAATGTTGGCATTAGGAGCTCATGACTCAACATTTGGTACTGAATGGAGATTTGCATTAGAATGTTGTGAAGTACAGACCATTTTTTATTTTATAGGTGCTCATTATGTTCAGTGTTCGTTGAATTTCTGCGTAGTATGCTGTTTAAATTTTATTCTGTTACATTATTTTGTTTAATTAAGTGACGTTTGACGTTGAAATCATTGTGCAGAAAATTTGTCACCAAATGCTTTGCTGATTAATTTTCTAAGACATAAACCTGAATTCAAAAATGTGTGGTTAAGACAGTCATTAAATGATGGTATAACGACACTTTGTATTCGTAGTAATAGGAAGAACTGCATACCACATGAAACGGTAGATTAATTTCTGACATATTGCTGGCAAGACGATGCCTTGTATGCAGCTTACCCCATGGAACTGCCACTGAAGAGACAGAGGACTGTATTAAGGACGAAGATGTCCAATGCTGGTTCTGCCATTATGAAGTCAATTGACAGTCCTTCACTACTTGGGCATAGTAGACTGGTACAAGATCCTTATTCAGAGAATAAATCTATGGGTAATTTGCCCCCAGATGTGACACTGACATCAGAATTCACATCTTTGAAACTTGGTACAAGATATGAAGAGCATAATGGAGGCAGTTTTTTGTTGCTGGATGGTAAAGAAAATCTGAAGGTATTTTATTATTGAGTGGCCTTTGATGATCATTGTTTCTCATTTGTAATATTCATTGTTTAATACAGATATTAAAAAAGTCTTTATAATTAAAAGTAGGCTGAAGTAAGATTAATGAAAGTAGGATACATGGAAACACCAGCTTCCAAACCTGAAGAATTGGTACATGTGTCATGAAATGAGGGTTATTTAATAGAGTCTGAAATCTCTGGTTACTGTAAACATAACCAGTTTGTGACACACTCTAGAAAGTAGTTCTACAGCTTTCTTCTTGGTGCTGCAAATACTCTGTGGTTTGTCATACATTTTAAAATTTTGTCTGTAAGAACATTTTGCTTTGTATGATTTTACAGCAGTTGTTGAAAGATGTTTCCTGCAATATTCTAACACATTTTCCAGTGATTCAACACTGACACCAGCGGGAGCTTTTTAATTGCTATAATAACATAAGCTTCTACTTGGTGTTGAGGGACTTCCTTGTCACCAGTCACCACACTCTGGTACATTTTCAAGTTGTGGTTGGAGGAGAAGGCCTCCAGATATGCAGGGTAACTGCAAAAATATTGACTGAGGAGTTAAAAACAGCAAACAAGGAGTGGTCCTTTAGCTTGGGGATTGGACAACTTCTCACCTTAAAAAACCAGCGTATTATGAAATTTTGTAAAACACAGATTGAAGGATGTTTGAGAACTAGATACTGAGGAGAATGTATGTACCTAAATAGGATGATGTTACAGGAGGCTGGAGAATATTGTATAATGTGGAGCATTATAATTTGTGCTCTTCGCCATATATTATTAGAGTGGTCAAATCAAGGCTTTAGTAAGAATATATCCTTCAAAGTAAACAATGGCAAGCTGTGCCATAATGTAGGTATGACCACCTCTTATCCTTTAATTTATTTTATATGACCTCTTAAGGTGTTGTAATACTTTTAAGTGACATGATTTCTATGTGTATCTTTTAATTTTCACAGGTGTCATCAGCTGAACAGTTTCTGGGTCGATTGAATTGTGATAACTCAACACGTGTAAAAGTTGTGTCAGTGTTTGGTAATACAGGTGATGGGAAGTCTCATACACTGAACCAAACGTTTTTTGAAGGGGGCGAAGTGTTTTCCACATCATCTGAGCAAGATTCATGCACTCTCGGTGTGTGGGTCGCATATGATCCTCATATGAAAGTCATTTGTTTGGATACAGAGGGTCTTCTGGGATCCACAAGCCATGAGAATCAGCGAACAAGACTACTGCTTAAGGTGATCTAATATTAATACAGCATTAGTAAATATTTATAATATTTTATCTTAATAAGCTATTATAGAACACTTGCTGTTTAATATATATGTCTTGTTAACTGCCAAACTAATTGGAATGAGGCATTTTCACGTTTTTAGTTTCATTAAGTCTAGTAAAATCTGTTCCCCAATACATTGTCCACATTATTACATTTTAAAGAGTGTATATATTTCCCAGCACAAAGATGCGGGTTAATTGTTTTGTTTAACCCTTCGACTGCAGAATATTTCTTAGGTCAGTGACTTTTATATTGGAAGAAACATACAAAACTTTCAAATATTTGTGAAAAAGATGACAGTGTAGATACAGTTTGTCACTAGCCTTTTAGGTTTTATCAGAAAAATTAAAAAATAATCACATTGTTTACAGATTGGGATAACCAGAGTGAAGTGATGCACAAAAGTCTATACTAGGATATCAGGGTGTAGTAGCAGTCACAGGGTTATAAATTGAATATTAG
>NW_019059656.1:283014-357629 GCF_000696155.1 Zootermopsis nevadensis | reverse complement strand
AGAGGACAGGAATCCTGGTTGATCTAACCTCAGACCTTTAGACTGAAGCAGAATTCAGCTTCTGAAACATTTTGATTTTATTATTTTATAATTTAGATATTGACAAAGTCCAAAAAAATAATCTTACAGATTATAACACACCATCATCAGGAACCTTCACACTTCTAAGTTTGTTTTGCAGTGTGCTGTAGGATTTGCTTTCATTTACACTGTAACAGTTCAATATCTTTGCGCAGTATTGGATATATTAATGTTACTGAGGTTACATCACATGGCAGAGATGCAGAATCTGAAATGAGGTTTATGGGAACTGTTTGTTACAGATACCAACACCAGTTTGACAACTGTATGTACATTTGCAAGATTTGCCATAGCAATGGGAAAGAGGTGGTGGTCACTCCAAAGCTTACAGCTTCTACTGACACATCATTGTTTGGATTTGCAAAATTTGCCTGGTCAGGGTATGTTTTTGTATCAAATGTATAATTTATAAGTTAAGTGATATTTTGATAAAAGGTATGAAAGTCAACCCCAACTATAACAAAAAAATCACAGCATGTATAATAGGGTTTACTGTGAACCATATTATGATTCTTTTATAATTATACTGTTTCAAACTCTGACCCTTCCAAACTCATAGTTTTGTCACATACTTTCTTTTCTATTTGCTAGATATGTCATTGAGTGTCCTTACTGTGGAGAAATATATCGGAGTCGTCAATACTGGTATGGCAACAAAAATCCAGAGGATATAGCAGTACGAACAGAGATTCAACATGTCTGGCCTGATGTAAGTTATTTTTGTTGGAAAAATTAAGTGTTGTTCTAATTGAGTTAATAAGAATGCCAGTTAACAGTTCTGTTGATACTTTCAGCTCTTGAATAGGTGTCAGTAATCAAGGTAAGTTTAAGTTTTGTTCCAAAACACTTCATTCTATAAACATAAACCTTACAAAATCATATATCCGCATTTCATTTGCCGTGGCAGCTGTTTCATAAATGCATTTTGTTTGCTGTAAAGAACTCATAATAATCATGTAGACCTTTGTGGAATTTTAAATTGTTTTCAGCAGAACAGCTCAACAGCTTTGGGAAGTCAGAATGCCGCCCAAAAAGTCCTGGATGGTGTGACATACATATCGGAGGCTGTTGCCAGTGTTGGGTCACCGCCTACGCGCATGTTATCATCTTGGGTTGCTGATCAGATAGCGCCTAAGTATTGGAGACCAAACCATGAAATAAAGGTATGTATGTCTTGCTATATTAATCAACAGTCTGCAGCCCTTAGCCAGTTATTTCAAATATACAAAACTTATAACAAATGTGATTTTACATGAATATTTTATTTCAAAAAATTCCATAGCAAAACAATGCTAAAAGAAAATTATACCTTCAACACTTGATACAGCCAGGACCTCAACATGTGTAGATGTCAGTTTAGTGAACTGAAAAGTGAATATACTGTGATGGCAGTCTTTACTAAGGACAAAGCAAAATCCTTCTAATCCTTCCAATAAAAAAACCAGTTGAAAATTTCCGAAGAGTAGAATTGGGGACACTGGTGATGATTATGAATCATGGACCACTTGTGGCCTTCACAACCTTTCTGTGTTTGGAAATTAGCCAATTTTGAGAAGGGGAAATGTTTACTGCTAGTGAGAACAACGTTGATATTTTAATGAAACAAAAATTTTGTTGATATATCTTTGTGATGTTAAAATTGTATTGTCAGAAGGTACATTATTCCATTCTTCACACCGTATGAAAACAACATGAAAATGACTGTGGAATTGATAAATGAAGTGTTATCAGCTGCCAATAACTTAAATTCAAAATTTTTTGAAAGCTAACAAACACTGTCCTTACAGTAAACTTAGTTGTGTCGAGAAATACAGCTATTAATTGTTTTAAAGTAAATACCAGCTATATACTTTTTATATTTAATAAATACTGTTTCATCTACTGTCCACAACATTCGTAATTTTTTTCTTTGGCCCTCAAGAAGGGTATGAATATCCAGTGTGGCCCACAATAAGGAAAGGTTGCCAACCTCTGCCTTAAGAGACACATTTTCAAGGTTTAGTTATGTTTCTTGTAACAGTAGGTCACTCTGTCAGTTAATTTTTCATTAACAACATTTATAAAACTATTACATTTATGTTGAATACGTACTTTGTTCTTGTGGTTTAGCATTGTCATAGTTGCAACAAGTGGTTTGCAACAACTGTAAGTAAGCATCATTGTCGAGCTTGTGGAGAGGGATTTTGTGAAGACTGTTCAAACTATGTTATGCCAGTTCCTGACAGGGGATGGATGAGTCCAGTTCGAGTGTGTGTTAACTGCTACCAGAAAGGTAAGATCTATTATAATTACACAGTTCATTGTCTTCCATGAGCAGTTGATGGTGTTCATCTGGTCCAGAAATTCCCTTTATTTTTAGCAAAAGAATCATATTTCAGTTTAGTTTTGTGATATTTGAATATAAATAAGGTACTGAAGATAAACCATTTTTCACAACATTTGAAACAGAAGAAAATACTGTTTTTATAAACAACTTCATTATTATCTCAAGTTATCTTGGGCTAACTTCAGATGTTTCCGTGTTTTATGACTTATGTGTTAGTGATATTAGGTGAACAGCATAATGAGCTTTACGTGTAAACAGATATTATCTTCTTATGCGTTACAGCAGAGGTTGGTAGGTGCCATACACAGGTGCAGAACACATTTATATTTTTTATACTCTGTATTTCTCTCTAAATAAGTCAACACCCTCTCAGATTTTTCTGTGGTTATGATGTTCATCCATAAGTAATGGGTGATATTAATGTAGAAATAGGAATATTTGGAATTCATATTTATCTAGAAACTAGACATAATCTGAAATGTTGCTTTCAGGAAACAAAAACATTTAATAATCTTAAATGCAATGGTTTTTGAATTTGCAGCATCTTCAAGCCGTGGCTCTGGGATTTTAGATGAGATTGATGACACTGAAGTCCGAGCAAGAAAATATGGTGAGGCTGTTGTTAGCACATTGAGTACAGTTGCTTCTGTGTTGGAATATCCCAGAGGTAGTAATCATTATTCTGTTGGTTCTTAAAGTTTACTTACATGATGTAATCTTAACATTAAAATTGTTAATGTCTAATGTAATTGAATTATGTGCATGTACTGCTTATATAACTAAAATTCTCCACACTTAAAAATAAGGGAAATTAATGTAACTGCCAAATCATGACATCAATTTAAATAATTCAACAAGCTGTGAAATGTATGTGTGAAGGTGATCTGACATTTCACCTATGGGTTTCAAAAGAAATCTTCAGTTACTGTATTACTCTGAGAGATTGCAATTTCCATAAAAAGAATGTGCTCATTTTTTTCTTGTTTATTTTATTCTCTCAGAATTTCGCTTTTCCACATTGCCTGGATTTTATTGAAGGGGGTTTCAAATCTCTTTCCAGGCATTAAAAAACCATAATTCATAGTGTGTTCAAAAAGATATGCTGCCCATTGACAAAATGTTTTCTTATGTTTTTTTTGAAGTATAGTTATGCTTTATAGCCTTCAACAAAGAGTATTTATTTTTGAATGTTACATAAGAATTCTGTAAAATAATTTATCTTACAAATTTATGTGAGAAACATGATACTTTTTCTGATGTTGGTTTCTGTAGTGGTTTCCCATATTATTTAATACACTAGAGCAGAGCGCTCCTTTCGGAGCTCCTCAGGGAGTTGGTCAAGTTTTTAAAACGCAACCAACCAACCACCCCCCCTTTGGAGGTTGGTTGCATTTTAAGTAAGAAACTAAACCAACCCTAAAGGGGGTTAAAACACTTAACCAACGCCCCCTCGGGGGAGGTTGGTCAAGTGTTTAAAAATCTTGTGTAAGACACTAAACTAACCCCCCCCCCCATTCATTTGTTTACTCGGCATTGTTGTGTTGGTAAAACAATGCCGAGTAAACAAATATAACGTGACATTGTTTGATGACGTAATTTTTTGTTGACAACGACAAATCACAAATTTTTATAGTAAATTATATCTGCATAGAAGGTTTAGACTATGGCAGCAGACCCCTGCAAATTGGGCGAAACAGAATTATGGTAACATGTACATGTTGACGAGCAGTGCAAATAAATATCCTGTGCAGGATTTGAACTTGGGTGACCTCTTTGCATGTGTAACACGTTTACAGCTGAGGTAGACCCTATTCAATTCACATAATTGAAATAGTATGTTAAGAATTTATGTATGAACTTTGTTCACTTAAATTTCTGAGATACAATCATAATTTTAAATTGAAATAAATATTGCATTGTCATTACAGGATTAATCAAGGATAAAGCACGTCCATCATACTGGGTCCCAGATCATGAGGTCACACACTGCTGCTGTTGTCAGGTTCAGTTTGGTCCTCGGATCACTCTGCATCACTGCCGTGACTGTGGGCGAGGTGTCTGCAAGGATTGCTCCATGAATAGACGTGCCGTACCTCATCGGGGATGGGACAACCCTGTTCGGATCTGTAACAAGTGTATGAAACAAGACTGACTGTTATAAAGAGATGTGAATTTAGTGGGTAAGTAAAGTAATTCAGCTTAAATATTAGGTTTTAAATTATCTATGTCAAGGACTATTGTTCTGTGGCACGTGTTCCTGATTTATGACTGACTTCTGGCATTGTAGAAAGCTGAGGTACCAGAAAGTGATTTCACATTGTTCAGGAAGAGATGTCCTGTTATTTTTGTCATATTGTCTTTAATTTGTTAATTTTTATGAATTTTGCTTTTAATATTCAAGATATCTGTGTTAGCACATTCAGAGCTGGTTGTAAATTCATCTGACTACCATTGCAGTGATTCTTTGAAGGTTTGTGGAATTGGTTAATTCATTATACAATTTTGTGGTGGTCATTAATGTTTTTATTTTTTGGAAAATAAAAAATAATTAACACAACACATTTACACATTTTCTTATAATATAAATTAAATAAGTTGTTTTTAGCTGGATTGGATACTCTGTTCATGAAAACAACAGTCAGAAAGTTGTGCACCTCTCTGTATCTTGGTAGAACTTTTCACTATGTTTATCACTAAGGGCACACAAGTTGTTACAAAAAAAATCCAGATGTGAATGTAAAAAGTGAATTTTAAAGGACATTCAGCATTCCAACTGTTTATTACTTCAGAATGGTTCTTTTGCCATTTGTTTATAGGTGAGAGTAGAGCTACTTTGTTAAAGACATCAGACATCGCCCAACATTAAATTGGTATATTTACCATTCATTTTACCCAAGAGACTAAATTTTGCAACCTTATTTATAAACACCTTGAAATATCAATAGTACAATGACATTTTTATTTTGTATGTTACCAAAATTTTTCTCTCTTGTTGCCATGTTGTGAGTTTTCTAGTGTCTGCAACATTAAGTTCAAGAACAAATCCTGAGCACTTCACTACAATGGAAATTTCCTACCAGAGACATTTAAAAGAGGGAAAATTAAGTCAGGAGTTTTTCACGTCATGTCTGACTTTCTTACAGTAGTTGGCCCAGGACAGGGTCCGGTGGAGGGCTTTGGTTAATTCGGTGATGAACCTTCGGGTTCGGTAAGCCATCTAGTTAGTTAGTTAGTTAGTTCCAAATTTACATGTCTGTATTTTCTTTGTTTTCTGAAGTGGTTATTTTGTGTGATTTCATTGTAACTTCAACTTGGAATATGCTGACTTAGTTTAAAATACTGTTACAGATATGGTCAGAAGACATCTGAAATTTTTCTTCAGCACAAAGCAGATGGCAGATTCTCACATGAGTGTGGAGTCTTCATTATAAGTTTGGAGTATTTATGTCAGATGAAGGATCAAGTTCATTCAAGAACAATGAAAATGTACCTCTATCAAGACAGAACTATGACATAATATTTAAAGAGGGTGAGGGGGATAGTTGGTTTGGGAGAATATGTCGGAGTTGTGCAGTATGGAAACAGAAAGACTTGCTGTTTATGAAAACTGTGATATTTCTTTTAATATTATGCACATTTGTTTATAGATTTAAAACAACATTGCTGGGGGTTTTTATTTTATTTTTTTGTGATTTACATTACATTTATCTTTGTACAGGTTGCACCCTCATTTCATAGAGAAGTGAGTATTTTTAATTTTTCTCCTCCAAAAATTTACAGCCCTTTTTAAAGCCCTTAGAAGTGAGAGGATTTAAATCCTTAGCTCATTTGCCATTAGTATTTCTTCAGCTTTTGTTTCTGGAAATGCTTATGCATGTTACCAGATTTATTTGCTGTCATTTTCAATTTCTTGATCTGCGTAGGGAAGAGATCACTTTAAGGGCATGGTTATAGATGGATGTATAATATTAAAATTCACCTTCAGTAAATTGTGTGTGAGAGAGTAGACTGGATTCATCTGAGCTATTGTAGGGTCCAGTAGTGGACCTTCATAAAAATGCTTATGAACCTTGGGTTTTATAAAATGCAGGAATTTTTTGACTAGCCGAGTGAATGTTAACCTGTCAGAAAGGAATTAGTTTATTAATTTTGGTTTTTCTCTTGGAAATGTTTCAGCAGAATTGAAATTTAGCAATTCAGAAGCAACTGAACACCCGAGTTTAACTGTTGGCATTTTTGCATCATTCATTGGTTTAAAATCTTTGACTCATAGACCACTTAGTTATTTAATGTTCTTCCCAAACCATATATTTTGTCATTTAACACTATGTAATGTACTCAGCCAATCAAATGTCATTAAACAAACTAATCAGAAGCAGTCTAAAAAGTTGAATAGCTTCCAGATATTTAGTAGAAATTTGTCCTATCAGGTCAGGCCTTAAGTTTGACTCACTCAGTATTAGAAAATTTGAAATTTTAAACAGTATAGAAATAATATGTTAATTTTGTTTGATAGATGTGCATTATGTGTCCATGCGCATATATAACTGTTTGTATCTTTGTAAGGAAGCATCAGCATTATGCCCTTCTGTCATGACATACATCCCACTATTTTATGTTGTTAGACCAAATATCACTGATTATGTGGATATGTTAATGTATCTTCTGGCATGATGCTCTCGAAATGTTTGTGCCTTTTTAAAAATATGTTAAGAAACTTGATATGCAGATGGATGAATTGAAACTATAGTAATTTTGAATCTTCATTACTTTTTCATGGTTATGCCACCTTTGAACACGTATATGAATTTCATGTAATAGAAACCTAGTCTTTTGAGCTCTAAGTCAGATCGTGGAAGACCTAGTTCAGCATGTGTTATAGTCTGTCTGTTTAATGTCAGAGAAATCACTGTTTGCTGCTTATGGTTTGAGTCTTCTGTTGTGGCTGGTGGAACAAAATGGCATGGTGGTGTACTGGACTTCATTATAATGTTAAATGGTACGTGTGTATTGTCACAGGTGTTGGTAGATGGCGGCCAGCAAAGTGGTGTTTTGCTGGGGATTCCCTTCAAAATTAGCTGAGGAATTTCTATTCCAAAGCTTTCGTGGGTATGGTGCAAGGGTGGCAGTATATTGAGGGGTGCAGTATTAGAGTTAACTGCATTTAACAGTATTTAAAATTTGGGTATTCCAACAAAATACTGTTTTTGTTTGCAGTATTTGATTTGTAGACATTTTCTTGATGATATGATGATACATCGCTCAGATTTGTCAGGTGCTGTTTGTGTATGTTGGCAACCATGTTGCTGCTAGATCTTCTGGTGCAGGCAGTGCATAACTGGCAAGGTGTTTTGTGTAAATATGATAGTTATGCATAAGATAAAAGGGAACACTTCGGAATAAAATATTTTGCATATTTCTGTCATCTCTTTAACATGTATGCTATATACAATATATCCTCCAGATTGGATTGAGACAGGAGCGAACACACACTGAATGAAAATATCTTCATGTTCTTTATGTATCTGCTTTTTATAATAGTAATAAACTTACATTGCTATTAAATACTAATAATTATTTATACATTTTAGCATTGAATGACTGCAAACAAAATCAGTATTAGGATTTAAAAGTCTGATTCAAGAATAGTATTGAGAATATTATGAAAGTCCTTTAACCTGCAAGTGAAAACTTACATTTCTGTACCTTGCAACAAACATGTGCCCAAATTAATCCTTATATTAAATAGATTATGTAAAATTGAGATCAGTGTGTATGTGAAACAATAATGGGTCTGTATTTCTTCTTTCATAGGTGAGGAAATTATCAGGAGTGGGTGAACTATTACGATATCCCATCCAAGATACGTGAATTTGGTACTGATATTGAAAAATTCATAGTTCTCAATATGTCAGTAATTTCATTCTAATATTTTTAACATTTCATCTCATTTTTATACTTGTTCCTGCTCATCCCTTGAGCAGGTAAATGGAAAATACAAAGACTTTTGGAATCTAAAAGTATACGTCTTCTGTCATGAATGCAACACCATATACAGGTTTTAAGTTGGATGCTAAATTCTTTAAAATTTAAAACTGAAAATATAATCACAATCAGTGCTGTAAGTGAGAGAAAGAAGCATAAGGACTTGGAGAAGGGGTATGTTTTAAGTTTGCTGAATGTGAGACAAGATGGTGTTCAGTTCACTTCAAGTACTCTGCCATGCAGAGAAGGTAATTCTGTCTTCAGAAATGGAAAATACAGAATACATAAATGTGACTACGTAGTTTCAGTAATACTGGTACTTATAGCATAGTTTACTTTAGATTAACTGTACCTTACTATGCACAAGAAGTGTTCAGTTCGTGGACTGTTATAATGTTTTATTAAAATTTTTCATTTCAGGATATTTCTGTAACACATGATTTTTTTATAAGAAAAGTAAGTATGTGCTATCTTATGTATATAAACAGTAATTATTACAAACTTATTTTATTGCATCTTATTTATATATCACAGCGATAGTTGATCTGCGCATGCGCAGGAAGGTCCGTTTCCCGGCCCAGTAGTTTTCTCGTGACGCATGTATGTATACCTAGAAGTCGAAAGTACGAAAAGCAAATAGGCTCACAGCTTTAATATGGTCTTCGATAATAAATTTTTATCGGAATCCGATCTGTAATTTTCATAAATAAAACATGTGAACGGACAAAAACAAAACCTCTTCATAATGTATTGGGCACAAAGAACGCGAAAACATCAACATGTATCACCTTAGAATGGGGTTGTTGCGCCCGTATCATCCAGTATGTATTAGCCAGAGATTATCGAACAGGAAGTTTGTACCAATAAGTGTTAAATTTCTTCTTCGAGAACGTAAGTTGATTTTTTCAAGAATGCAGAGTTGTATGTAATTTTGTATTTGTCTTTTTCACATCATGGAAACCTCTATCTGATACATATTAGTATATTTAATAACGTTTATTTTATGATTTATTAAGGAAACGCACCAGAAAACTGTTTTCTGAAAGATTGTTCTTGTCGAGGGAGGGTCTGATATTGAAATTTAAATGTTCAGTGAAGGGTCAAAATTTCCGCATTACTTCGGCAGTGCTCCACAATTGAACAGTCTTGAAATTTATTTGTTAATGTTAAAAAAAAAAATTGGAACTGAATGATGAGCAATGTATTCACTGCAACCTAAAATTACACTTTCTCCGTTCATATTCGTGTAGTGTGGAGGAAGAATTTCGTACGTTTATTTACAAACCAATAATTTCGCCATGTTCTCTTTGAACGATATTTCATTTTCATATGTTGGTTCCTCTGGTTACCTGTAATACCTGGTTAATATCTTGCTAAAAGTAAATATACAATGTTACTTCTAAGAGATATTAAAACACATGTTTAGCTTAAAACAATATATTTAATTAAATAATGACACATTCTGTAATGACCTTTAATACATATTTATGTGATTTGACTTATGAAGTAATTCATTTCGTCGCTTCGTTTCGGAACGGTTCACCATTTCATGGTATCTGTAAACAGTGTTGCAGCGTGGATACTTATGCTCATATGTTTGGGTGTTGTTACGTATAGCAGAAGGGATGTTGGTGCTTATGTTCCTCAGCATTAGCCGATAAGATATATCAAGGTAAATTAATTTGTTTATTGGAGAAGATGTTTAGATTCATTTTCCTTTGTTGAATCCTCACATTTTGTGAGCTGTTATTGCTTGTTACATTTACAGTGCCATATCGCTTGGTCATGCATGTTTTGGCCTTATTCGTCCAGAGCGTAATGGCTGAAATATGACCCATATATCATATATCCAATTTAAACGTTGTAACAGTAATAATATTAATATAAACAAAGTGATTTTAGCTGCCTGCCCATTATTAAAGACGCATGAACACAATTTATGTTGTGCTTTAAGCTGGAAGGTATGCTCATGTCCACGTCTTAAATTTACACAGCTGTGTTCATTGATGCCTAAATTAGGCTAGCACTTGTTAATTAGGCACAGCAGTTTGATAATAATTTTTTGGACATGTATGTTCTTTAATTAAGGAAGTTAGGGAGATCTGTACGTTGTGGATTGACTGTAGATTTCAGTATTCGAAGAAAAGTTGATCCTAGATTTGTTGCAGTATTTTTGAATCAGCCTTAAAAGTAATGAGTGGAATAAGACATGGCGATTTGAATGATGATGATAATTCACATCTTTTGTCGATTTTCTAACATAATAATGGACTTTGATAGCCTTATGTAGTGTAGTTTGGGAAGAAATGCGGAAAGGTGTGTGTAAGTTGGGGTGAGGGGAATTATTGTGTACATACAATTTTTAAACATTTTTCGTTCACTGTTCACGTTACTTACGTATTCAGAAAAATGGTCAAATAGGATTTGTTACCATTCAAGTATTTCAGACGGGCTGTTGGCATTGATGTCAGTTTGTTCTGCTTTTTATTTCACTCGTTAAAGGGGCGCGTTGCTATGGATACCCGGTCAGTGAAACTGGTTTTCGCGTGTTTCCATGACAACAGCATCCCCTTTGGCATGGCGACTCCACGCGCACACATTATTCATTTTTCTCCGTTTGATAAACCTTTTGAAATTAGTACGAGAGACAGAATTTTTTTAAAAAATTCTGACAGTTTTTTAATGGCATAGGTGTGAAATTAAGGATGCTGAACAAGTTGTTCCAATCAGTTGTGAAATGTCCATGATCCCCTAGTCTTTCATGTAAATTTGAGAAAATGTTTTTGCTTTCGAACTGACTATGATAGTTTACGTAGGCGGATTTAAAAATAATTATTGGCCAAATAAAGAGGGACAATATATTGAGTTCAGACTTTTTTTTTATCTTTTTCATGAACTGTTGAATCGACACTAGAAAACGTGTATCGATATGGAAGGCCAAGGATCTTCGAGACGGTCGTGTCTAAATGAAATCTCTGGCGCATGGCGATAATGCAAAGGAATCTTAATCAGTAAGTAAAGTACGATGTTCAGAGATTACGCGGATCACAATGCCTTGTAGCTTAATTATTGTTAATTCGTTTGTTTAGCGTTTAAAAAAAATAAGCACTGTTCTACTGTTTTTTAGAGGTTATAAGTACCCGAAGCCATTTAATGGCGATTTAGTACTTTTCTACTATAACAATTTCTGATTCCCAGTCGTCGCCAAACAATTTGTAGCCAACAAATGACGTCATCAAACAATTACGTCATTTGTTTACTCGGCATTATTGTGTTGGTATACCAAGCAATCATTAGTATCATTTTACTATGAGACATCAAGAAAACATTGTCTGGCTCCATTAGTCGAGCAAGGATCTGGGAATTACCTTCGTCGGAACCACTGCCAGGCCAGCCTCCATTCGGGGGGTTTAGTTTAGTTTCTTACACAAGATTTTAAAACGCAACCAACCCCCCCGAAGGGGTTGGTTGCTTTTAAAAAACTTGACCAACCCCTCCGAGGAGCTCCGAAAGGAGCGTTCTGCCCTTGGCTACTATAAAAATTTCTGATTCCCCGTTGTCGTCAAAAAAAATGACGTCATCAACAATGTAACATTATACTCGGCATTGTTGTGGAACACAACAATTCCGAATACAACACATCCGCCCTCAGTTAGCTTTTTGGTTGGTTGGTTGGTAACTACTAAGCCAGTCGCATTATCACGTAACCAACACCAACAAGGTAATCTAATACTAACAATAATACTCATTCAAGATTTGACTGACAGTTGGCCTCCGAACAGCGACGTAAAGAACGTGAAGAAAAGTGAAAGAAGACGTTATCAACTATTTGAAGTATAAACTCCAACAAGGTAAACTGATACTAATATTTCGATATATTAAGATTACGAAAACTATTATGAAATCTGACTTTATGGTCGATTTTAAGACGAAGATTTGCAAGGGTGGGTCTGGACGTAGAAAGTTGACTGACCAAGAACAGTTGGCTTCTGAACAGCGACGTAAAGAACTAAGACATCAGAACTATTTAACAAATAAAGAAAAGCGGAGGAAGACTTACAATGATAAAGGAGACCATCTTAACAACACACGTAGAAAAACAGACGAAGATTTGCAAGGGTGGGATTAGACGTAGAAAGTTGACTGACCAAGAACAGTTGGCCTCTGAACAGCGACGTAAAGAACTAAAACATCAGAACTATTTAACAAATAAAGAAAAGCGAAGGAAGACTTACATTGATAAACGTATAAAAACTTATTCAATAAGAACAGAAGAGAACATCTAATGAAGTGACAATATATCACAATTGACTATACCCTTGTCGAATAACCGAGGCGTTGTATCTTAATGCGGTGGTTTTGTCATTTCGATCCCACCCCCAAAAATAAATCGACTGATTTATCACGACAGGGGAGCAGCTGTACACTACTCTGATCACTTTGTATATGTAGATCAAGTTGAAGACTTATCTACCGTTAATACACTAAAATAAGCCGGGGTAGAGTTGCAGCCCTCCCCCCCCAAATACTGAATTGGGTTTTATGTAGACTATAAACCGTTGCAACTGGCAGTTTACAGGTCACTCACTGCCTTTCTACTACCAGCCACGGGCTTTGAAATTCAAAGTTTGGTTAAGGGAGAGCTGGCAGGTTTGGTAACTTTATTTCAACACACCGTCACGGCTAAATAGATTTTATAGTGAATATCGCGAATATGAGCTATAATCTGCTTCGTAAAATTAACTTTTTTTCACGCAGAAATTTTATACAAAGGGCAGGCAGATGGTAGCCAGCGTCCATTGAAACGAAGTGACAAGTCGATAAAGACGTTTTGTGTGAGATTACGTCTCTTGTGATATCGAAATTGTATTATCGATAAGTATCGAACTAATCTGCCATCCGACGTCACTCGACAATTTTAAGGAGTTTTCTTCCCATCTCTTTCGTTTGAAACCCGTTTCTTACATGACACGTCTCACGTTTTATCTTCAGAACTACTTATTAAGTTTTATTTGAATGAATATGTCTGGTTTGTTTCAAAATGCAGAGAATTGTGTTCTTTAGGAGCTTCAGTTTTTGGCATGTTGAGAAAATTATAACAATAATTGTACCTTTTAATGGTCAGTGTGGGATCGTCGATTGCCTACAAGGGCAGGATTTTTCTCTTCGTAGTCGCGTTAATGCGGACTCCGAGGCCCACCTAGTGGGTAACAGGGCTCTCTCCCCGTTGGTAACGCGACAGGAACATGAAGCCAACCACTTACCTACCACTTAACCAATGCCTAGGTCTGCATGTATTCATAGCGTGGTGGTTAGTTCAGCAAAAGGACAACTGTACCATTTTAACTGACCTACATTTTAGCATAAGCGAAGAACACCTTATGGGCTCGCCCTTGTCTGTCTGTTTATCGCGCCTTTCATAACATTGTTACAGCAGTGGCCTTGCATCACTTTACAGCGATGACGCCGGATCGCATTGTTGAAACAATGAATTTGGATACCATTGTTATTCCATAGATTTCTCTGCTGACGTCATCGCGTATAATGTTTCGTGAAGAACATCATTGTGATTCTGATGTCCTCCAAAGAGTACATCTTTATAATGTTGTTAGCTCTTCGACAAAAGCATTGTCGTCGACCGTAGTGGGCGTCAATGCATTATGTTGTTGTATTTACCTTTTAAAAGTAAGTTTTATGTTTTATCTCCGTTACAATTGCTTTAGATAAGGAATGGTGGTAACCATCATTATTCCGGTCTTTAGCGCTTATAACAGAGTTATCATTCCATGTTATCGTCTTGGGTTTCTGTATGATTGGATTTCAGCTAACTGTAGCATCTCTGGACGGACATGTACAGGCCGGCTGCTATTTTGTATTTAGTATTTAGTGTTTTTATTCCTTAAAATTAAAACATTTTATATTCACATGCAGCTTACCTCATTTGACACTAATGCAAGACCCAGACTCAGATTAAGCACAAACATTTTTTATTGGAAACTGTCTTCGGTCTCGTGATTGTACACTAATGTGACATTACACAGAATTAAGTCCTTGTGACGTATACGGTCTGGGAAGTCATGTGCTGGAGTACTAGCAGACCGAAGAATGTCGTGCTTTTTCTAATTTAATATAAACATCACTGGAAGTTGTAAATAGTAACAATAAAAATAAATGAACACGGATGTCACTGATAACGGTGCAGCTGAAAGCATCAAAGACGTGTGAGAAATATCTTGGTCCAGGGACCCTTGGAAATGTGCCAGTGGCGTCAGATTTTTTTTTTTGGGGGGGGGGGAAATGACTTTTGCGTGCGTGGTCTGGCTTGTTCAGTGACGTCATCATGGGGATTCACCCATGTGGTTGTCTGGTTGGAGACTCCCCGCACGGTTTCAAGGTCACGCGAATTCGAACATGGAACATAATTTCACCGATAAATAAAAGAAATGCCTGCTTCGTTTGTCCTTCTCGCTCCGTCGGTGTGACAGATAATACAGTGATAATACTGACGATTTCTTTTTGATCGTTAACAAAAATTCCTTGTCTAAGTATGCTTTAATAATAACTACATATTTTCTTTTGAATGGCACATATTTCGGATTTCATTTACAGTTTCTGTTTGTATCGCGTATTTGCGTCTTACCCACTAGTCTGCCAGCGAATATGGATGTTCAAGCGATGTAATCTTCACTTTCGTGTTGCCACGGAACCTAGTCACGCGTCTGGGAAAAGTAATTAATTTGTGTTTTTTTCAAATTAAATATACTCATGTCGTCACGAGATATCTGGAATGCATAACTGTTATCAATGGAATGGAGACAAACCACTTGTGGACAGATACGAGGAAAATACGTATTACTGAAATTGCGAGAAAGTAAGATTTAGGCCCACGTGTTGTTATTTTCGTTGAGCCATTTTTCTTTAAATTAAAACCTTCACTGCCAAGCAAGAAATAACTCTGTAGAAGGTTGCTTAGGTTTCTCGAATTTTTCCCAAAAGATTTTAGTTTTGTGTGAAAAAGTTAATGGATTTCAGTTAGACTGCAGGAAATGTCTGATGTTTTTTAGTGAGTCGATTGATTACATAATGTCCAGGGTATCAAGGTTCTCTTGATGAGTAGGGGAAGTATTAAAGATAGTTTTTAATAGTTCGTGCACTTCCTGTTATTTTACCATCTGTATATATGTGGGTAGTACCGGACGTAATACCCCTTATTTTTATCACGAATTTTATTAATCTTATTTACATAACACAAAGATTTACATACTCTCAGACTACAGACTCTTTATTTTTTTTATTTTTGCATAGTACCATTTCTGATTAACTTATTTTACTAATTGATTAACCACATTAACAATTTAAGCTTGGTAAATTAGTTGTTAGCCTCATGCAATCATCTTTGAAGTAATTTCTAACACCATGCCCTCTGTATTACTGAAATATTTTTATTTCAGGAGTTTGGAGTGTCAGTTTCTTTGTATTAGAATTAATGAATGTTTATATCCGAGATTTGAATCCTAATGGTATGCAAAAATCACGTTTAAAAAACAGTTTACTGAAAAAAAAATTCTTCGTGTGTGATGTCATACCTTTGGCTTGATTTTGGGTTGTTGGGGATAGCTGTCACCATGTCCGCTGATGTTGAGTCGCGTTTTAATGTTTCTTGTTTATACCTGCGTGTGACGTAGCAGGCCTAAGCTTGAGTTGAAAAGTGTAGCGCTGTTGTCTGCTCACCATTTGAACTCCAAACGTGGAAGCGCGCAGTCGCGAGTTTTTTTCGGTCAGAGTATATTACAGTAGATTAGCGGCTGAAAGAATCTTCAGTTTCACTGGCAAAACAAAGAAACTGGCAAATTTACGTGACATACTTGCGAACTGTACTCTATACGATCTGTATAAACCGAGTTGTTTCCACAGATAATAATATTTATCCGTTTGTAGTTTTTTTTTTGGGGGGGGGGGGCTTTTGTCCACATGGCAGGGGTGACCGAATCACTTCACGTGATGAGTTTTTATGTGGCAGAAAAAGGATAGTTGTGAAATTGTGATCAAATGGAAAACCACAATTTTATATAAATTCAGAATCATTGGCGATGGATTCTAGTTATTTCTTAACTCCATGTAGCTGAGTATTTCTTAAGAAAGTTATGGTCTCTCATCTGACCAAGAAATTACCCGCTTTTGAAACCTAAGATTCATTATTATGTTCGTAAGGGTATGCCAGTGTTTATAAAGGCACCGTAGAATCTTAGAACCAGTCATAATTAGAAGGCGCGCTGTTAGTAACAACACCCACGCGCTTATGTTGTTTAAACTATTTGTGGTAATGAATGAAGCCTTCCCCCTTTGTCTGGCCTTGCTTTGAATGGAGATTTGCAAGTTCTTCAAATTCAGATGCTACGTCACGTGCAAATATACACATTTGCGCAATTGAGCTGATGTCCTTTGACTTATCAACAGACAGTGAATATTAAACATACTTATTGAAATTTTCGGAAAATTGAGTGTGAGCACCTTGTGAACTTGTCATTCGGTTCAAACTGACGGCTTCAAATTTTTGCACTTGGCGATGGTAAGCCTCAAGTAGATGGCTAACCAACCACGCCTGGCTGGCTGTAGCTGGCTAACAGTGCATTTTCTCATACCGGTTCTGCTGTGTTCCAGTGTATGATATACCGTTGAACCACGAAAGTAATGTAGAAGACTTTTTAATTCTTCGTTTTTCGAAGTGTTAGCTACTCTTAACACGGTTAAAGTGAGTGCCCCCCCACGTTGAACAGTTAAAGATGTTTTAGGGAATATTTGCTGCCATTAGAATGCAAAATACCACCACAAAACTATCAATAAATTGGCCTCGTATGACACGAAGTAGCCCGGTTGTTAGATTGTGCAGAGTGACGACGTTTAACATGTGATATGATCATTAAACAGGTTAGAAAGTGCACGCACAGCGCAAAATTTGACCTTTAAACAAGAGCTACCATCCTGACCTAACATAACATAATAATGTTCTTTCACGAAAAACTCCGCAACAGGCAAGCATCTTCTCTATAATTACGTAATGTTCTTCGTCATTTGATCCCGTAACCTAACTTCCAAATTATCAAGTTTCCGGCGACATTTTATCTGTATCTAAAACCTTTGCCTGTCGGAGCTCAGTTTTCGAATTACATTTTCTGACTAATTTTTACCGCGACCGTCATAGATGGACCAAATAACTCCGCCTAGAAAGTACACACCCGCTCCCATATCGAAAGTTCTCTTCTTTTGATATTTTGTTTGCTAAGTGACTAATTGGTATTCTAGTAAGCAAACATTTTGTCTAACCGTGTCTTGTCTTGACTAACCACTGTTGCGTCTAGTCTAAGAACGTTTAAATGAAGATGTACAGGGAATGAATATTTCTTTTTCGTGCCAACATCTGAATTGAGTAACGTACGCATTCTATTGCATTTATTTACGTGTCACGTACCATTTGTTTTTGGCTGGCCGCGGGCGTTCATCACTTATGTAGGTGTACACATCGGGTTTAATGGAAATGCTGTAAGTGATATTGGGAAATAAAGTACATCAGACAGACGTGATCTTTCCACCTGATGCACCTAGAGCAAAGGATACATGGCACCGATTAAGGGAGCGATAGTGTTTGCTGCCATGATGAACTCGTGTACTTCAACACTGGTAATGTTAAAAGCCTCTGTCATTATTAGAATCGTTAGTGTGCTACTTACATGCAGTAGTAATTATAACAGCCTTAACAAATATACGAGACGATAATCAGACATGACCTCGGACTTATACAAACGTGCTTTTACCAGATTACAAACGATTTTATCTTGAAGGCAAATATACTTTCATGCACCAATCAACGGAAGTAACAGTTCTAGCTTTGCTTTGGCGGAGTCCCTCCCTCCAAAGCTTTTTAAAACTGTTTTTGTAGAAGGTCACTTTCATGATGAATCTAAGATCTCAGAAAGAACGAATAAAGAGTTTTAATGCAATCGAATCTGTGATACATTTCCGGAGTTTTCCGTGTCTTTGTGATTTCTCGGTTAGTGCACTGTCTGGACAGATTTCCCATGCAGAAAAAGAAAATTCCACACGTGAACAAACATAAATAAGGATTTTCCCTTTATCTGTCAGCGTAATATGTTGTATACAAGTTGTTTCCGGCAACTTTCCTACCTTATATTCGCGTTTCGTCCGGTTTTGATATTCTGCAGAGACTTGCGTTTGTTCGTCCCACGTACCGCTTCGAGGAAGTACAATATTCAGACCTTAGAACAATAGCGGTGCATATCCAGAAACGTGTTCGCCCCGGTAGTTTAGTGATTAGGAACTCGCTCCTCCTACATCCTGAAATTGGCTGCTGCCTGAGTCCATGAACGAACGTTAGCGCCTATGAAACTAATATCTTTCGAATCCCATGTCATATAAATAATTCTTTGATTCCTTGCATCTTAAAAGTGTAACCTAATGCAAAACTGCGTGGGAAGGGATGTTTAGTTAATTCACACCGTGTTGCTATGGCCATTGGCGTCCATGGTAATTCGAAATGAAGGAACACTGCGTTGTGCTGTAAGCATTTATGTAATATCCCAAGGTCGCTCAAGAGATATTTAGTTTTCGGTCTGAGCTGAATGTTATTATCGGTCTGTCCGAAGGAGAGGTCAAATAACACTCGAGGCATATTTTTGGCCAGCTGATGTACTATCAGCTGTGCTTAATTAAGAACTACGCTGTGAAGAGGTATGGGGAATGGAGTTGTACCTCCAGGAATTCTTAACTTTGGCAGTAGATTGAAGTTGAAGAAGATTAAAATTTTAGAATCTGCGTGGCTTAAGAACGACCTCTTCAGGAGGATGTTTGTACATAAGAGAGAGAAATTAATAGAAGGCTTCACGAACTTTCTTATCTTTTACTCGTCACCATTTATTATTAAGACGGATGAGATGGGCGGGGTATGTAGCACATAATATTGAGATGACAAGTATAAATAGATTACAGAAAATGTCTGAAAACATGAAGTGAAAATGCAACTTTAGAGACCTCGTCGTAGATGCGTGTATAATATTAAAAATTTCTTTAAAGAAGTTGGGCATGAAGGTGTGATTTGGATTCATCTAGCTGAGGACGAAGACAAGGGCAGATTCTTGTGGACAAGGTAATAATGAATGAGCCCTCGGGTTTTACAAAATGCTGGTCATTTCTTGGTTGACAGAAATACCGTCAGGTCTTCAAGACAGGCTTTGCTGTATGCAGTTGGTAAAATGGACAAGCTACTTATGACAAAAACTACTGTATGCTGAATCCTGGGTGGTACGTTGCGAGTTGTGTGTCTTCAGCGTACAATAATCGTGGGAAGACAATAATAGTTTTCATTAACACTTACCGGTTTATCATGTTTTTTTGTTTCGAATTGTTATAATATTTAAACATCTTGAAGTGTTGTGTTCCTTAGACTTGTTTATTATGGGAAGATGGACTAATTTATACTCCCAGGCTAAGTATTGTCCCTCGTTACACCGCTCCGTCGGCCTGTATTGACACTTGTTCATTGGTTTAATCATTTGGAATTAAGTAGATTAATAACGCGATTGGTGTCATAAAGAATTATCTGTTGATGAGACCAGAACTCTTATCATTGGATGATCACTGATCACGTAGGCGAAGTTTAACGGTGGAATGGCAAGAAATGTGAAAATTTGCACAAATGCAATTCCATCCGCAACAGCTAGCAAACACTGCGACGAGACATCTCGGCTGTAGCGTTCGATGACCGTACTGTTTTTTGCTCAGGAGAAAAGCATTATTAAAATAACGGCATGTGATAAAAATCGATATGCATCGATATCGGTGTATCAGTGAGCATTGTCTTCTGTGTTGCTGGTCATTCTCTGCAGTTCCCTAAGATCTGTTTTGACTTTTATGGAACCCTAAGCTTCATTGATGTGTTCGAAGGTACGCGCTGTTGGACCCTGTTCTGAGCAGATGCGTCTAATGTATGTCCTTACCAACGTCCGTTTAAGATTCGTTTTTGTATTATCCTCCCGGCTGCACTTAAATCTTCCAATTTGTCTCACTTCATGTACTCTTTGACGTAAATACGTCTATATGGAAGGGTCATTCCGCAAAAAGTGTTACGAAAAAGGGAAACGAAAAAGTGTAAGATCCGTATCAACAAATCGACAACAATGTGTAAATATGGACCGACAACAATGATAAGATTGCGTGCATTGTTATGTTACCTAGGAAACGTCATCTGTTTACTCGGAATTGTTGAGTTACATTACTGCCGTCAACAATCCTCTTTCGTAACAAGATGGATGACATTGAAGGTAACATTACATTACAGAGACGTAAATATAATTTGAATACAGAGACGTATTTACGTCAAATTCTCCGGAACCGTGGTTCCACTGTAACTTTTTTTAATTTATTACACGCGTGCTGTGTGTCCCGCCCATCTCTCCCTTGAAGGTGAGATAAACCTCGATTTTGCCCCCCTAATATCTGGTGATTACAAATCATGAAGCTGTCATTATGCAGTTTTTTTTCCCATCCTCCAATCATTGTCTTCAGCACTTTTAGTCGGATATCTGCTTGTGACAACTTTGTGTCCTGACAATCAGCACATTAAAAAGCCAGTAGCTCAGAATACTGTAAAGTTGGCTGCGTAGAACACGGAGGACCGCGTTACGCTCGTTACATAAATCCGCAGACGATTAAATGAAACTTTCTTTGCTTTCTACGCAGTGAACTTTAAGCTTTGATAGTTCATATCCAGCAACAATGTTTACAAATCACAAAATTCAAACACATTCTACCAGCAAAGTGGAGCATCCTCATATTTCTGTAACGTGTTGCAAACATTGAACACGCAGATTCTGAATTTATAGGAGATTGGGAGTGACATCATGGCCTTCAGTTCACTCGACCCGTTAGATTCTTTTTTGTTTTGTATTATCACGCCCTAAACAATTATTTGACTTTGAAGTACCGAAATTATTTTGTGGAAACTAGTATTTATATTATTTTTCAACGTATCTTTCACGTCTGCTAAAATCCATATTTGACGATCTTTTAAAAGGCACTACGTTGAACTGTATGCAGTTGAAACGTTAGTTGCCATCAATAAATGGTGACTGGTATGCTTCGGCCTCCCGGAAACTTTCTAGTGCTGTTCATAGTTAATCTATACATATCTTATTCAACGCTACTGGCCCTTCGCAGTTGATGCAGTGTCGTTAAATAATTTGACACAAACAGCAAGCAAGCCGAACTTCATATAAGACCTTTATATAGAGTTCATAAGGTTTCTCTTCGTGGGGTTTCCATGCGTGTCACAGGGTCAGTCTGATCAGGTTCGTAGTTGACCGAGTATTTTGTCAGTTTCGTAACGATAATTTTCTTACCATGAATGTGTGTGGCGTGTACTCACGTTTGTTTTTATTTGCCTATAATGACCTAGGGATGTTTTTTGTTCGTTTTGAAACCTCCTTGATCTGTAGCTGGTTCGGGAGTGAAACTTGAGAATGCATTCGAACCTCACGTTTCTTGTAGTTAACTATTTCGCAGGGAACTCTTTTGCTACGTTCCTGTGCTAGGGATGCGACATCTATTATGTGAATTGATTTCTTTGGCATTAAAAAGTGCGGCCGCTTTTATCTGCGTGGTTTTTTTTGTAGTTGCCATGGAAACATGGGCAGTTAAGTTGCTATTGGCAACGCTACTGCACCACAACACTCACTCGTAGTATGCACATGATCCTTGCTTTCGTGGTAGATGGTTCTATGAGCGTTTTCAACGTTCGTGTTTCTTTTAAGTCCTCGCGGCGGTGAAGATGTCAGTGGAGGTCTTATTTTTTTTGTAGTTTTGAAGGTTTGTACTCGTTTCGGAAGAACATACTGCATCTATCTTCAGGACCGAAGATGGAGGCAGTTTGATGCCCGGAACTCTGATATTTACGCGGGATTACAACCCTCGAGATCTCCATCGACTTAAAAAAATATTTTAGTTACCAGAAGGCAGCGATCTAGACTTTTGGTTATTTCAGCCTCTTTGTTTATCTATTTCCTCCTTGCTTATTCATGTGTTTTATTTTTCTTGCCTCTCATTTTTCGTTTCGATTCAAAACTGTTTTGTCTGAGCGACTCGTAACATGTTATAACCGTGACGTACAGAATTAAAAGTGGGGGACACTGACCGTATATGGTGTAACAGCCCCTGTCTATCAGTGTTTAGGGCTTCTTTGCTCTGAGCCCGTAAAAATGTAATGGGGGAAGAAATGTCCATCACCACGTTTTATCTTCCGAATCACATAGCGCAGTCGTTATCAGACATTTTTACTGCCGCAGAACGCTGTTTATAATAAAAATATTTCCACGAAACACTAGAAACAAACATTTATGCGCAATTTTTTTTTTAAAATTTACAATTAAATTTACTATTTTTTTCAATTCTAAAGGGTTTTGACGACGGTAGTTTACATCTAAAATTATTCTTTATCAGGATTTTTTCCATCGTCTGTTCTTTAAAATCACGACGTTTCGGAGGCTGGTTCTGTCTCCGTCTTCAGGTGAGAGGTACCTATTCTGTTGACGAAGAATAATTTTAGGTGTTACTATTTTTTGTTGATAATCCGTGTTTTGTGAGTGGGAAGATGAACGGGTTTTATAACCCCTTAAAACCTTTAAGTTTTCGTGAATGTTCCTTTATGTCTGAAAGCGCATTATCGCGTATCTGACTGTTAAGTTTATCAAAAGAATCATTCAGTGTCTGGAGCATGTGAAGTTCTTTCAACGCTTGTCCTCCATACTTTAGT
Organism: Zootermopsis nevadensis; assembly: GCF_000696155.1. Next base: position 334,416 of record NW_019059656.1, on the reverse strand, counting down.
AGAGCAGTGAATTGTTGCTTATAAGTTTGTGTATTGTCATAGATACGTTGTAGTATGAGTTAGTCCGCCATTAGATCTCAAGAACATAGTTTGCGAACAGTGGTTTATTACGTGAATAGTTTGATTATGTAATACTGTGCGTGCACGGACAGTTTATGAATCAGCAGGAGTTCACAAATATTAGAAGAACCTTAGCTAAACGCTTTTGCTGGCCGTGGTAATGAGGCATTGATCGTTACAATAAGAAGAGTAGTTCTTTCCGCACCAACTGATTCAGCTAACGGCTCTGACATATGGTCTAAATTTAAGAGTAGATCTTCATAGACCTGTCTGAAGAAGGACGCATTTTAGATGGAATTCAGGTAATTTAAAAATGTATTTTGAGGTCATGCTAATTTTCACATATTAGCTACAAGGATAGTTTTAGAGCACATGGCAGTGATCATCATTAACGTAAATTTGACCCTGTGTGTAGGCATCACGTTGTTAGTGCGAATGTGGGAAGAGGAGGTAAAACTCCACGCGAGTCACCCATTGGACGGACGGATGGGTGAGCCGTGAAAGATTATGGATGCGGTGGCGAAGTCAACAAAATCTCTTTACTGTTAGGAATCGAATTCTGGCCTTCCAGCCCATAGTCGCTTATTGTATACTACTGAGTTATCTCTGTTAATCTGCGAAGAATTTAAAGAGATTTGGGAATGAACATTTTATTATTTCAGAAAGCAAACTTTATAAACACTAAAGATGAAAATGCTTCGTCTAGAAATAATTATTAAAAATATCCTCATTCTTAATAGAATCCAATCGTTCGTTATCGTGTTCACAAGTGGTCTTAAGATAAAGTTTAATATTTTCTCCCATTCATGTTTAGGTCTCTCAAGTGGTCTTTTTCCTTCATATTTTCAGTCGCATGTCACCACGGCATGACGGTTTCTTGGGTTACTGTTGGAGGGTACCTCAGTTGAATCAGTTGACTGGACAGCCAACGAGCTGGACATACTTGTTGGATTTCTTATGAATTGGCACATCGGGAGTCGGACTTCAATGGATCCTTTGTAACAGGAGATTAGAGAAAATTATGTGAGGATCTTCTTAATTTATATTTTCAATATACATTACTGAGATGATTTCGTTTAGGAAAATGCGATGGGCAAGCAGGAGAGATGAGAAATGCATAAACAGTTTCTGTTCGGAAAACGTGTAAGGAACAGGGATCTTAAAGGAGTAGGGAGTGAGGAAGATGTAGGCTGTTATATCGGGATGGTGCAGTTGAAGCTTTTGTAACACGCAGTGATCTTTCGACGGGCAGGTAGAATGAATGAGCGTCCTTTCAACAACGGATTAAGTAAAATAAATTTGCAACATTGATACGCTTTTCGTGCTGTTCTACGAGAACCTTTTCCTATTATTGGTCATTATCTGAGAAGAAACATTTGCATCACGGTAGACGTGCGCGCAGTCCGAGGTCTTTGAGGCGGAACAGCGCATTGTCATAAATAATTATTTCAAGGAATAATTCTAATCCCCTCTTTCCCCCTGTCTCTCTACCCTCCCTCCCTCCCTCCTCACTTGCCTATCGTGTTGTTACGTAAGAGATGACGTGATGTTTTCTCATCCCGCTTTACGTTTCACTGTTTCCAAACTGCATCTCGTACTGCGTACGTCACAGACGTATTGACGATGGCGACCCGGTTGCTATGGTTACAAGAGAGAGAGGCCAGCTCAGCTGCATGTGTAGATTTTTAGGTTTCTGGTACCTTGTTGGCTCAGTGATGGTTGCTAAGCAACAAGCTGGACACGCGAGAGATTTAAGCAGCATTGGTGACACCACACGTCACTATTTTTAGGTGAGGAAATAGTATGTATAGCAGAAAATGGCGGTCATGATTTGTTCGGTTTAGTAACACGGAGATACATTATATGGATTACAGGGTGCACGTTAGAAGTTCAAACCGAACCTTGCTGTCGACTGGAGAGACCCTGGGTTCAAATCTCGGGCCGCAGACGGATGTTTCATGATGATGTTCTTTTGGGTTCTGTCGCCATGTGGACAGGTCGGTAGATGCCAAAAGTTTCGGAGAAGCATACTGTTTCCATCCACAGGGCCTGAAGATGGAGACAGTACGTTCTTCAAAACGCTGACATCTACTGAACGTTCCGAACTGTGAAAACCTCATATCATATGTCACAGGTGTTTAATGGTTGTCTCAATGTCTCCTGGCATATGTCAGGATTGTACCTTAAAGTAGGCCATGACCGCTTCCTTCCACATTATTTACAAATTGTTATTCATTGTATAATTCTGTGCTCTGAAATCCTATGAAATTGATTGTGTCATTAAGTAAACAAAAAAAAACAACTAAAATTGAATGTTCAGCTTTGTTTTTCATCACCAAGAGCACATGCCCCACACATGCTTATCACAGAAGGCTGGAATTGAAGTGGCGGAGATTAGGGTCAGCATTTGTTTGACCTATTACATGTACCTAGGAAATAAAGTTACCATCTACAGTGCTGTGAAAGTTGTGATATTCTATTTAGAATAGAAAAAAAATTAATCACTGTGTAGGCATGGATATTTACTTTATGATATTGGACCTAAAAGATATGCAACTGTTCTATTTTAAAAAAGACATCATATAAATATGGATCATGTAGTCTGTAGAGCAGGCGAGTAGGATGTGATGGATCTGATTGGTGGATCCTTCACATCTCACTTGCCACCTGCTGTCTGCTCTATATATGTTTCCTAGAACTCCCATTATACATTCTTCCTGAAGATGGCAACTGTAATATTTGCCACAATGTTGGAAAACTTTCAACATTCATTGCGATTCATCCCTGAAGTTGTGCATTGAACTCTAGCTGTGAAAACTTCAGATAAGAACTTTTAGTACAACCTCATTTCACTGAATTTCATCAAAACCTGTTGAATAATTCTGGAGATTAAACATGTGGACACATTACCCTCTGTGACTTATTATTTACACTTAACCTTTTTGCCTCATCTCTGAAACCCATGTGATTCAGGCTTCCTAAGTGATCTTTTCTCTTTGTATTCTATGAGTAAAATGTTTGAATTTCTCATCTCTCCATGGCAAAGAGTACAAATTATGAAGCTACTCATTATTTAGTTTTCTCCAGACTCCTGTTTCTTCATCTTGTAGATTTAAGTATTTTATCAGCAAGCTTTTCTTAAACATTTGATCTGTTTTATTCTCCAAGGGCTAGAGAAGAAGTTTTCCATGGGAAAATAATAGTTTTGTGTATTTTTGTAGGTACAAACATTTCTGAACTCTGACTTATTTTTCTTGGTGAATTATTATAGGTGAATGATGGCACCGGAGCGGCCGGGACCGGAGGACAAGCCTGGAGTGGCACTAGTCCAGAGTGGTGGTGCAGTCACCATACCAGTGATACCTGTTTTCTCGCTGCCCAACACTCTGATGCAGTTGAAGGTACTATCTGTGTTGCATCATTGTATGAGCGTTAGTTATCTTGCATACTCGTACACATAATGCTAATCTGGCTGCATGAGTAGTTATGAAATTTGTGGTTTTGAGGAGATGAGTGGAGGCATGTAGTACACGTGGAAGAGATGAGTTCATACATTTTAATTTTGAACACCTATACATTGATGGGAGGATAATATAACCTGGATGTCTAAAATTAGGATTTGAGTATGTGAACTAGATTTATTTGGTTCAGGTTCGGGTCAGTGGTGAGCACTTGTGAGCCAGCTAGTGAACCTTCAGGTTCTATAAAAGGCACGGAATGTTATAGCTAGTTACACGACTCTCTGCTTCTCAAGAAGGATTTTGCTGTATATAGTTGAGCAGAAGGCAAGAAATTCACAGACTACACAGGAAACAATGCATCTGAACATTTTGCCGAGAAATGTCATCATGCCGGATACATATGCAGTACAACCCCATAATTGCACACCCCTGTATTCTGCCACCCTGGCAGTTTATCCTTGAAAGCCTTGGAAAAGGAATTCCATGTGTAATTTCAGAGGGAATCCCCTTTAAATATCACTCTCAGTAGCCACCAACGTCTCTGACAAGATAAATGTATGTTAAGCATTATGATGTCCCTGCTTGAATGTCGATATTGGTGTATTTGTATAAGTAAGATACCTGATGACATCTTTTGAGAATACTTTTTCTTTGAATTTAAAGATTTAAAGACTTTCAGCATGTATTGTGGGCTGTACATTGCATTTATTAATCAGTGTGTAATACAAAATAAATGCTTTTTGAATCTCTACTACTCTCTCAACAGTCAGTTTCTGATAAACAGTTGAGTCACGAGAGAAGAAAGAAAACATTTTAATCTTATATTCATACATTTTAGTGGAATGTATACATTAGATTGCAATTTACTTATTTCTTTTGTTAATAAGAAGATAAGTAGGTAAGACTTAATGGGTAAGTCATATGTGTAAAAGATACACTTATGTATCTACATTATCTGCAATCTGTTGCTACTCTTGTGGATGATACTGATGGCAGCGCTCGTGCAGTTTATGTATGACATGATATAGTGCTTCATATCTTCTTGTCCCCATAGCAGCTTTGATTTTTAATGTTTTGTTTCATTTGTTTGTTAGGAAGGGGATGGTGCAAGCAATGTACCAACAGTAATGGAAGGAGAGAACCCAGAGAGGCTGCGTGTAGAGGATGATGACCTTACATCTTTAACGTGGCTACAGGACAAGAATCTGCTCAAAGGTGAGGCATTGCCTGGCTGAGTGTCCTAATTACATACAAAGCAAGTACTTCTGTTGATTGATGAGTGTAGTGTTTTATTACACAACACATGTGCAATCAGAGATGTCAGAGTACAGGCAGCTTTGTTATAATGTGTTTTTATTATGATATTTGGATATAACATAATAAAACTGCAATGTGAATAAAGTCATGCAACCTATTCCTGACACATGCTCTGTTTCTCAGAAAGTAAATTACATTGCAATCAAACCATGTCATATTAAGCGTTGGAAGTGTCCACCACATACACTCTTTTCCTCGAGTTTGATACAACCCAGTGAAATTTCCTTTTGTGTCACTTAATTGTTTCACCAGATATATTGTCAGTGTTTGGTGCAGGAGAATCAGGAATTATATCCCTAAACTCATTCTGGCAAGTTAAGTAAGAACGAGATACTGTGTAGTGCTTTACATGAAAACTTTTTGCACTTGTGAAGAAGACATCCTTGTACTTCGTCTGTTGAAAGACAACTGGCACATGTGTGTACACTCACATTCACGGTACAGTGGAAATGTTAGGATAGAAGTGTGTAAATGCATGCGTGTGTGTGTGTGTCTCTCTCTCTGTATGATTTTTTTTCACTGACTTTGTTTAACCTCCAAGCAGCTGCTTTTGTGATACATTCTGTAAATGTGTCCATACCAGTGGGTTAACGCTCAACTATTGTCTATTTCTGTTGTAGAGCTGTTTAACTTTGTTACTCCCGTTTGCCAAAGTCAGATTGAACATGTCGCCAGGTATGAATCTTCGAGCAGCTGTAGGTGAACACCAGTTATCACCAACAAGTGATTTTGTGGATGACAGTGCTAGTGAGCTAGCTGATTCAACGTGTTCCAGTGGGCATTCACCCAGCCCGGCCCCTCCTAGTGTTGCCACTTCCTCACCAAACAAGCAGAAACATCCACAACATATGCCATATGATCCATTGGTGAGCTGAATTCTTCATTTTCTACATGCAATTTTAAGGCTTTTGTTTCTTATTTAGAAAGTGAGTTTAAATTACTTGGACATGTACAAGTTGCAGTTACAAGCTTTCACTTTGTTGGCATTAATGTTGTAGACTTTAAGAAAAGGTAGCGTAATCTGGTCATGAAAACTAGCGATGGCTGGGGGTTCGTCGTGCTGACCGCATGTCATCCTATATCTGGTTGGATGATTGTTCACCTCTGCTTAAGCATGTGAACGTGAGGCCAGCAGCCAGCTAGTTGGCTTTGGCTCTCAGAGGGCTGTTACGCCACAGATTATTATTATTATTAGACTTTAAGAAGTGTGCTTTGTTATTTTCCTAGGTGCATGTCAACTCAAAGCCACCATACTCTTTCTCGTGCCTCATTTTCATGGCTATAGAGGACTCCCCTCAAAGAGCACTGCCAGTGAAGGAAATCTATGCATGGATACTAGAGCACTTTCCTTACTTCAAGAATGCTCCAACAGGGTGGAAGAACAGTGTACGCCATAATCTGTCCCTGAATAAATGCTTTAGGAAAGTAGAGAAGGCACCTGTAAGTTACATTTTGTTTTGATAGTTTGGGAAACTAAGGTGTTGAATGAATTAAACAAAGTAGGGAAATTGAAGGAAATTTAGTTTTATTTCAAGGAAGTAAAATTTTAATGACAGTATAAATAAAGGAGACAACAATTTATTATTAATTATAATAATTTCTTGGTCATTTGTATGTTTTCTTTAATTATTGTCTTAAAATGTACTATGCTAAAGCAGAAAATTAATAATTTTCATTCCCACTTAACTGTAGTGTTATTAACATGGGCAAAGTAGAATGTTATTTTTGGGTTTTTGCAAGTAAATTCTCATTTCTTCAGTCATGGTTTGGTTTAATTTCTTTATGTGACACAGGTTTCTGTTTGTAGAATTTAGGAAAAGGCTCACTGTGGATGGTGGACCCACTGTACCGCCCTAATTTAATGCAAGCACTTCAGAAGGCTCCTTTTCATCCTTATACCACCCTTGATAGAGTCTCCATGGTAACAAACAGGGTTCAGGTTAACAGGTAATTATCCATCTCAAGTATAGATTCTTGCAAAGTGCCAGTTGAAATTCAACAGACAATCTGAGTGACATCATCATACAGCTTAATATCTATGTATAGTTTGCACTTATACATTTCACCTTGTCATTATTGTTACCACAATTTGAACATAAAAATAACTGCACCGTTATGAATGGGAGACTGCAATATATAAAGTGTGTTTAACAACTGGTTTGCCATAAAACACCAGGTGGGTGTAAGGGTGATTTGGGAGGTAATTTAGAGTAAAAAAGTGTCAGTAGCAACATTGGCCCTATTTACAACTGTAGCAGAGCTGCAGACATTTAAAGATTTGCAAGCAACAAATATTTGTTTTGGTTGAACATGTTTGTACTTCTGATTCTTGCTTTCTACTTATATCAGTTTTCTATTGATTCTGACCCTACATGAGTACCAAATGTGGCATTGTGTTAAGATAAAATTAACCAATGGTTCATGCCTGCTGAATATGATAATGTTTATTTTATTTATGGATTCTGTGATTGTAATAGTGGAACTGCATTTGAAAAATATCAAAAAGGTTTTTTCTGAACCATTGAGTCCTGAACAGGTAAGTGTATATGATCTGCAGTACCAAAATACACATGCAAGAGGAACTCCTGCATTGAATTATGGATGCTACTACTTACAAGAACACCCCAGGATGATTCAGTGGGACATAAACTCCAGTTTAAAGTAGCAAGGCTGTGTTCTGAAAACCATGGCAAGCGTATGAAACAGTCATAAGATGATCTCATAAAATGTAGCAATAAATTTATCTGATTAATACTCCCATTTATTTTTCCCTGCATGCACGTTCAAGTCACCATAACTCCACTATGGCTGGAAATAGGACCAGTGTTGTATCAACATTGTATACTTGAAATTACCTTCTGAAAAACACTGGATAAATATTCTTCCAGTGATTTGCCATTGATGCAATCAGGTAATTTTCTGGATGAATGTAGTTTTTAGGTACTAAAATAGGGAAGGAAAACAGTGTCTTAGATTTGGGTATGTAATATTTTAAAATTCCTGAAATGTATACGGAAGTATGTTTTATTACATACCATTGAATGATGTACATAATAGCTGGAACAACATTTTGTTAATCTTTGTTTTAAAATAATGATTCTGTCATGTGTCAGTGTAGAGTTTTTACAGTGTCTACAAAGTTGCATTATGCACACTTTACATGAAAACAAATATAGTTTTATTTGATAATAGATGTGCATACATTTTTCAAGTGTGAAAATTGCAGATGAGTTACAGTGAATGTACATTAATCTGAGAGATTATGATTGCCCTTCATGTTATGCTTACAGATAGCACATGTTTCAGATACAATATGTGAAGTTTGTTTGATGAAGAAAATGTGTACCCTCTGCCATTTTTGACTGAAGCAGTGAGCTAGGCACATAAGCATTTATGTTGTCTGATTATTTACCAAATAATTTCAGTCTTGAAATACATATCCCTGTCTGTAAAACATTCTGAATTTTGGAGAAAGGAATTGTAGAACACCATGTATTTTTCAGTCCGTTGGGTGCAGTTGGTCATAGTGAGTTCGTGGTGATTAAATCCAGTAGTCGCCTTCCAAATCCTGACTTGTTCCCATATCTTAGTCGCCGCCTTGCTGCGTCAGGAGTGGAAGGGTTGAGAAGCAGGGATGTGGCAGCTGACAGTGATACCACCACAACAGATGATGCAGATTCGTTGGATGATGTAGATGCAGCTGCTGCGATGCTAGCTCTGAAACATGGTCCTCGCATGCTCACTCCAAAAAAGGGTATGTATAGGTTGTTGCAAAGAAGACTGTTCTTTGAGTAAATAATATCAACAGACAAAGTAACATAAACAAAAATTATGTTCAGGTGAAGATTTTAAAAATATTTATGAGCTGGTATGTGAACCCAGTCTGATATGTACTGTTCTCTTTTCGGAAACAAAATGCAGTAAATGCTTTCGTTCCACACTGATGCACTCTTGCAGTTGCATAGTGAAATAATCCAATATGTCTGTAATGTGTTATGGCAGTTCACATTTCGAATACGCTACTCTTTAGAAAACCCTGTAGAACCAGAAGATCATGGTGGCCAGTTTGAATCTCTGAACTGTGATATTGTTTGATGTGGAAACATTTTACACAACCCTGCAGTATGTGATGTGCCAACCAGTCATCCATCTTGACTGCTGCTTGTATTTTTCCCAATCAAACTCTGTTATGTGCTGTATGTACCCGTGGCCTTGAAAACCTCACCACTCATATCCGTATATATTAATAAACAAAATATCAGTGTTCTCTGCCAGGTCTTGTATTTCATGTCATCGTTATTGTCATTACGTCAATATGTAAAAAAAAAACCCTGAAAGTGAATGAAAAAGTGAAAATATTTTACAAATGAAACACTTACATAAACACTAGCTTATCATAATATATCTTTACCTTTCCAGTTATTAACTGTCTAACAAATTAAGATTATCTCTGCACTTATAATCAGTTTTGCAAGTGAACTTTAAGCTAAGGTTAATCATATGGCTAATAGCCCCTTTTAATAAGGGACTGTTAAGTTCATTTATTACAGGTTAAAAATGCGTAATTTTCTTTGCAGTTGATTGGGATGAACGACCCCAAGGAAATGATGGGGTTGGACAAGCATGTCTGCTTGACATAAGAAACCCACGCAAGAAGACTAGGGCTTCCAAAAACACTCAGGTATATGGCATTTCTGAAATCAAAATCATGAAAATGTAATTCTGATATATTAATGTCAGTGGAGGTGCTGTGCAAAGCTTATGATCTTCAACAAAATACAATGAAAGCAGTCAAGGAAGCTGGTCTCTGAGCTTAGATTTTCATCTGGAACTTTCAAAATAGAAACCAGTCTATAGGATCCAAAATATCAGTTTCATCTCATCAGTTCTTGACTATAAGCCTGACATAACACTGTACTTTACACATAACTTGGGATTAGTATGTTTGCTCTGAAATCTAGGACTCCTTCAGTAATGTCAAGCAGTCAAAAATTTATCCACTAATGCATCTCATATCATCTCATGGGCTGTGTTTGTAAGTTCAGTTCTGAAGTGATTGCCAATGAAGTAAAGAAAAATTGTTTTCAAATCTGGAATGAACTGTGTTAAACCATTAGCATATTTTAATGGCTGCAGAGCATTTCTTGATTAATATACTATGAAAAGTTGCTGGGTGAAAGTCAAAATTGTTTCATGCTCAGTCAACAGTGTAATGAATCTATACAGGTGTTTGCAGTTAATTGAAGGAATTGGTTTGAAACTTTAAATTATTTTTCTTTAGGTATTTGGAACATTTAAAATCATATAGTTGTGATGTATTCCAACTCTTGTTTTTGTGTTAGAAAATATGTTATGTGTTAGAATAATGTCCATGATGTCATAGGACACTGGGAGAAAGGAAAAAATGATACCAGTGATAACAACTTCTCCTAGTGAGGATCACACGTACAGTGCTGGTCCTACAATTGCAGCTGCACAAGGAATTGCCCATCCAGCATTACCATCGTCATCTCCAGAGGAGGCGTTTGAAGAAGGCTCAGAGTCAGATGACAGGTAATAAATAGCCTTGCACATTTTGGGAGCATAAAGGTGGCGACTGACTTGTAACAATTACTCGTAATGTAACATTCGCGGCGATCACGTTACATTACACCACAACTGGTGAGGCACATCGAATGCTCGTTTTGAACGCTCGGCTCGACTGTGCTCGTGTGTGCTCCATTCATTTCATTCAATATGTTGGACATGGAGGTTGTGTTATCTGCGTTCCATTTAATACGCTACTGTTATCTAAAGAACTCGTGAATGCTCGTTACGACGCCGCTTGACTGACTGACTGACTTGTAATGTAACACTCAAAGGGATTCACGAAAAAACCGACAACACGATGGAGCGCTTGCGAGCTTGAGCGGCTCGCATCGAGCGGCTCTGTTCGCTGTATTCACTTGTGTAATGCTCGATTTGTAACACGTTATATTACAGGCAAATGTTACAAGTCAGTCGCCACCTTTAGTCAACACATGAATGTGTGTTTGCACGTGCATGTGTGTGCATGCACACATGAGCGTGTGGATAAGCCTTCACTGATGTCAGGTGCTTACCGGCTGGTGTCAGTACAGCAGAAAAAGTGTTTGAAAAGCCTATTTGTAAAGATAGTAGATATTTGGGTCCTGTAACTTTTACTTTGTAGCTATAATTTAATTTGTCACTGTTGGTGTTGGTCTTCTGTGTTGTAACTCTGTGTGGGTAGATATTAATGTTCCAGATAAACATACTGTCTCCATCTTCAGGGTTGTAATTTCATTTGTTTGGAACATTGCAGCTTCCAGGCTATGTATCACTATAAGAGTATGGAGGATATGGAGGATACACATGCCAAGCAGATTTCTTCTCTGCCTCCATCTGATTCTGAAGAGCAGCGGAAGATTGCAGAAGGAGCAGATGCTCTGCTTAATCTAGCTGGGATTTCTACTCGTAAACGTACACAATGTGTAGCCCTACATCCACCAGGTAAGGTAAAAGAAATCTGTGTAATTATTATCAGTTGCTTGCAGGAAACATTGCTGTTTTCGTTGATGGATGTCCTTGTGCTGAACTGTAGTAATGTTGCTGCTTGACAAAAGGACCAAATATTTTAAATTTGGAACATTCAGTGTTGTGTATGAACATTTGTTTTAAAAAAACAAATGTTCATACACAACACCGAATGTTCCAAATTTAAAAACAGTATGAGTCATGCCATGGTTTTTTGTTTTCCCAAAACATGGCACATGAAATGTGGATTGGTGGGGGTTCGTTGGAAATGGCTGCCATAAGATGCTGCTGTTTTGGTTATAAGACATAAAAGCTATTAGGATTTGAGGTTCTTGTGGTGAGTATGAAGATGGCTTATGGTGAATATGAAGATCGCTATCTCCTGGGTTGATGTGCCAAAAAATCTGGTAGATTCTAACAGATCACATGGTGCAACAACTTAGAAAACAACCATCTTAATAGTATAGTGAATTCTTCTCAGGCTACCAGCTGTGTCAGGTGGTCTTTGTCCTTGTCCTTAGGGTACTTCAGTACCCTGAGGATGAGGAAGATGATGTTTCTTGAAACATTGGTGTTTTCATATTACACCACCTGATATGGCTGGTAGCCCAAGAAGAATTCATTATACTTTGTCATGGTGAAAGCTTCAAATCATGTATCTTAATAGTACTGTTGAACATCTGGACCCATCCTCTACACAAATTTTTATTTCTTTTGCTCGTGTATCAGACTGTACTTGACATTTCACTTATATGATACTTTTATGATAGTAGCTCCTATACCAAGGAAGACTTGACAGAGTATGTTTTGTTTTTGTATCAGTTCATGACATTTTTTGAAGTTTGTTGCTAGGTGTATGATTGAGTGAATTTATTAAGTAAGTCTTCTGTAAATTTCAGATGTTGAGACATGACTCCCTGGTCTCAATACCGTCACCTCCTATATTACATCAATTTGTTTACCATGCTTGACAAATTGTGTTTCTCTATAGAACATTTCACTTGCTATGCTAGCATACTTCACTTCACTTACATTCATATTAACTTTGTGATTTATTTTATACTTTTAATAAAAACAGTGATGTAACTCTATTTGCATTATAAATTACCTTAATGATAAATTTGAAAATTACTTATTCATTTTATACATTTATCATATGTCATTTTTCCTTACTATTAGCTGCTCTGTACTTATGCCTACATTTATTCAAATGTATGAGCTGGGTAGCTTGTCAATTCTTACCTTGAGCCAAGTTTTGCAGTATGATGTTGAGAGGTAAATGGTGTAAATTTGTCCATCTTAAGCAGGCAATAAAAGAAAAAAGTAAATTGGCAATTAAAGACATGAGCATTAAATCAGTTTCATTAATGGATTATTCATGACAGACTGAATGTAATTACAGTGTTAGTATAAATTCATATACGAGATGTTTTGTAAGCAAAATTCAGTGGCCATTTCTCACCCATGTTTCTCCTGATTCACTACTAGATGGCTCTAGCAGACAAATCAGGATTGAGTAGAAATTGTGCAGAGGCAGTGGGCTGGTCACTCACTACTCACAAATGCACACTTCAAAGACTAGGAAAACCTCTGAAAAGGAGGTGGCGTGGTTTGTAGAGCCAAGGAAGAAGAAGAAATTAATATGGCCTTTTGTTATTTAGTCCCTGGGAAACGAATGACTACAAGAGGGCGGAGGAAAACACCGTATCGGCCCCGCCTCTTGCGTTCGATCCGCCCTAACATCAAGAAGAAACCAGAAGTAATTCATCAGCAGAATCAGAAACCACAAACTTTGATAAACAATAACAGTAGCAGCAACAATAACAATATTGTTATGACACCAGGAAACAATGTGAAGCTGCTAAGAACATCGCCCCGATCTTCACTCTTTGGTAACACCAATGAATATGAATTTAACCACAATACAGCTGTAGAGAAGACTAAGAGGTAGGGCCAAACTGCAATAGTGTAGTAATTTTTATCAAACTTTAGTGTGGATTTTCTTTCCCCTGCCTATAGTTATTATTGTATTGTTCAGTGATAATTACACATAATTTATTTTCATGAAAATGTGAAATGTGGATGGTGTGGTTTGAACTTATCCTTGAATTATTCAAATCTGCCAATAATTCCTGCTAAAATGTGCTGTTTGTGGTTAAGAATTAACCTGTTGTTTTTGATTAATGAGAAAAATTGGTGTCCATATGAGGCAATATTGAATTAGTCTTATGGCCATTTTCATGTAATCTAGCCTTTGTGTTTTAAATTTTGATGGAGACCATGAGAATGATAATCTCTGAACTTTTAAGCAGTTGCCATGTGGATCCCACAGCTTTGGCAAAGAAATGCAAATAAATATTGGCAACACCAGAAAATTCTACCATAGCAAATTTATATTGGCTTGCGAGAGTCCATTTAAATCCCAGCACGTGTTACGCTTTTAGGTGTAATGGGGTTTTACCTGGCAATCATTGAGTTCTTCGCTCATAAACAGGATTGGTAAATAATGCCATATTAATTTTGTGTTTCTAAGAGACTTATCTAGGTACATACGAACTCTAATTTGTGATTCTTCATGTATTCTGCTTTTCCTTTTTTGCATAAATCTTGTTATTATATGGAAATGGACATATACCCATGTGTTACAGTTGTTATTTTATCCAATTGGATTGCCAATACAGTGAAACTCCTTTTTTAGATAAATGAAGAGACAGCCTGAAGCTTTTACAGTAACTATAAGTTACAAAATCTTTTTGGGCAATGAACCACTTCAGTCTGGAGCAGAGTGCAGTGTTTTTGGTGACCATGTAGTTCCATTATTCCCACTGGGAAGTGTGAATTGATGCAGCTGGTCACCTGATAAGATTTATCACCTATCAAAATCCAGTATTACCATTATTCTCTATTTGAATATAATTTGTATTTCTGCCATCATTTGAAAGGACAAAACATGATGGTATCCTGCAACCAAGTGTTGTAGTGTAGCAATTATTATTCCATCTTTTGATAGATCTATGGTCATAATATTGGCCCAAAAATGTGCTGCACTGACAGGTTTTGTGCTTTTCTTCAGTTCTGCAAGGTAAATGCAATGATAGTATGTTATTTCAGGCCACAGTTTCTTCTTCCTAAATCATATTTTGTAATCGTCTTGTCATTTCTAAGTTGATGCTGTATAGCCTAAGCAGATGCCATATCTTCATTAAATTAACTATGAACCAGAAAAAGTTATGATGGTTCTGTCAGTGCAGTTCTTATGGGAATGGAAAATGTTGGTCACAAACAGCTTAAGAAACTGGCAATCTTTTGTCAAGCTGTGATGTTTTTGATAGTATCCAAGGATAAGTTCAGAAATATGATGTGATAGTGAGATTCTGTTGTACATCCAAGATTATGTACAGGTGTTGGCTGTACCTTGTAGGTGCAGATCAACTTATTTATCTGCTGTCATGTGGATCCCTTTGAAATGGACTATATCACCAGTTCCCGTATGCAAAGATTGGGTTTCGAAAAACGTCTTCATTCCCCCAGATATTGGTATTGCAAGATGGTAAGTAAGATGTGCCTGACAGGAAAGGTGGAAATGTTTCTAATTTAAGTTTTGATCCTGAAACATGTGTTATGCCCATCGTTATTTAGCTGTAAATACGCAAATTAACATATCTTGGAGTTATTTTGAATATTTACAGATTTTAAATGTGTCTTTAGAGCAACTAAAGCAATAAGGTTGTATTGTTGGAGTTCAACAGTTGATAGTTGAACGTTGAAAGAAAGTGAATGTGAAATCTTAAATATGTGAACCCAGAGAAGTTTTGTTGACAGATGGGAGCATCGGGGTCACATATAGAATTTTACAAATGACTTAAATGTTGAGAGTATACAATTTTTACTCATTAAGTCGGTGCAGTTTTTACTGTTGAGCCATCAGGTGTCCAGTGTGCTACAAACCACTTGCCTTCTTCAGGTTAGTTGCCCATTTTATACTCTTTGTGAACTTACTGACTTGCATTGCCTTTCAGAGAATTAAAAGTTAGATTTATTATGCACTTCTGATGTGTGTAATGGGGCAAAGCATTGGTTTGGTTCCTTAAGATTATCTAAACTGTCAAGTTTATCATAGTCTCTTCTGATCTATGTAAATTATGTAGTAGTATCTTAGCCTTCTCCAGCCCAAGAATTTTATGCATATGTAATTCTGTTCAGTGTGAAGACATGGCCAGTCTCGATCACAATTCTGAGCAATTAGGTTTCATCATTATCACGCTGACTGTAACTTGATAGCATGCCATGGAAAAGAAGTTAGTAAGAATACTGTAATCACAGATATTTCTTCTACCTGAAAAACACCAAAGTAAAATTATTTGCTGATCCCCTGCCCCCATAAACATTAGATTTTCTTGTTGATAAGTGACACAAGATCAGTTTGCAAAAGACTGCTTTTCCTTGTCAAAACATTTGGTCTCAAAAATGGCTAATGGAATCCCGAATCAAAACTAAAAGTGGCATGTTTGAAAAGGATATGTGTTAGAAATAGAGCACCTCATGTTCAGTACAAAGGGAAATATGACAGAAAGTAAAGTGTAAAACCTCTTGATGAAAGACTCCCGGGTTACAGGCCGTGCCAGGTGGCTGAATGGTGAATAAATCATATCTTCTGCCAATGTTTCGGGAACAAAATCTGCTCTTATCCTCAGGGCTGCTTGGTAACCAGTCTGATCCCTTGTTAGGTTGACATGGCATGTCGTAGGATGCAATGGTGGGATTTGTAACACTATGGAATTAGCTGCTATTCACCATTTTCATCATCAAATTAGTATTCCTCTTAATAACTGGACTAAAAATATGAAATATTTGGTTATAAACCCCTGTGAAAGCTATAAATATCAATGATGTTGTTGAGTACTTACAGGTCTTTAAAATGCTACTACTAGAAGTGCAATTGATACATGAATTTATCATTAATGGTTTACTTTTCAAAATACGTGAAGTTACGATTCAGGCTTATGTGCCAATTTATGGTGAAGTATTCAAAAGGATCATCCCATTGAAAATATAAGCCTCTTTGGAAAATGTTGATACTTATGTGGAATTCATCCTTCCTCTTGTGTGTTCAAAGAATGAAGAAAAATCTTTTAAATCATATAAATAGGGAAATGTATTGTTAAAATACATTATATTTGTAGAATGGGTATTGTTTTTGTGTGATACAATTCTAAGTTTTAGGAGTATTGAAGTGCATAGATAATGAAATTTGAAAAAACCGTAAAATGTGTCCAAGTAACAAATGATTACCCATTTATTAACATTATACATTCAGTTAATGTTGCATGATGAAGAGATTAACGTGATTTCATACTACTTTGCATATATTTGGCACTTTCCCAAAGATTTTTTATTTTATTTTACACTGAGCTGTCTGCTGTGCAATTTCATTATGGTGGAGTTGTATCGTTGACACCTCTGAACTACTTAAATATATCTCTGCTATTTTATGTAATATTTTTTATTTTCAGAGTTTAATGCTGTATTTTGATTCTTGTACTAAAAATATACAAATTATGATGTATTAGCCATTTAAAATTTATCTTTGACAAACTGAAGGATACCATGGAATTTTTCTAAATTATTTAAATTGAGGGTTTATACTTCTCTTGCTTTATGCTTGCACTAGTAAGACTATTCTAGAAGTGAAAATCTAAACTTAGTTGGATCAAATTGTAATGCTGAAAAGTGGGATTCAAAATATATGCAAGGGAATTAATATGTTCTTAAAACATTACGACGTCAGAGGGGTTGATGTTCATCTATTTGCTGTTTAAGTTCATTGTGGCAAAGTTGTGTCCTTGACACTTCTGAACTGCTTCCATAAATCTCTGCTATTGTATGTCATTGTTCATTTTAGGATTTTATTGTATTATTCTGATTCTCATATTAAAAATGTGCAAATGGTGGCTTATTTGCCATTTAAAATTGAGCTTTGGATAAATAGAAAGATTTTAGGTCCGTCAGTTTAATGCGTTCTGTTTGCAGTTAACATAAATGTGTAAATGGGACTTTGAGTGTGGTGACAGTAGAGGGCCACAATACCATGTTGAGTGATGATCATAAGTGACTCTGTTAGTGTGCAGAACAATCTGTCACAGAACTTTTCTGCTGTCTTTAAGAATGAGTTCCCTGTTCTTGCCAGATGAAATTAAATTCTTCGTCTAGTGACTGTAGGTTGCACGAGTGAGATGCTTTTCTTATACTCTTCTATACATATTGTAGATAATAATGAAGCCTGTAAAATAGTGATATATACATGAAAGAATATGTACAGTATATATTTCACACATGTATATTTTTTCATTACCTCTCCAGTGATAAGCAAGCTCTTCCTAATACACTCAGCAACAATAGTGTTTGTGTGGGTGAGTGAGTGTATGTGTGTGTGTACGTGTGTGAGAGAAAGAATAGGTGAGAAGTGTTTTTGTTCGCAAACATGAACACCCAGTAATTACATGTGAGAGTCAGCACAAGGAACAGAATGAGCAGCAGGAGTGTCACACTGTTTTGTAAGCAAACAAATTATGGTATAATTTGATAATTTCTTTATGATACAGAAATAGCTGTTTACTTATGTGAATCTGGAAATTGTGTAATATGGTGTTTACTAACTCATGGAACAGAATCATTGAAAAACAGATAGTTATTCATCTAGTCAGGATTAATTTCTGTATTCATAAGGACCTGCCGGTGGACACTGTCCTGAGCTAAATGAATCTATTTTACTTTTCCCCATACCCACTTTATTTAATATTATACCATCTATGCCTACATCTCCCAAGTGGTTTTCTTCCTTTAGGCTTTCTGGCTAAAATATTGAATGCATTTCCCATCTCTTCTTTCTGTGTTATGTGCTCTCCTATCTGACATTTCTTGATTTGATCACCCTAGTAATAGTTGCTGATGAGTACAAATTATGAAGCTTCTCCTCACCACAAGAATGATAGAATCTGTATTACTTCATTAAAGTCATTGCATTCATGATGATGGCTAATATATATATTTGAGAAATGTTTTATATAAGCAGTGTAATTACAGATCCATAAATACACTTGCCCACTTACCATTGGTAAATAACAAAGCCCAGTGGCAAATAAATTTATAGGCTGTTGAAAAATTCATGGGCTAGATGATTCTGTTAAGTGGCTGTAAATAGTATTTCTGGAGTTTGGATGTCAGAACATTTTGGCATATAGTTTGGCTTGGCAGCAAATGAAAGGATGATACAAGCGTGTATACAGTTCTATAAATTGTGATGTTACAATTGAAGACCTCTTTCAATGTGCAAAATTGTGTTGTATACTGTCCTTTGTTTCCACACTCAGAAACTATATTAAGGTATCAGTTTATAAGGTATGATCTTTATATTAGTTACTGAAGGTGTCTGTGAAAGGTCAGTAAGACGGACTGGGGCATATCACATATCACAAAGCAGCCATCTTTGTGACAACTATTGTAGAAATACAGCTAATAGTTTCAGAAATAATTTTTAGTTTTGGGGCCATCTGCAAACTGCAGAAAGATAATTTAATTTCTCTTTAGTAAGAGGGCGTGTGTATTAATATTAACTGAAATCTGCTTCATGTATAAAATACAAATTTTGCATTTTGCTGTCATCTATAAAGAAGTCTTAAACCACGTGGTTAGTACAAATATGTCATAATGATTGAATATTGCTTATCCTATAAACAAATGAATAAAGTATTGTTTTTGTAACTACTTACTATTTTTGCAGAACATTGTATAACCTGAGGTGAGTTCTGATTCTTGAATATACTGTGACACTGGCTGCAGAACTGTTCATGCTAATTTTTGTGCTAACTCCTCGTCAGAAAGTAAAATTCAGCAATCAAATGAAGATAATTGTATGTACAAGTTTATTGTATTGGAGAGAGTAATTTAAAATGGATGTAATTGCTTTGTGCCATAGATACTTTCTTCTTATGGTCATTCTTTGTCTAATGGAAAAGCATCACGGTGACATTATTTTAAATATGTGATACAATTTTTGGGTAAGTTCCCCACTTGTCATTATCGCCTTTAGTTACTTCAATCCCAAGTACCTGTGCTGCAGAAATTCTTGTTCCAGAATCCATGATTAAATTTGGTCTCTGTCTGTCCTTGAGTTCAGTGTTCACTTATGTGCTTTTGGGGAAATTTCCAGAAATTTATATGTAGAAAATGTGAATCAGAATTCATTTACACTGTTTACTGCCTTTGATTTCATGTCATTGTGCAGATAAATTCTTGTTAGGATGACACCAAGGGTAGCATTGTAGTATGCATATCTCTCTTTTCAATAAAAATGTGACTGTGCTGCATGGTAATACAAAATGTCTGCCAGTAGATGGCTCTGCCGACAATAGTGTAATACCTTACTCTTCTGTTAGGTAACTCTTCCAAGTATAAATATGATGTATGAAGTTATGAGAGCAGATAGTGCACATTAATTATGATTTCAATAGAAGAAAGGTGACAAAAACAGTGAATATCTGTGATAATACTGAGAACAAAACTGTGAGTCTGAAATATGGCAGGTAGTAAATATTAATGAAACTCAGAACACCAATGAACTACTCAGCAGTGGGAATAAGTTATTGAATAGGCTGGAGAAAATATGTTCAGTGAAAATAAGATTTTATTGTGGTATGTTATCATTTGAAGCTGAAAAGCTGTTCATAATTACTCTTCATATTCCCAATATATTGTTCCTGGGTCTTTGAAATTGGGTGGAGGGAAGGAAGAAGAATAGAAGATAAAATGAAGTAGAGGTTAGGAAAGGGAAGCATGGGAGTCCTCTGCTAGTGGCATTGGCAAGTGAACTGAATAGGGGCAGATCTGCCAGTTTTATATTATATTTAGAGCCTTAGGCCAGCTTTCCTCTGATTTATCCATTTACCAGAATTATACTTCTTTCTTCTCTGTGTAACTTGCTTTTTCATTAACCTTGAAATGTGCCTAACATATATCAAGTGAAAAATCAAACAGGCTGTCCATTACTCTTCAGTTGTTATCCCATTTTATTTGCAACATTCATAGTAAACAAGATTTGATGAATGAAATGTGTGTGGATACAAAAGGAATTATGATCTGAAATATTTTCATATGTTTGAAAACATGGATTAATACATTTCGTTTTGAGAGAAAAGAGAGAAAATGCACTCCAAGCTTCCTGGGTGCCAAGCATTGGGAAATGAGATATGATCCAGGAATTTTAAAATAAATTAAATTACATACTCTTGCTTTCTCCTGCAATAGTATCATGATCTAAGATGAAATGCAGTATGGCAGTTTATGACATAATATAAATTTAAGGTGTGAGGTAACAAAACGCAGTATCTGACCCTGAACAGTGACCACCAGATGAATAGTACCTTTTACATTCTGCATTATACCTAGACTCCACATTAACAGATAACCACAAGATGCCAAGTGCTTAATGTATAAATTTATTTCAGGCTAAGAGAAAAGAATATCAAGTTTCCATGATCATGAATAGAGTATGCCATGGCACAAGAGTTGTGTGATGCTAGAAATGTGAGCATAATTCTAAAGGAAACAGCAATAGCAGATTGTGTTACCTTAATGTCATTGTAACTTCAATACTCTAATGTAGTTTTTCACTGGTTGTAACAAGTCCATGGTTACAGTTGTGTAGATGTAAAAAAATTATATAACAATAACACATTTATTTGAGAAAGGATAAATACTGAACTCTGTGCCAAATTGTTGATAACTTGTTAGTTTAACAAAAAAGTCATAATATGCACTTTGTTAAATCCTGTACCTAGATTTTTATGTGACTTTATCATAAAGCTGTTAAGGTATTTTTACATACAACCAAAGAATATATCTGCCTACCTCCTTGATAATAATGTGTATGATCTAATTTCACAAGTCTG
Organism: Zootermopsis nevadensis; assembly: GCF_000696155.1. Next base: position 313,097 of record NW_019059656.1, on the reverse strand, counting down.
GGTTGGAAAATAATACCTTATTGTTTGAATTGTTGATATATCTCTTACAATGAAGGATTTACATTTTATGTTTCTTGCTAAGGACTGCCATTTACTAGTATAGATAACTAAGCATTTTATTTTCAGTAATCACAAAGGTGTATGAATTGTTCCTTGAAGGAGCAGCTCTGCAGATGGTTTGTTTTAGAATATCAAAAGGAAAAACAAGAAGAAGAAAATGTTTAAATTTGTACTATTGTGGTTCTGATTTTCAGTTTAGTGTTTAACAGATTTTTGCCTTATATAGAATGTCAGCTAACTAATGAGTGTACTTGCATTCACCTTGTGGCCAAGAATCAAAGTTGTTACTGAGAGACTGTGGCAGTTCAGAGCCTGTTAAAATTGGTATGTTACTAGTGTTTTGTTTTTCTTTAAATGCTGAATTGTAACAACATATTTTAATGAATATATTGTTTTGCCATGTGAAATAAGCCATGCGTTTTGTTGTGTGTTACATGTAAGAAGTTTATAACATGCTATGGTTTGTTGTTAAAATGATGGTGATTGAACATTCCATGCAATATTAATTACTTCCAATGCCTTATATTTTGTTGATATCTTAAATTGAAGTATTAGGATATTTAATAACTTCATTGTATTGGATATAAGCAAAGGTTAAGTTACCTCTTTGCTTAAACATTGCTCCGTATCTGACTGGACATGAATCAAATGTGATTGTTCAGCCTGTATCGAATCACTTTACTGACCGAACTGTCCTGGTTGTTTTGGGTACACCAGCGGTCTTAGACAGTAAAGTTTTTACAAACACACAGACTTCAGAAGCATGGTTGCAATAGGTGAATGTTCAAATTTGGAATTGTATTTCACTATTAAGTTCTATTTTTTCTTTGTAGGTTATAAGGACAGTTTTCTTTTAATAATTACATTCATTAAGATATGTTCTTGTTGCAGAACTGGAATTAAATAAATATTATATTTACCTGACTATAAGATGAGATTATTTTACTCTTTGTTTCCATATAAGAATAGATGATCATCTTACATTAACAAATGAAGAAAAATGCATAAGAAAACATTTATTATGTTTTGTGGGAAATAGACATGTCAGTTGGTACTCAGATTCTTTCATTCTCAGATGTTTGAATTAATGGCATTGAGAAAATACATTATTTATTTGTCCAAAGGGTTATGATGGAAGAAAGACAAGGAATGGAAGGGTGCAGGATTCACCAGAAAGGTACATTGTGTACATAAAATGAATAATTTAAGGAGATGAAAAACAAGTTGTTGCAGTTATGTTGGGGAATTGATGTAAAAATGTTCCGTGGACTACTTTACCCTCTTTATGGGTTTTTTCCCCCAATACTAACAGAGTTAACCTATGGCCCTGGACTTACATGACATCTGTTATATCTGAGGTTATCTTATCAGGTAGATATAATATTTTTGTTCTTTCCATACAACAGATAAGTAAGCACTACCTAAAAAAATAAAACCAGGTAAAGTGGAAACTATGTTATCTTCATATTTAAATTCTGAGCCATTTTAGTGAAATGTAAGTGACAAAACTACCAAGTCGCCCATGAGATTACTGACATTTTTAATCGAGACCTTATTTCCTTTTTTATTGTGGTTATAGTGTTTTACTACATAGCAAATTTTATAAATTTTTTGTGAAAATTGTCACACAAAGAGATATTCTTTACTACAGAAATTATTATATATAGTCACCATTAACATTTATGACATATTGCATCTTATATTTATATATATTCTTGTCTTGCTTCATGACCACAGATAGTTTATTGAAAGTTACTGATATTCAGAACTTAAGTATGTACACATATGACTGTATTCAAAGTGAAGTGTGTATATAGACTCCAAACCATTTATTTTAATTAGCTTGGGCAGGTTTTTGGCTGTATCATTTATGTTCTCAATGTACATAATATTTAAATTTGGCTGTGAGTTTTAAGTCTTCTTACATGAAACCAGAACTTTTTAATCACCATATTTTTGGAAGGTTGTGACTTTCTTAAATTATGAAGTGAGAATTTTACTTTGTATATCCTATTTTATCTTTAGATAATTGTTAAGTTTTCTTCCACAGATTCAGATTTTGTTAAAAGTGTGGGATGACTTCATAGAGCTGGCTTTAAGAATATGAAAAAGTGATTTTTTTTAGTTCTTTATGTTAAGTGAATTATTTAAAAATAAATATGTGAAAGTATAAAAAATTAAATCATCACGGATATAATTTGCTGGTCTCTAACCCCATCAAAATGTTGCATATCACTTTTGGGTGAACTACAGCAGGGAATGGTAATGTAGGATTTGAAAATTTTATGGTGGTGTGAAAGAAGAAGAAATTATTAGGACACATAAATGTGATTACAGTGGATAATTTAAGAAAGATGAACAAATGAAACAGAAAAGCAGGACATGCAAGAGCAACCAGAAATGTAAAATAAAACCTATGAAACAAAAGAAGAAATGATAATTTAAATATTTGTTTGTTTTATATCCTTTATTTTTCTATCCAGTATTTCTTCTTGGTCTCTTTCATGTATCTGCTTGATTACATATTTTGTTTTGATTAAATTTATTAACTCTTGCAGATTAAATTTCATTCATTCCTTCAGCAAGTTTGGCTCCTGTTTTATGAGTGAGAAATTGACTATTCTGTTAAAAAAAATTGGTTTATTTTGTAGAATTTGTGTGCCCCATTTAGTGGTCTTTTGTATATGCATAACATTTTGAAACTGTTTTATTTAGTTAGTTTCTGTGTCGTTTTTTTAATTTTGGATGTACTGCATTATCACTATATTTCCAGATTTGTATTTCTCAAGTACTTATTATCTGTTTCATCACTTGTAACAGTCTTACTTCATTATTTACCATAACAGCCATTATTGTCTATTTTATGAGACTACCATAGCACCTGCAATGTTACTGCAGGAAAATTCAACAAGTACAGTCAAACCTCGGTTCATGAATGCCTCGGATCACGAACAATTCAGTTTACGAACAAATTTTCCGAACACAAAGCGTCTCGGATGACGTACTGTGTCTCAAGTTACAAACATGCAATCCGTCAACATCGTGGAGCAATAAGCTGGGAGTATCGGCGTCTGCAGTATTCGTAGAAGAATGATCCAGCATGGGGCCAAAGAAAGACACTGATAGCAGCAAAGTGAAAAGAAAAAATACCAATATCATGATAGATGTTAAGAAAGAAATCATAGCCAAACATGAAAATGGTGTTCGTGTCTCTGATCTTGCTACTTCTTTAATCCGTGAAATTTGTGCAAAATGGGGTGAGGTGCAAAGTTTCGTGGAACGATATCACCCCGATAAAGCAGTAGCAAGCCACAGCATAAACATTTTCAATGATAATGCCATGTGTCACTTTAGTAACATTTTAAAACGTAGACAAAAACAAATCACACTGGACAACTTTTTAGTGAGACAGAGGCCCAGTGAGTCTGATGCAGAGTCGAGTGGTGCCAAGAGATAGAAAAAAGAAAAAGAATCCCCTTCCAAACAATAACATTTCACTTCCTCACCACCTTCCACTTACGCCGTCAACTCTCCTCCATACAGGTACGGTAAAACTAAATTAAGTTTTCGTCTATATTTGATCTGCTTAGTGTTGTGTTTATTTTTGTTGTGATAGATTTAATGGTGTCCATTGATTTTGTGTTAAGAACTTGTGCACAAAGTACTGTTGTAAAATTTTAAATAAGCAATCATCTGGGGTCCAGGAACGGATTAATCCATTTTACATTAATTCCTATGGGGAAAATAGTTTCGGTTTACGAACGACCTTCAGGAACGAATTAAGTTCGTGAACCGAGGTTTGACTGTACTTACAAATGCTTCACACCATTCTCCTTTATTGCTTGGTTACTGAGCTACAGAAACCTTCTATGCCATGATTGAGACCCAGGACAGACTTTTGTGGTTGTTTCCTTTCTTCTTATAATCTTCCCACAGAAACAACTGTGATCTTGGCACTGTTTGTCTGTTGTGTTTAATTTATGAGCTGCAGAAACCATTTTCATTGGGACTCAAACTCAGTTAATTTTTTTAGGTTGTGGTTATTGTTCATGTAATTTTTTTATTTTATTTTATTTATTTATTTACAAGTTTCAGAAATCCAATAGTGGAAATGCTGAAACAAATAACTTTGGTCTAGGCACAATTCTTCTATAATTCATAGTTTCTGAGCTACAGAAATGCATGTTCACTGGGACTCAAACCCAAGAAAGACATTTGGGGTTGGTTGTGGCCTTTGTTCCTGTAATCTCAAGATTTAAGATTTAAATTGCAGTGAAAACATGAATTATGGCTATATGGATTTTGACAGATTGTAATCTTGTAGGTGCCTTTTGTCATTCAGAGGAATACATCTCCAAAAATGTTAGAAATACCTACAGAAGTACATGATGCTACAATCCAGACGACCACATTCCACATTTAATTTTCTTTCCTTGGCTGTTGTGTTTTGTCCTTTTAGGTGTTCTTCACACTCTAGTGTGCATGAAGAACATGCATCCATATCTATCTTCCATTTTTCCTGTGTACACCCAGGATAATTGTCGCACAACAATGTGGGTCAGGGTCCTATTACTAAAACATCATTGCACAACAGTGGGAGCCAAGATTCTTGCACATTGCATCTTTTTGCGCAACAGTATAGTCGGCACAGTAGCTTTTGGCCGGTGGAATTTTCAAGGGGAAGGCTAGGAGCGAGTCTCTTGTGCGATAGTATAATGCTGACTGCACCGTGGAGCTTATCGGACTGAATGCCCAAACAATAGAAATACACTGACTTTGCCACCTCAGGTACACTGAGTAGGCCTGTCCACCAGCTCCGCTAGCTTCTCCACCGGCCAAAAACTACTGAACTATAGAAATTTGGATTGCATTTGTGCAGAAATAATCTGAGGTCATTGGGACCCATTGTTGTTTAACAGCGATCTCAGTTCACATTAGTGCAACAGTGATGTACAGGATGTGGCATGACTGACAATGATAGGTGCTTATTGCCTCTGAAACGTTAAAAAATTGTTACAGACTACATGGTGTGAAATCCCAGTAGACATCTTCATTGTTTATCCTTAAGTTTGAAAATTTTGGGATACCAATATTGAAGTATTTTTTGTTAAATCAGTTTCTTGTAAGAGCCAGTTTGGGTAAACAGTCTGTACAGAATAACGCTCTATGAATGCATCCCATTAAAAACCCTCTAAAGTCTGTATTTTGAGAGACAGGTAACTGGCAGTGAATCTATTGTAAAAAAATTATGTTGCTTTTGATGCCTCTTTTATTTTGATATGTGTCAATTCAAATTTTAACATTTTGCTTTTTATCTGTGTAAAAATACTATTTTTTACTGTAAAAATAATTTATTTGCATTGTAGGACTTGTAAAAGGCATGAAAGACTGAATTTTTATGAGTGTTGCTCCTTGTCTTCCATTTGTTATAAGTTTATTTTTCACTGGTTGATCTATCCATTAATTTTAGGGTTAAGGGAAAAGTTTTAGTATTTTAGCACTCTGTATGAAGTTCTGGTACACAAAAATTGTCATATGAGCTCTTATAATTGGGCTGAAATATGAATGCTTCTGTATTGAACAGTATTTTATTTCTTAAATAAAGTAATTAGTTATTTTCATATGAACTTAAATGTGGAAATAAAATATTATTTAATCTTGAAGGTACTCATATTTATGTTTGCTGACTTGTTATAGAGGTAGAAAAATGATTATAGCAGAGAATTGTAGTATTGAAACTTGTCTCTTCCCCAAATATTTCAGACTCTGGAACACCCAAAACCTAAGACATTCATTTACATTTAGAGAATTACTGACTGAGATGATGGAATGGTTCTTCAACAGTCAGTGTTACTCATTGTTTTATTGTCTTACAGACTCTAGTAATTTTCTACAAAGGCTGTAATAGATCAGTCAGTAATTTCTTTTCATTTTTAGAGTTATTATGGGATTATATGGATGAAATATATTTTCTTCCTTGAGCTGTAACTTCTCACTTCTGTTTGATAGTGTAGGTAAAGGACTCCATGAACTTTGAACCCTGCCAAACGTCCGTTAGCTCGGAGCATCTGCTCATATGTGCATGTGTTCAATTATTTCCCTATGTAAAGGAATTTGTGCTGACAGCCAGTCCAACTTGTCCTGAAGTGCATTGGTGAGTCATTAAAAGAAAATGACCAAACGGCCTTGAAGTACTGAAAGAATGAAACATTCAGTTGGATTTAAAGTTTGTCTTGGAATTAGAGATGTCTATGTTATTGATGGTTGGTTTGCAGTCAACTCAGCTGCTATGGTTGTATGCTGTTATCTGCTCACCGAAGAATCAACATGTATTTAAAGAACTGATATTTAAAGTAATCTGAATATGATAGTGGCATTACCTGAAGATCAGATGTAATGGTAATGCCATCATGACTGAGTCTTCTGCATATAGGTTTTGTGCTAATGAAAGTGGCTAAATTATAATAAATATTTTTGAAAAATTTATTCATATTTCATGTTGCATTGCATATTTGCATTTTATTGGAAAGTGTATGTTAGAGAGTATTTCGTCCTCATTGTTTCTATAAGCAGTGATATTTTTAATGACTTATACCACGTAAAATTTTGGACTTCAAAAAGTGTATAAACATGTCTTGTCCTTGGAAGGAAAAAAATAGTGCCCAAGATGATGATGGAGTTATATATGAATATATGAAGTTATTGTATGCAGTAATGACATAAAAGCTCCATCCTTAAAAAGTTTGTGATTCTTAATTTAGTTTATACTAAGCTGGAAACAGCCTTCATAAACAAGTCACACTGACATGTTTCAGTTACCCTATGTTGAAAAACATCATTTACCATATGTGTTGAACAATTTCCTCTGTTAGATTGTGCTGTATTAAGGCATTTTACCATAGCAGGTGAGTTAGGACAGGAAGTGAACAGTGAAGGGTTAAAAGAAACCAAATAGTGTTGATGTCAGTAACTTTTGTTCTGGAAGGTAAAGAAAAAGAGTTGCATTCAGTCTTTTTCTGTATTATTTATAATTTGGAATAGAATTGTAGGGATACTTCACTGACTTCAGAACACATGGCTTAGTCTTCAGTTCTAATTATTTTTAAAGGAAAGCTCTGAAGAAAAGTAAGAAATCCACAAAGACCTCTCTCCATATTTGTGGTTTACTTCTTTGTGGTCAGGCTTTCAATAATACAGTATCATGAATTTTCTTTAAAACTTTCCTGTGGTGCATTTTTGAAAACTAGCAGCTTCTTAGCGTCTAACCCATTTGCAATATGTCGTAGTCTGCACTCTGCTGCTGTACAAGCAACATCTTAAGAAGTTTACTAATTATGTTTTCTGTGTAATCATGCTTCCCTAAAGCAACATAAGTGATGTTAGAAATGTGATTGGAAGTGTGAAAGCTGTGAAGATGAGAATAATACATGATTTATTAAAAGGGTGCATATATTTATCAACAAACTATGATCTTGTTAATGATCATCTCAGGAACGTATCCCTCGCGAATACGGAGGTATTCCTGATACTTCATTCACACACTTCCAAATTGTACAGTTGGAAATATTATGTTAAGTATTGTGTTTATGGATAAAACTTGACAGTTAACTGGCAGTTTTGCAAACACAATCATCTATACCCAATAAAAGTTTCTGAAGTCAAGTCCTGCATCTTTAATAACAGCTAGCCAACTAAAGCAATAATATCATACTAAGGAAATGTTTTGATGTCAAAGAATAGTTTTCTTTTTAGGATGTGAAAGAAGTTTATATGGATCTTTAATACAGTTATTCTCTAGTATGAATGTTTGTAACAATTGCAAGAAGATGACTATATCATACATGTTATTTTATTATAACCCACAGTTGGCTACAAGCCTAGGATGATAACTTCCAGTTATTTGTTCATGCTTTACAGTTTGTAAATTCCCACTTGTTTGGAATGGCTTTGTACAGGTGTACATATCAAGCTGATATTTAAGAGTGAGTGGAAAATAAACTTCTGATATGGACATTGTCTTATATTCTCTTTGGAAATAAGTAACGTTATTTTTCCTGTTGCCCAGAGCAGTGTGCAGTGTACAATGTGAAGTTATTTTACTGACCAAGTCAGTTACATGCGAAATAAACCTATGTAGGTCACCATATCATTAAATTGATCAGAAATTTGTTGTGGGTCTTCTTCATCAAATGATTTTGTTGAAGAGTACTTTAAAATTACGTAAAATGCAGGTCCGTTTAGGTGTATGACTTGTATTTGATTTTGTCTGTACAGTGTATAAAGATTGAGACATCGAGGCTGGCAACGAGTTATAGTTTCATTAGAATCCAACAGGTTACACTCTGTTTAAGAACCCACCCACCGACTTTTTAACCAATAGAATTGTAATTCCATTTACGTCTTGGCCAATAGAAAGCTTAATCTTCAACACATTCCTAAAATGATACAGAAGCAAGGCAAATGCGGTATCATGGCTCCGGGAAGGTGATTTAGTTTTCAGTTGCTGCATCGTGATTTCTGTTCTGTATGACTGTAGCGTGGAATTTTGTGTTGTTGACATAGAATGTGCTACTCCAGATTCGTGCCCGTGAAGAATCCGTTTTAAGTGAAGAGGTGAGAAGGTATGTACAGAACTGAAGGTACTTCATGCTTATTTTCTTATTTTGTTGTTTTGAAGAACAGTCAGGCATGTTTACGCGTTGAATGACCAACCACAATAAACCGAACGATACCTATAAACAACTTCGATTTAGAATGCAACTGTGGTGTTCTGGGTGTAAATGTCATATAGCAGCCGTCTTAGAACAAAACAAAAATCAACATATAACGGAATTTTGAATGTGTAGAGGAAAGATTTTCCAAGTGTGTGTGTTGTAAGATGGGAACATAATACAGTTTTAAAAAGTAAACCTACAGTCGCAAAATACAGATTTAAACTTGCGTAGAACATTGACAAGTAGTAGGATTGGACGGTAGAAATTGTCTGTATATGAATTAGACATGTGGGAGGCCGGCGAAATACTTTTATAATGGTCATATTGTTTAATATTGAAATTGAAGACAAATAGCAGTTTTGAATGCGTGTAAACTATGTGGTCAGTTCATAAACTAGTGTTTGTGTCATGCGGGCTTACGATATCTCGTATTTCAAGTCTGCTGGTGATTAGATGCCACAAATTTTAATTCTGGCTGTAAGTATATCCTGCACACCGTTAAAAATTATATTAATTTTAACCCAATTCAGCTCCCTCTCCAGTGTATCTTTCAAATCCTCGCGCAAAATGCATGCATCGTCACCCGCGCACTACATTCGCTGTCAAACTGCGCATGTGTGATAACATTTATTTACTGTAATAATGTTTTGATTAACTCGGTTGGTCGGGAGGCAGTTGCTGGGAGTGCGTGCTTGTGTAGGAGAGAGGAGAGAGGGTTGCTGGATGTGCATGTGGTATCTCAAGATGTTCACTTAATGAACTGGAATTTAATTTAAACCGATTTTGACAGATATGATGTGGCTTGGGATATCGAATTTAATTGCTTCGTTATGGTTTGGTATATGAGAGCATAATTGTCTCGTAGTCGAGCTGGAAAGCGTATGCTGTTAATAATGTTGTAAATGTAAGTTAAAGAGGCCAGAAACACGCATTTGAAGTTTATTATAAATGAAAAGTGTCAATACCCATATTGATGAAACTGTTGTCAATCCGGGCGGAATTAACAAGTTATTGAGGTCCTAAATGTCACAGAGTAGTAGAACAGGTCAAAGAACAGCTTCGAAAATGGACGGGCCCGCTACCTGCAGATGCCATCCACCTTCTTTCGTGTCGGTCACTTTTATACATCTTCTTGGCGTGTTTTGACAAGGGTCAGCTTTGCTCGAGTTGTTAAGTGAGCATTAGTTAACAGAAGTAATGGTTCATTCATCATTCTCTGCGTAAACTTTTATTTCATATCCTCAGTGATATTCTGTCGGGGGTTGAATGTCACTCTCACTGACATCCCCTGCGATTGTGTATTTATGAAACGTTTTGTGAAAAAAAACTGCAAGAAAAGTTAATTTAAGCATTTTCTCGTTTCGAAGGTCTGCTAATCTGAGTGATTATGGGAGGGGTGAAGCTTGTAGGCAGGATTTTGGAGGTATCTATTGTGACAGTAACAGAACTAATTTGCCGCATGAGAGGACACGTTGCTCTGTTGTGAAGCACGGGTTGACAGAGTGCTAGATATTATCTTCTGCTTGATGTAAAGCAGTGGAGAGCAAAACGGCACGTGAAAGAAAGTTTGAGCCGTGTTCCTGTGTTTCTGTAATACTGCATTTTTATCAGTTTGCATAGTCTCGGTGTATACAGTCCCGGAACAGAGAAATTATTGTAATCGCAGATAGCAGTAGACCTAACAACAACGCTTTGTTACTCAGAATCCGAAGTCCACTTCCCATCATCGCTACCAATCGCTCTGAGATGCATTTTGACGAATCATACATTTCATTTGAAGTGGACATTTCCCAAAAACATTTCCCCACTAAAAATTCTGTTTACCACTGTTACTAACAGGGAGTCAGCAATATGTGCGAAAGGGTCGACTAGCTGAGTAGGTTCAGAGCTTCTTTTTTTTTGGGGGGGGGGGGGGATTCTGTATTACTATAAGTTTTAAGCTTTTTCGTCTCATTTCTTACTTCCACATTGGAGTAAAATATGTCACAAAAATAGCTGTACTATTCCATATGTATTTTAGTTCAGTGTGTATTACGTTTTGTCAGAATGAGATAATTTTGGGGAGGGGGTATCAGAAGGGTTGAGAAACACTGATGTATTCAATGTTTTTCAAACATTGCGTTTGCATTACCAAATAATCCGGGCAGGTACGAGGCTTCACGAGTTCCGTAGTATAAAATATTTTACAGTGAAAGGGTTCTCTAGGACAGTGGTATTCAACCTTTTTTGTTCGCGTACCCCCAGATATAATTTCTCTTAAACTTTGTACCCCCAAAGTTATTGGTGTATAATTCAAGTTATACATAGTATATAATCTACATCTAAAATAAATTAAATAAATTACATTACTAATTATTCAGTGTTTATCATAATTTTTTTTTTTAAATTTCACGTACCCCCTAAGATGTCCTCGCGTACCCCCGGGGGTACGCGTACCCCAGGTTGAATACCACTGCTCTAGGACACTCATTTTGGGGTTTCATTCCTTATCGGCATATTATTATCCTGCCATCTACCTCTAGGTCTTCCAAACGGTCACTGTTCTTTTCAGGTTTTCTGGCTAACACTTCGAATACATTTCACATTTCCTATGCGTTTTGCGTGTTATATCCATCAAATCAAGGGCGAAATGGGCAGGTAATGTAGCACGCATTTAGGATACAAGAAATGCGTACTGAATTTTAGACGGAGAACCAGGGCAGTTGTGAATGGTGCCAAGCACATTGCGACGACAAGTATTACAGTGAATGTAGAATTTTTTCTCCGCTCAGTCCCCTCTACTGTTTGTGTCGGAAATGTTATGTTTAACAAAATTATTTAGATTTTTATATGTGGTAATAATTATGATGATTCAAGTACAGGCGTTCTACAAGAATTGTTTTAGCAATTCAGAACTGTTACGCGTCTCAGAAGTCATGAATTTGGGCAAATATGAAATCTGCTACCATTACAACAACTCAAGGGGTGAAAATAGCGAGACCGAATGTGGGAGGTGGGGGCCTACATTCTTCAGAGGTGTCAGCTGAAGGCCAGCAAGTGCTGTTATAATTTCATGAATCCTTTAGCGTTTTATTGCAATTGTTAGAATAGGTTTATGTTTTCTTGAACTGTTTAAGGTCCGGTTTTCTTTATTGGTTCCGTATAAAACTACTGCATCATGAATTAGGAATGCGATTGGTGTATATTTCATAATAGAATTCCTTTGCAACAGTCAGGAATAAATGTAGATTATGTGCTCATAGATTTATCTGAGTAAGTAGGAGGATGATAGGGGAAGACAGTGAATAAGAAAGAGAGAATAAGAGAAAGAACATCTTTCTTCTTTTATTTTTACTTTTCACTTCTATTCTCTTTAACTCTTTTTCTCTCTGACTCCTTATACTAGTTTTTCTTTTCCTCATATCTAGATGGAGACCTGCTATCTTGACTGAGGTTTGTCGTGGTTTTCCTCAGTAGACAGATACCGAGGTACACGTGAAATTCTCTGTACACAAGGGACACCAATATCAGCGGTTAAAAGGGTAGAGTTTTTTTTAGTGATAGTAAGTCGTTGTTTTGAATGTGCATGCATCAACGATGATAAAGTTCACACGATCACCTAATTATTGTTGAACGTCTGAAATTTTACAGTGAATGATGAGGTTACGGCTAACTCATTGAAGCTATTAGTCGCTCAGCTGGTCAGAAAATTCATCCATTTTATGGAGCCGGAAGGTACATTACCATGTTCACAAGAGCCCGCAACTGGACTTATCTTGAGACATTTGAATTTATTCCATGCCATGTTCAAGATGAAGCCCTCATGCGGCATTATGAAATACTCTGTAATACCGTGGTTTATATTACACACTTAATTAAAACAGCGCATAACAGTCTTAGTGGAACACGTCTCATTTTAAATATGCATGAGGTTAATATAGCGGTAACTCTCTTTACTTGTTTTTGTACCCCGGTCGGAACATCTGCCTAGTTATGTCTGCCGGATAATCTGACTGATAATTTCCATGGTTTCCTTATTTACTAACGAATTGGGGCATCTTACATTAGGCCGCTGTGGCGAATCGCCTACCTATTTACAGTTTATAAGCACCTTTCCATTTGTTCCACGCGGTGTAACCTTAATTTGGAACATCGTCTTCAGAAAGTCGAAGGATCAATAGCGTTCTTAAATATCTCATTTAAAAATAGGTTAAGGGTTCTTTTATTGGTTGTCAACTGTTGGGTTGTCGGCACTGCAGGAAACTCCGTGACTCCAGATGTACGTACGTCCCAAAATAAACGAGGTATTCGAGTTGAATCCTTACGCTTGAACGATTCAGGATCTTTGACGTGCCTCAAGGAGTAAGAAGAATGTACCAGCTTGTTTCTTGTAATGCAGGAGGAACTTTGCCTGTTGAGTGGACAACCAATGCCTGCCTGGCGGTTTATATTGGAGCACTGGGGTGCAGGGTACGTGGTTGGAATGTTCTGTTCGGCTGTTCATGCCCCTTACTGCGCGTTTATTCCATTGTTTTAACTGGGTCTTGTTTAAGTTTTCACTTACCTGGGCTGAAAGATGTCGGTTATATGCTTGTCACGTACCGGTACATTGTGTAGCATTTTGTAACTCAGATGTTAAAGATATTACATTATTTTGTGGAACGAGATTCACAAAATAGTATTCTGGTGATGTCATCGAGGAGGGTGACGTGGATAGGACATGATATGCACGGGGAGACGAGAAATGCGTACAAAATTCTAGTCGGAAAATCTGGAGGAAGGGACCTAATTAGAGTTAGTGCAGATGTTTTTATTTTCAGATAGTTGTTAAATGAACACCGCCTGAGGGTATGGATTCAACTGAATAAATATAGTATCGTAAAATAAAAAAACACATTTCAACACCTTTCTTACTCACTCTGCGTTATTTCCACTTTATTTTACGTTGCGTAACTTATGTAGATGAAACAGTATCATTTAAAAACCTATTACTTGACTAGCTGCAGACAAACAGAACATATAGGCCAAGATGTCTTCTAGTTCTGGTTATTGAAGAATTTTATTGTTATACAGTGTGTTCCGTTTAAAACGCGGCCCCAACCACGACAGTACTTGTAAGCTGTCGTGACATTGGTATAACAAGACAAACGAGTTTTAGTTTTTGTTAGCTAGGGACAGCTTATAGAACTTTCTTGTCAGGATACGCATTATTAAATGTTTCACGAATTGTAGCAAACTGTTTCGATGCGAAGTAATGTTCGAGAATTAATGCAGGACTTCTTGTGAATAAACAGTGGTTATTATTGAGTTGAGTTGTAAATGGGACACGCTGTATGATAGTGTTCCTCATTTCGAACTGATTCTAAACTTCCTTTACTCCGACAACGGCGAAGTGCCCGGTCAGAGATGAAGCCCCTAAATGTGGGAATGATAATTTATTGGGTGTTACATTAGTATGGAGCCACAGAGGAATGATTAGCAGGAAAATTATTAGAATTCTGAAGAAACCTGTTGTACTGCCACTTCGTCTACAATAGATGTCACTATTATGTCCAAACATGTTTGTTTACCAAATAAAAATTATCGTCGTATGTGGTATTTGAATCGAAGAAATGCCATAATTACATACATTCAACATCCTAAATAAAATTTGTATACCTGTATGATAACATGTCAAAAATGTGTGTGACAAATTCCCCGTTCAACAAGGAATCGAATTTGACTTACCTAGTGAGTTGACAGTAATAAGCCCGTGTCCAACAGAACTTATTCGTCGAAAAAGCAAATGAATATCTCGTTACAATACTGTAATTTTTTTAGTCGTGAAATCTCTGCAATGTAATGCTAAAGCCATAAAGGGAATAAACGACTTAGGAGATCGAGGTGTAAATGGAAGAATAATATTAAAATTGATCTTAAATTTTTTCGTACTGAAGTATCGTCATTTATGCACACATTTTTGACGTAAATACGTCTATATTTTAGGGTCAGTGTCATTCGGCAAAGTGTAACAATGGTTTATCAACAAATAAACAACGATGGTTACCTAGGAAACGTCATCTGTTTACTCGGCATTGTTATTACCTATAAAACATTACATTACCTTACCTTACCGTGGTCTAGGCAACACGGAGTTTTCCTCCGGGGGCTTCCACCTTACATTACATTCATCTACCACAGACCCATCTTAAGCGTAACTAATTCAAGTTAAATAAGCAAAGTCTTAATCAAACTTATCTCAATTGTAAAGCATGTATAAAGGAAATATTTAGAATAAAGCCAATATATAAACTTCCTTTCCGTATAGACGTATTTACGTCAAATTCTCCGGAACCGTGGTTCCACTGACAACTTTTTTACACGTTAGGTCTTTAACAGGATACGGACCAGTTGAGGGCTCTTAAGAACATCGTATTTGAAACTTATATTCCATAAAAGGCAGGAAATGTGGACTAGATGAGTAACTTATTTCGAAGGACTTTGCTCCATGAAGATATTTTTTTCGAAATTTTCTCCGAATTTGGATGGCAGATTGACACTGACGACAGAACCTTTCTATACGTTTATAGTAGATATTCTAGGAATGATATTTTCTTTTAAATGTGTACGAATCAGTGCACGAGTTTTTACGATGTTTTTGAGACATGTAATACATTCTTTTACCTGCAGTGTAATAAAGGGTAAGGAACTGTATAATTTTTTGTTCCATTGTCTGCCCGATTTCTGTGCTGTCTCATCCCATAAAATGGATGGAGCCTCCAGTGAGAAGGAGTGCTGATGTCACTAGACGAGTCCCTTTCTTGGTGCCGCGCTGGAAGGTCAAAGCTGCAAGTTGTAAAGCTTTGAATGCCTTCTTTTGTTGAAAGCATCTGGGATCGAGGCCCACAGCTTACTTTTGAGGAGATTATAATCGCTTTTACTTGGATTTATTTAAGTGTATATATTCGACTGAATATTCACTACGTAGAAACACATATTATTAAAAATAAAACTAAATGCAAAGCCAACTTAACTTCCTAATGGTGTTCTTTCGATTATGGATAGAAGATGGCTCTCTTGGTACTCACCGCCGTGAGAACTTCAAATCCTAATTAAGACTAGTTTCAGCAAGACTGGTATATGGCGCATACAGCAAAATTCAACCGTGCAAGTGCTGAGCGGGTTTTTCTTTGGTCATATTATTTCTGGATCGCGGATCTATCGCCATCAGCTGTAAACGTATTTTTGAATAAAATTTTGATTTGTCCGTAGAATGTCTGACTGCAGGGTACACGACCGTGTTTCATTTCCTGACAAGAGTAGATTTCTTTCATCGGCATTTTTGGGAAATGAAAGTTATTCCCGTGTCTTGAAAACATTTTGGGGGCAGACATTCTGGAGTCAAATGCAAGACAGTGTTCAGCTCCTGCTGTACTGGACTGCAACTTTATTAAATAAACCTAACTTTCTGCTATGTTTTGAGACACCAGGTTTGTGATACATCCAAGTTAACTCATTATTACGAATGCAGAGAGTGCTGTTACCGACTTAAAAGAATATTCCAGGATTTTCTGGCGGCGGTTGGTAGGACTGTAGATAATGCCGCTTACCAGTGCCTTATGTTGGTAGTATAAGATTAAATGTTCGATTTAATGTGTCGCGTTTTCACATTTTAAATTTCTTGAAATCGGTATGCTTTTTACATTTGATGGCGTCTAAGAATCGATATCGAACAATTATATTACATGGTTAAAGCGCAATGAACATCATAATGTTCATGACACTAGTCATGGGACAGTAAACAAAGAATATTCTGGAGGTATTAATACAAAGAAATTTTATGTTTGTATATTGACAATTGCTGTTGTGATATACGTAATTTTTTCTGACAACTGAATCAAGGGTGCTTCTTAAGGTACAATTTGGCTGCACGCGACAGAGACGGGAGACGGACACATCGCAGCTTGTCGCCACACACTTTTGAGGTGACGACCGAGACATGCGGCAAAGTGTTTGTTTTCTTTGTTTTGTTGAGACATACGTGCACATATTCTGTGAAAAATGAGTACAAAAATGCTTCTAAAAAGGTTACTCGAAGAAGATGATGTGTTGCTGTGTTATTTGTTGCGAAAGAAACAAAGAAAACCTATGAGTTCAATATTCAAAACCAGACGTGAAGAAGGATCTTTCTGTCGGTGGTCAGTGGTCGGTTTTCTGCTACTAATTCTACCAATTGCTCATCTTGGTCACCAGTAAATTTAATTTCTGCCATTATTTTACTCAACAACACACGTGCTGCCTGAGCCCGTCGCGAGACACTACTGGTCCGAGAGCGGTCTCCTGTGCTTTGTCTCTGTCGCCTGTCTTTGTCTCGCGCTCGTAATTGTACTTCATACGATTCTACAGAGAGCAGACAGGAAGCGACCAGTCTCGGTCTCGCAATTCTGTCTCCTGCCTCGGTCGCTTGTCTCTGTCGCGTGCAGCCAAATTGTACCTTAAGAGTCGAAAAAATACGGTAATACGCACGTGAACGTAATATAGGCTGTTGTATGCATAATATTTGTGTCAATTATGTGTAATTAATGCATTTTTATTTAAGTGATACTTTTGACGATGTTTCCCGAAATATTAATACGGACTTCCTTCTGTTTATGCCAAGTGGCTTCATAGTTATTTGGCCAATAGACAGATTGTTCGTGTACTTGAAACCCTTTTATTTTCGTTCTTTGTGAAGTCTGAAGTTGCTTAAAGATCCTCTCTTTTTAATCGACTAACAGTTTCACGAGCAGTCCTTTATGTAAAGCTAATAGTACGCTCAGTTAGTCAAGAATTCACTGTCGTTTATGGAACCCGGAAGTTTATTACCGACTTCATAATTGCCCGCCGCTGAAGCGATGAATCTACTGTACACCCTCCAGCCCTCTTTCCATAAGATCCAGTTTTGTAGCATTCTCCCATCTACCAGTTGGTCTTTCGAGTACTTTATACTCTCCAGGTTTTGCAACAAAAATTTTTAAGCATTTTTCATTTCCCCCATGTGCGCCTAATTGAAAGATCATCGCCTTGCCTTGCTTTTTATGTTCAGTTTAAGTACCTCTTCTTTGCGGGCGACTTGAAGATACATAATAGTATTTTTTTGAAATGTTGATGTTTATAAACTTATGCAGTCTAACGGGTCTATTGATTCCAGAAAATTATGTTTGGAAAATGACATGCTTTTTAAAATCCTTAGCTCGAAAATCGTTTGGTATTAGCTTAAACTGAAAACTGTGTGATGATCTTATTGGTATTCTGTTGGACTGTACGCTGTCTTTTAACCATCATATAAATTTAGTGCATTTGATTCCATACATTGCGTCTTCTTTTTCGCAACTGTTTCAGGTTATAGACTGAGCTCTCCCGGTTAATACATAATAATATGCATTTGAAAAGTCGTTAAATGGAACAAGAATTAATTAACCAAGTTGTACGGCTGTAATACCATCAAAGAATTAGGACCTAGGTCAGCTCTGAGTGTTGAATGGACGAATGTGAATTTAGTCTTCTGGCCACAAAGCATTTAGATCCGCCACTGTGTGACTTTGAGGCGAATGGGTCATCACTCCCGTGCGTTCAACTGTTCGTAGAGTTTTTAATGGCTGTCCTCGAGAAAGGCTAGGTAGATGACTAATAAAAATAGTAATTTGTTTCCAGTGAATGCCGACAAGGTGATGGTGTTTTGCAGGTAGTGTTTAGGTTAGGTTTTTTTCTTTAAAATTATCACAGCAACTGCATCGTTTTAGTGCGCTGTAAATTTTACCTGGTAAGGCTCAAGAGAACTGGTGCTGTTCGGCCATCACGAGAAATGTAGTTCACTGACACAGCTGAAGAACTTGTGGAGTTTCTTAATGTTGAGTTGACAGTGAGAAGTTTTCTGGAGGCACTGAAGACAATCAAAATCTGGATTATATCCTGAGCCAGATGAATTCAGTCAATATTTTCTTTAACACCTAGAGCGTGTATATCGCCAAGTGATTATTTTCCTTCCCCCCCCCGTATGTGCTAAATGTTCCGACGAACTTCTCGTTCTTACGATGGTGTTAGATTATGTCCTTGTGGAACTGAGGACCCACTGTTCATCCTCCGGGGTCCTCATGATCTGAGAGTGAGTATGGAGCGGCAGTTGAACGATATTGACAGGAGAAAACAGAAGCACGCGGAGAAAACCATATCCCAGTGTCAGTTGGTCTACCGCAAATCCCACGTAGACTGCCCTGGGACGAAACTGGGACATCGCACCTGAGCTATGGCCACCTCATCTTCCTTCGTTTGTTTATTTTAATAACTTTAGCGCTGAGCGCAAATTATGAAACTCCGCGTTGTGTTTTCTTTTCGTCAAGTTACGTCACTTTTGACGTCTGATCAATCTCTTTGGCATTTTGTTCCCGAACGCTTCGTCTTTGTTTTCTGTGAGGTGAGGGACTAACAGTGCGTTTTACATCCCCATAAATACACGTTGGGGGGGGGGTTATGGTTTTGATATGTATGTCTCAGTCAGGAGACGGGAAGTTAAAATATTCAGAGCTGAATTGTAGCAAACATTTCTCAAATTTCATCTCCTCTTAACTTCTTCGTGAATGTAATTTTGCTTTGTCTTTATTGTTCCGAAATATTTGATTTTGTCAAATTCTTGAAGAATGTATTAGATGTCCTCGATTATGGTAGCTAGAATATAACGCGTAAGCCTTAGCCTTTTTGAGTTTGTTTCTAGATAAAACTCCTTTCCAAACAACATTCAAATTTAAATGTACGGGGAGAATTGGAGGGGGGAGGGTGTTAGCCGCCAACGATTTTAATCGTTTGTGTACGTAAACTGACGGTACGCATCGAACATGATTCTGAGCCATTTAAGGCCCAGTTCATAAAACCGAAACCAGGGCCCTATAAATGCTGTTCTCGTTTGCCAGGGTGAGTGAAACGTCTGGCGAGTATTAAAATATTCATATTTATGTGCATATATATTCTTGTACTCTGCGTGTTAGTGGGCTAGTGGACTTTTTAAACGGCTACGTTTGTATTTCTAGAGCCATGCTTAAGAACATTTTAATAGTAACTCGTGCGATCTTCGATGTCCAAATTTTTTTATCTGCTTTTCTCATGGATATTCGTTTCTTCATCCGAGCAACATGTTCGTTGAATATTAATCTCATTGACTACAAGAAGTATCTCTTGATTACATATGAAATATTATTTCTGACCCAAGGAAAACTTGTTTCTGCATTAAAATACTTTTGACGTAGTGTTCCAGAGAATAAAGATTATTGACTCTTTTGTGTTCTCCAGGTCCTCTTGCGTTGCTGCTTCAGCAGGGTTATAATTTATAAGGCGTGACCAAATTGCCTGACAAGCTTCAGTTAGCGACCAATTTTCTATCCAAGTCAAATTTGATCAATTGTTGAATACAGATTAGGAAAAAAACACATAAATATACGAAAAAAGAGACTGCACCTGTTGGAGAAATTTACATGGCCCAGATAACACGGCGGTTGCCTGTATTTAACAACCGGTTTTGTAAGAGAAGAGCATTTGGTGTCGGACTTATATTTAACAAGAATTGCTTCTAATTTTAGTGATGTAGCTCAATTTTTGGATATCCCTTTGTGGGCGGCGTGGTACGAATTTGAGGACGTTTCGGACGTTTTCAAGTTACGTCACACGTTTATGTGTGAGTGACAGTGACAAATCAAAATCGAATTCATTAATAAAAGAAAAAATATTTAATTCGGGAAATGTGAAGTCCAATTTATTTTAGAGCTATTTGTCTTACTGTCTACTCGACTATCGGAAGACGCAGATTTATTTATAGTTTGTTTAACGACGCTTTTTAAATGCACCAACAACTTTGGGGGTATAAAGTTGAAGAGAAATTATATCTGAGGGTACGCGAACAAAAAAGGTTGAATACCACTGGCTTAGTGTATATAGTGTCGAATGAGAGGATGGTAGTAAATAATGAATTGGAAAGGTTGTGGCCTAATTTAAAGTACTATCTCGGTATTTTCCTGGAGGGACTTATGAAAAGCACGAAAAGAATCTAAAAATACAGGGAGGATAGTAGGTCCCCGGGCTGAGATTTGAACCCGGGGACCTCCCGAATACGAATTAGGCGTGTTAACCACTCGATTACGACGTTTGGCGGAAAAAGATGACGTGAAGTATAATTTTACTTGTTTTATGTAGGTGTAAAACTTGGTCTGTCGACCAAAGGCAAGAGATTGTTAAGAATATTTTAGAACAAGGTGCTGTCGAGAATATCTGGATTTGAGAGGGAGGAAGAACAGGGCGGAGTACGATGCATAATGAGCAGCTTCGTAATTTGTACTCTGCACCAAATTGCGTTAGGGTTATAAAGCCAGGTATGAGAAGTGTAAAAAACACGAAATCATAGCCGATCACGATTTTGGCTGAAATCTAAGAAGTGGCTGCTGTAAAATACAAACTAGCGAACTGGAGAAAGAACTCGCTGGTGATCTCCTTCATTAACGACCCTGGATTTTTATTTACTGGCCATGAAAGTAATGGACGACTGTAATTCATTACCACGCACCTATGTATGTCTCATAAAACGTTGGTTACAAATAACATCGGACCCGTTTCGGAGCAGCAAGGTAATATATAAACACATTTACTGGATACCAATAATGTGGCAAGTCTGTAGGAGCAGAGCCAGATCCAAGAGGATGTTTATCACTCCTCTGGATACTCTGTCCGTCGGAATGTTGCAATAGTCGGCCTACGTGGTTATAGCCGGAGTCGACACTCCGGGGACCTACACTATACGTTTGAGGTTGCTTCTGGGTTATAGTCCTTGTTTTACAAGAAATGTAGGCTTGTGGCATCCTTTCTGAACCCCACTGTATCGGCTTCTGCCCGAATTTGTTATAACTGTGTGACAATTTTCGTTACCAGCATCATCCCACATAGATTACCCCATCCTTATACCTTACAGTTCCCTCACATGAACATGGCTGCAGTGCGAACTTTTAGCAACAGAGCGTCACTAGAGTCAATTAATTTGATTTTACATGCCATCATGAAGGTGTAGGGGGGAGTGTCGGTGTAGTTTAACGCTTTGTCCTTTTTAGATGACTCGTTATAAACGGAGGTTGCGTTCCTTCGAATCGCCGCGTAAATTGAAAACGCGTAAAATGGGAAACTTATGCCCGTGTATTTTATGAGTGGTACACCATGATTGTTTCAATTTGTAGTTCACGGAGTCAAATTGGTGTGGCCAGTCTGTGAAACTGCGCGTTCAACTCGGTGGACCTGCGCGGCAACTTATACCGTAGCCGCGGATAAGATACTGATCATTCTCGTGGTAGTGAAATGGCGGATATACGAAAACGCGGACAGCGAAAGTGCGTATAACGAGTGTCACCTGTGATACGCATCATCGGTTTTCCTTCCTCTTTTATTACGTTTTCGGTCTCGTATTTTGGAACCGTTATTATGCATTTTGTTCATATTTTGTTAATGTTCGGACTTAAAATTCTATCTCGTTTGTAACAAGAATATTCGTCCTTAGGTAATTCCAGGAAGCGTATAATAATACTGAACAACATTATGTGAACAGAAAATTACAAACATTCAAACCGAGTAATTTCAGTTAGCGGGTTTGATAATTTCAGGAATTTCGCATAAGTTTCTATTCCATGTTCTCGGCACAATAGCAATTTTCCGACAAAGGTAGGAGTTTGTCTTGGGGTAGGATCTGTTGCGTTACAAAGATTACCGTACTTACATATGTTGTGAGGTGTGAACTTCCTGTTTATCGACCGTGACAATCATTTCCAAATGGGGTCCCCACGCAGACAATAGACCACTAACGCCACTGCTTCTTCTGATTCAACGTCCTCACCATCAGAGCAGTATCTTGGGTTTCATTTAAGTGGCCGGCCCGGGTGTTCTGAAAGGCGAATCAATAAAAGCTACTTTCTGTTGCTTACATTCATAAATCAGCTGTCCTGTCAACATAAACTTTGGAACCTTATCAACAAATCTTTCTCGTGCAACTAGATTCTATAAGAAACTACAGTTTTTCTATGTCGCCCGTGACATTTCAAGGGAAACGAGGGAGTGTTTAATCGTGAGCTAGACGTGGCTCTGATGGCCGCTACTCTGTATCACCGTAAGAATTTGTACAACGTATAGGAAATTAGCGTAGTCATGATGATTTCTTCTTGAATTGCCATGTCTTAGGAAAAACAATTTACAAATGTGAAATTCGTATTGTTTCGAATCAGTCTAGAAACATAATCGCTGATCTGTATAGATACAATGTTTCAAAATAAAGTATTCTGGTATGAAGATTGCTGTCTTCTGGGTTGTTGCGCTGTGTAGATGTCCACAGTTTCAGAGGCGATTCATCGCCCTGATGACGGAGGCAGTATGACCTCTGAAACGTTGGTTAACATCGACCAGACTACTCAGCGCAACAACCCAGAAGACAGAAATCTTCATACTCTGATGACGGAGGCAGTATGACCTCTGAAACGTTGGTTAACATCGACCAGACTACTCAGCGCAACAACCCAGAAGACAGAAATCTTCATACTCTGATGACGGAGGCAGTATGACCTCTGAAACGTTGGTTAACATCGACCAGACTACTCAGCGCAACAACCCAGAAGACAGAAATCTTCATACTCTGATGACGGAGGCAGTATGACCTCTGAAACGTTGGTTAACATCGACCAGACTACTCAGCGCAACAACCCAGAAGACAGAAATCTTCAGACTCACCGCTTTTAAAAACATCAAATCTTACATATTTTTATCTGGACATACTTTAAGATCAGTTTTGCAGGATGGAAATATATGGCTGTTTTATGGGTTATTGCGCCGTGTCTGGTAGAAATTTGCAGACGTTTCAGAGGTGCTTTCTGCTTTCATCAGGACGATCGCACAGATTTTTGGAATCAGGGTTTCATTTATAGAATAATAAACTAACTGCTCATTTTTACATATGGCATGGCATCTGACAGTAGTATTGTGTATTTCTGCTTCTGTTGATGAGACGACGGGCATCGTTTCTGGTCATTGTGACCAGAAAAAGCGACTGGCCTCTACGAGCAGGTGGAGGTGAAGCTGGTAGCCGCGTGAGTTATAAGTTCACTGCTCAGAGGACGACTTCATTCCGGAAAACCGCATTCCAGTCCCGTTGCAGACAGCGAGTGTTGTAGTCGCTGAGAGAAGATTGAGCCATTCATTTCATGTGCGATTTGTATTTACCTAATTATTATGCATCTGGAAAACATGTAACACAGAAGTAATGTCGAATTGATTTTACGTTCTGTAAAAGTGTGTTTACAAACTCAGGATGAAACACACATCGTTATTCGTAAAGTCTGAATATAAATAAGGCCCACTTGAATGCGTATGTAACTGTAAATGATTATTCTGTGAAAATTATTCGTGTTGATTTCAAAATGACGAAGGCTTTCAGAATTTATCGTGAAGTTAAAACAAAATGGCCACTGCACTGCAGCGTATTTAGCAAGACTTTGTAGGTATAAAATTCTATTCACATCGCCGCTTGTGGTGACTCTTTTGACTGAAAGTGAAGAAATATTGGATCTGATATGAGATTTGAGGTTTTTGTGGCGGTGAGTATGAAGAAGGTTGTATTGTGGTTTGTAGCGCTGTGTAGTCTGGTAGTTTACTGACATTTTATAACTGATTCCTGCCTCCATAATCAGGATGATCGAGACAGCAGGTACCTGTGAAGTGTCGGTAAACTTCTTTGAGACTGCACCCCGCAACAGTCCACGAGGCAGCCATCTTCATTAAATCTGATATTCGAGCTGGTAATAGACCTATGTTTTGTTGTCGCTGACAGATAATGACTTTTTTTAGTACACTTCTCCAGTGTCTGCCGATCTGCGCACTCCGTTAAGGCATGTGCATTTCAGTACCGACATATTTTTCACATTTGTGTTTGAAACTTCACAGAAGTGCCATATGAAAGAAGGAATTTGTAACTTACTAGTACTTTGAGGTAATTTTGACACATGGAACGGCAGTGCCCCTCACAACATCTGTATTGTTTTATTATATTCCACATACCGGTATATATGACCTAGGCATAGAAGGAGGGATAATATTAAAATGGAGCTTAAATAAATAGAATATGGGAGTGTGAACTGGATTCAGCTGTCTCATACGGTCCATTGGTGGGCTGTTATGAAATCTTAATCGATTTTTGGATTAATTAAAAGTAGATAGATTTCTTGATTGGACCATTTCCGCTAGGATTTTACCATTAATCACGCTTGGACCACATTGTGTCATTCATAAACATCCTTTAACCATCCATTCTACCTCAATGATTGGTTTAGTGTTGTAAAGGCAAGGCAGAGTTGCCGTTGTGCATAGGATGGATTGGATGGATGTAAAACTTCACGCATTCTTGAAGTTGGTTATGGAGGTAAGTGGTTATCTCGATGCTGCGGGTACCCACTATGCAGCAAGATGGGTGAGTCAGTATCATTACGAAAATACTGCGTAGCGTTCTGAACCAGTCTGGCTCGTTTGAGGTTATTAGCTGGATTGCTGCTTTATTCTGGGAACCGCTGAGTAGTTAGCAGTAATACTGATGTGCCGAGCGTCACCGTTGGTTCCTTCGTATATGGGATTTCATTTTCATTCCATTTTTCTGTGAAAAGATCACATATACTCTTCTATTCTTTATTATTAAACACAATCATTCTTTTGTTTTGTGCGAGTATAACGTATGCAGTTTAGAAAGTGTCGTTTAATAAACGAGGAAATAACCACAAAACACAGGAAGGGAAATAAGAAAATCTGCAACTATTTTTGTTAAGGAATGGGTTGATATAGACGTAGGTACGCCTGTAAAGAGCATAGTATATTATGAAGTACCTAAACTTTATTGACTTTACTAAGTATGTTTTTGGGCCCGAATTATTAAGTTAACTGAAGAGAGAAATATGATGCTTTAAGACAGACGTAACAAAGTACTTGAGAAGGTGGTAAGTATTTCGTGAGCCTAGTCAAGACGCATCATAGCCAACGTTATTGAAATATAATCCTGAAATTACTTTTTAATAAAACATTCGATAAAGTCTGCAGAGCCTGTTATAGGAGAATTATTCATATCATATTGTAGAAAATATTTACAGTTTATACAAAACTGGCTTAATTTTAGTTAAAATTGAAACGAGATGAAATTACACGAATAAATAGGCGGTTTAGATCTGGCGTCAAATCTTCTCATTTATATTAACGACGCATCATATTCGAGTCTCGGTCATACCACAGCTTGTCCTGTCTCAGGCTGGACACACACCGATTAGTCAGTAGGAGACGAGAGACGTAGACACGTTTAGTCACGATTAGTCGCATTGTCCTTTATGGCGAAATGCACCGATTAGACGAGAAAGAGGCTTGTCTGATGTGCCCTTACAGCTTGTCTAAGGGTACGGCGCTTGCACCGTTGAGGTTAATGGTACCAGACAACGTATTGACATGGACTTCGTTTTTGAGTTGTGAGCGTGACACTTGTCAACATTCAGAACTTGAGGATGATGTTTTTGTTATACCAGTAGTGGAGTAACAGCAGCTTCTCACCCTGCAGGACACTTATTTTGAACTTTTGTTGTTCTGTCTTGGTCATTTCTTATTGTTATTCTTTTACTTTATTGTCCTTTGTAGCTTTCGCTGGTATTTCTCGACATGACTGCTTTTTTCATGGAATATGCTCCAGATAAGTATTCGGTCAGCAGTTACTCGAGTGTCCAACGAATGCAAAGTGAGACGAGGTCGGAATAAGATGCTTGTCGCACAAGAACTGTGCATTTTGTCGTAGATTTATCGTTACGGTGTGTTCGGAAATTACTGCGTAAAATGTTGTTATGTAATTTGGCTTTTCTTAGAATATGTAGAATACAATGTTTGTGTTTCTTATTCGTATCCTGATGTGCTTTTTCCTTCAGTGCTTTGAGAATATTATAATTCTATTTCAGTCTGTCATATCACATGCTTAAATTGTTCGGAAACTTTTTTATGAAGTTCATATATTATACTTTATAGGCTATAGGTGACCATGCGATTGACAATTATAAAGCAAGATTTGAAGTTTTCTGGTCTTCCGTATTATTTCGCCGTGTAGCCCTGAAGATGGAGCACATGTGTTCCTCCGAAACGTCTGCAGCATAACCCACTTCCATACTGTGCCAGCACATAAAAACAAAATCATGAAATTAAAGTCATTCACAAAGTATACTCAGACGAGATTTACAATAAACTCTGAAATCTTATGGGCCACAGGTCCTCCTTCTGCATTGTCCTGCCTCATCTTATATCCTCTTTGTATCCTTTCCTCCCCTCACTCTTTTATCTTTGGCAATACCTACGAAACATCCTCTCACTTGTCTTCATTATTTGTGTGTGTCGGTAAGTACATATCAAAATATAACGAACCTTTCTGCCATGACCGTAACTAGCCAGTATTCGATGGAGCAGAATTATTCTTCAGAAGCCAGTAATCCCTTAACTGATAAAGAAGTGACTCGCCTTTTATGGAGCATGTAGTTTCAGTATCGTTTTCTCAGAGACCCAGTGTTGTACCTTATCGTAAACCACCCAGATTTTTCAAAATTCCTCTTCGAATACGCTGGTTTCGTTTTCGCCCTTGAAATTGGCACAGCCGCCGTGTTGGAAGTAGTGGAAACTATGTTTTTGAAGTGTGGCATTTTTTTACCAACTTTGAAGAAAAGACACGCAGAAGTAGGCCTGGTGGAAAGCCCTCTGGGATGGTACGTGTTAGGTCCGTCAGAATCAGCACAGATTTATTTATTATCGTTGTTTGTCACTGTCGAAGTAAGTGCGTATCTGCTTGATTGAATGTGACGCACGACTTTGTCTTCTGGACGTGACCTGTCTCGATAATCGATACTTAATTCCACTCGCATTGTGGGTGTATCACAATAATTGTGTCATCAGTTTAACGACTTCCTGGTGCACTTGTAAGGCGATGTATGCGCGAGTCAGTACGGTTTCAAGTTGTTAACAGTTTTAGTTGATAATTTAATATAACACGTCTGGAAATAACTTGAAATCTACTTCTTCAAATATGTGTATGTTTCATATTTGACCGATGTGGGTTAAAATACGCGTAAACTTCGCATATCACAATTAATTAAAATTCATTAAGTACTTTTGGAGATTAAACATAGGGAAGAGTGGTGCAAGACGGGATACTGAGGTAACAGTAAGTGCTGTTTTCAATTGGTAGTGCTTGGAACTAATCACCAACTTCCTTTCCTTGTCTGAGAAGCAACTGGCGCCGGTGAAAATACTCAAACGTAAGTAACACTTCGATTTATTTGAATTTTACCCCAGCTGATCTAATCTGGTGGTCATTTTCAATCAGTGCACTCAGTATTATGTTGGGGATTTATAAATATCTGACAAAACAGTGGAAACAACGTAGAATTGGCTGTGTGAGAATCAGTAGTTGTTCCATGTGTTGAACCTAGGGCAGCCATGTTTTTCAAGAGTGTGCTGGGGGCATATTCCCAGCCTTGCTTCACGGTAAACCTGTAAGCGCTCTAATCTGTTAATTCGTTGATAGAATCCTACTATTAATACACACATACATATATATATATATATAAACAAACTTCAGCTTCTCTTTAGCGTTATATTAATTAGGAATTATGTCACGAAATTCAATAACATCCGAAAGAAAATTATGTAATATTTTCAACTATTTCAGTTTTCTAATTATTATGAATTGGGGTAAAAGTGTTAACACGGCAGTCCTAATGTTGTATTTGCATTTTAGACAATGGTTCGTAACTATGTCAGGAAAACTCAGCGTCAGTGTTGGAGTGAAGACGCAATGCGTCGCGCCGTCGACGAGGTGATTGAAGGACATATGGGGTACTGAAAGGCGTCTGTCACATTCAGGGTACCTCAAACTACTCTAGAAAGGAAAGTTAAGTGTGCGAAGAAGAATCCAAACAGGGAAATTAAACTTTTCTTAGGGCCAAAGCAGACGGTATTTTCTACTTCTGAAGAAGTTTAAAAGTTATGGAGGGAAGAATATTTTGATCAACAACGAAAGAACTTAGAAATCTGGCATTCCAGTGAGCTGAGAAAAATGGAAAACCTCGTCCTTTTGACAAAGAAAAAGGCGAGGCGGGTATGGATTGGTTTCGGGGATTCATGAAGAGGCACCCAGATTTATCGCTAAGGAAACCGGAGTCAACTTCTGCAAATCGTGCAATGGGGTGCAACAAGGTTGCTGTAACCAAATTTTTTGAACTGCTCGGTGACCTGGTAGTGTCTATGTTGAACAGGACATCAAGGACGAAGGTCTTCCGAAAGTCGACGAAAAAATCAAGATAGTTCAACATCCGCCGATAAGGATTACACAGCATATTTGTATTGCAATGAGTTATACTGTGTGTCGGCTGAAACTTGGGTAGCTTGTGGACACTGTGGAAAGTGGGCACATACATCTTGCGCGGGGGAAGACGAGGTAGATGTGACAAGTGTGCATATTTGTGTCCTTTGTATGGAAAATAAGTAATTGAAGGACAGCCCCATTTTGCCCCATATATGAAGCAAGACGGTGCAATTTACACTTTTTTTACAGTGTCATTTTTTCAAGTGAAGATGTTCTTCTTTTTCCACTACAATATGTCATTGGTTACTTTAATAGTCAATGATAATAAATAAATACTTTTTTAAATGTTCCATTTTATTTATATTTTTGTAGAGCTGTTCAAACCTTTGCGTCCCCATCTTCCACCACTCTCCCCTACTCATGAACTTCGTTCAAAGAATGATTAAAAGTTTATATAGTTGATTTTCTAATGTTTTAGATAATTTGAAAACAAACGTGTAGAGACAACAGCAGAGTGAACCTTTAAAGTGTTTGGATTTGCGTTTCTGCCCTTCGATCACAATAATGGCGCTGTTTTACTTTCTGCGTCTGCCGGTACGAACTGACAACTTAATCTCGACCACAGTCCACAGTGTTGTAGAAACTGGTCCAAACCTATCTTCTCGTTTAATCTTACTTGGAAACACTTCTTCCTTTTTATACTTTTGAGACAATTTTATCGCAATAAATATATTGTGTTGCTTAAGTGGTTTGTGCTTTAATTGTCTTTTATTTGTATCACTTTGGTTGTACGTATGTTTTTCTTATTTCCCCTAGTAGCACAGCAGTAAATCTGATTCTTTATACTTTTCTGGTTCTCTGATTGGCTAATTTTACTTTAATTCAAGCCTAATTTTATTGCTTTACTGTTCCCCAAACGCCAAAATAATCTGAGGTGT